>CM076251.1:6812676-7147676 GCA_038380765.1 Odontothrips loti
AAGCGTTAGAACCGTCGGATCCGCATGGCCGGCACAGCGTCTGAAACCTTACTCATTTTGCTACACCACGCTCGCTGACATTCTTCCTTTAAAGTCAATAGCCAAGGAGCTGGGGACGCGACAAGGTCGACGCGCACGGCCTGCAAGGCGCCGGTGCGCAGCTTTCACATATTGATAAGTCTGTAGTTTGCGCTAGGGTGGTCTAATCGATGCGACAGACACACCATTCGAAAGCTCAGACTTTATTCTAAAATCGCTCTTCCTAGAGTGCTTCGTCTAAAATGAACAGGGGAGGCGTCGGAGACCGACGAAAGTCAACGCATGCCGTTCTGCCGGCTCTGCCGCTCTGCCCGCACGCGGGAGGAAAGAGCTGGAGAGCCAAAGTCGCATCGCCAGGCGGGCCTCCTCCGTCCTCCGGCTCGAGCCCGGGCGGGGTCCGGCGGGTCCGCGTTTACTGCTCTCTTTGTCTGTGCCATCCTATGCACACAATTGACGCTAAGACTCCGGCATCCCATTACTCCCGACGCAGTTCCTCCATACGTCGCCAGCGCCACTGTGCAGACAGGGTTTTGGAGCCCGGCAAATTCAAAAGAGGCAAAACGCACCCAAAACAGCATATTTTTCTGGAATCTTTGAGGTCTAAACTATGGGTCGCACAGAAAAACCCATGGTATCTTTGAGTAGGGGAAAGGCTGCCCTACGGGGGATAAGGGGTCAAGTGTAGGATCCGAAAATTCCTTGAGCTCATAAACGGTGTCCGCGTGTGGTCATCAAAAAGCACGGAAAAGGCCAAACTTTGACCGGCAAAATCATACTTTTGTGAACGGAATTCCGAACTTTTGACCCTTCATCCCCCGTACAAGAGTATTTCCCCGACACGTTGATATGTCTCACGTCATTGTGCGATGGATAGTTTAGGCCCCAAAGCTTCCAGAAAAAAGCCCTGCAATAGCCCGAATTGGCCACTTTGGACCACCGTATCTCCGTTCAAAATTGGTCCAGCGACCTGCGGTTTTACAGGACTCCTATTTGAAGCGGAATGTCTGGGTATACCAAATTTCATCATCCTAGCTCGAAGTCAAATTTCAACAGGGACGGCCTTAACACCCGCAGCGGTCGGAGCGAGCTGTCGGATTATGAGGGGTCGTGCGGGGATCCAACTTTTTGAATGACTGAATCCTCGAAGAGAGAGCCAAGACAACCGATAAAGCTGCAAAATATTAATAAAATCACCCCCCCCCCCCCCCCCCATCCTTTTGGTGCAAACTAACAGGCTAATACTTCCCTGGCGGCAGAAAATTTCTTCGTAATTCAGTCCGCGCCCCGCGCTTACGCGGTGTGGATGGTGTGCGGGGAAGGGGGCCGCGGGGGCCGCGGGGGCGCCGAGCTGAGGCCTGCGACTCGTGGCGCCCCCCCCCTCCCCGCCTGAAATCCCGCTGCGCCGGGAGAACGACTGACGGGACGGCGGGGGGGGGGGGGGGGGGAGACATCCTGCCCGTTCCTTTCCCTCTTACTTTTCGACTAGCTCCGGGCTGCTACCGCTACTACCATCACGGGGGATATGGATCGGCCGGGGTCGCTGGGGGGCCTCTACTCGCCTACCGCCGGGAAGGTCGCTTGTATAACCGGCGCGCGCGCGTCGCGCGTGTGCATGTGTGTAACTCTGCGCGAGCGTGTGTGTGAGTGCGTGTGAGTGAGTGCGTGTGAGTGAGTGCGTGTGAGTGAGTGAGTGTGTGTGAGTGAGTGTGTGTGAGTGCGGGCTGAGCGCCGCCAGCGCAGCGCACACGAAGTACACATGGCATTCCCCAATGTAAACATGTTGATATGAGCGCGGCGTGCTCCGCTTAGCCTGGCTTTGCCTCGCCTCGTTGGCCCCGAGGCCCGGCAGCCCGGCGATGTGTTTTTCGCCTGCAATGGCCCTCCAGGCGACTGCCCCGCCCCGCTTCGCCCCTCCACGCTTTCAGTCCACGGACCAACACCAACACCAGCCGTAAAGAGCAGACAAATTTCCAACACGACGTCCGGAGACGTAGAAGCAGACGCAAAACCTGAAGGCAGTCCCCTCCCCCCCCCCCCCTCGCCCCTCAAGAAGCGGGAGATCCCAAGCACGAGCAGCGCGGCGGCTGCCACAGCTGACGACGAGGATACCTTTGGGACTCCCTGCCGTCTGAGTCCGCACACTGTCTTCGTAGGTCTGTCTCTGTCGCACTCGTGGGGTGCTCCGTAAGAGAGCGAGAGAGAGGTCCGAGTTCACAGTGTGCGGACTCAGGCGGCTGCGCGCTTTGGACTATCCTCGCTCGGTTGTGGGTGCGCAGGTTGTGGGCACTGAGCACCCGCACCCGCCACCCGCCAAGTCCGAGTTCGCTAGTGCGCATCTGCCGGCCGGCCGGGGTCCGGCCAGGCCGCTGGGACGGGCCGCGGGGGGCCGCGGGGGCCGCGGGGGCCGGGGGGTCGGCGGCGAGGCGACGAGCCTCTGCTGGAGCCGAGTGAAAGTGGCGCCGCGCGGAGGGGGGCTGGCCGGGGGGGGCGGGGAGGGGGGCGGGGGGCCGCGCTGTGCTACATACCGGGCCCGCCGCCGAGCCCCGCGGCCCCCAGCGGCCCCCCCGCAGCCCGCCAAGGAGACGCGCGCCGAGCCGCTGCTTCTGCCCCAGCGCCAGTTATTCGTCAGGTTTGGGGCTAACCATCCTGCGCGAGTCGTGACCAAAATCCTGATCGCCGAGGGAGGGAGGGAGAGGAAAAGAGGGACGGGACAGAGTGGTCATCGGCGGCCGTGCGGTCCAAAGCAGACCAAACGCCCCCCCCCCTCCCCTCTCTTCCTCCCTCGCACCACCACCTGCGCGCGTGTCGCGCTGGGGTCGAGTACTTCTCTCTCAGCCTTTCAGGCCCCCTTTCATTCTTCGCCCCAATAAAATTCATGGCGCGGCGCGTGCGCGAGAAATCTCTGACGGCGCTTTACGCGGCTGACAGCGCGCGCCCTCCGCCCTCCGCCCCCCACCGCGACGCCGTCGTGTGCCCTACGGACATTCATGTCATCAAAATGTTAATCGGTCGGATGCTCACCCCCCCCCCCCCTTTCCCCGCTTCGCCACGCCACGGCGACGCCACCTCTCGCCCCATCGATGGGATTTTGCTGCTGGGAAAGATCATCCATCGAGAGAGAGAGCGAGAGAGAGAGAGAGAGAGGGAGAGAGAGAGAGAGAGAGAGAGAGAGAGAGAGAGCGAGAGAGAGAGAGAGAGAGAGAGAGAGAGAGAGAGAGAGAGAGAGAGGGAGAGGGAGAGAGGGTTGAGATTGAGGCGCGGGGGCGTTGCTCGGCAGGCCTCCTGTAGCCGCCGTGGTACTAGTGAGCTGCTGGTGGCCCTGCCCTGCCCAGCCCTGCCCTGCCCTGCCCTGCCCAGCCCTGCCCAGCCCTGCCCTGCCCTGCCCTGCCCTGCCCTGCCCTGCCCGGCCCTGCCCTGCCCTGCCCTGCCCTGACTCCGCTGACCGCACGCCGGTGAGGCTGATGTGTCCCTTTCCTCCGCTTCAAACTAAACACAAAACCAGTCCACGACAGCGCCGGGCCGGACCCGGGCCGGACCCGGGCTGGCCGCCGCCACTGGCAGAAGCAATGCAAAACAGCGGCGGCGGCGGCGCGGCACAGCCTGGGCACAGCAAGCAACAGACACGGTGGCCTTGGCTGCCTCGGCTTCTCCAACGCGCGCAGCTTGCCCCTTCCTCTCCCCCTTTCCTCTTCAGAATTAGTTCTCCCCCGCCCTCGCGGCCGCCTCCCACGCCAACACCCCTCCCCCCCCCCACCCCCTTCTTCTCCACTCTCACTCCACCCTTGTCCAAACCTCCCCCGCACCAACTCAGAGACAACAACAGCACCAGCTTTTGATAATAATTTCGCATAGCAGCAGCCCAAAAGACGAACCGTTGTCGTCATAACGAGTCCTGAGAGGACAGAGGGGCCCAGTGCCCACACCGGCTCCACTAGCAGCCGTCCCGTAGGAGACGGAACGTACTTATTGGGCTCCGGAAGCTCGAGGCTGGAAGTGTGGAAGCGAGACGACGACGCCCCGAGGGCCCCGAGGGGGGTCCGGGGCACCGGGAGGCCCCCGAGGTCACCGCCAGTAGTGCTGCTACCCGTCATGCCACTGACCTGCGAAAACAGAGAGGAATGCTGCATCAGGCGGTTGTTACGCTCTGGAATCACTTTAAAAACTAACAAAATATACACTCTGTGGCCGGGTATTATGATTCGATTTTTTTGTGTCGCAGTCGGGCAGCCCCCCCCCCCCCCTCCATATGCCGCGATGGGCGTCGGCTAGCGACAGCAGAGCGGAGCGTTTAGCCGGGTCGGCTCGAAACCAACACACACACACACACACACACACACACACACACACACACACACACACACACGCACACACTTGGCGACCGACCCAAGCCGGCAGTATTCATTTGCGTAACGCGAGTGAGAGAGAAGGGGATAGGAGACACAGCGTGAAGAAGAGAGACAGCAAGGTTCCCGCGCGCAGGTTGTGACCCATTGGGAAGCAGTGTCCTTTAAGTTTCGAGCGAGCGAGCGACGCGAATGATGAACAACATAAGAAGAACAAAAAAAAACTCATCCCAAAACGCTTTAACAAATTCCAATAAGAATTTCCATTGTTCCATTCGCGTCCGCGATGAGCCCTTGGGCAGTCTAGTAATAATAGGGCGTATGTGCTCTAGACATAGAGCGTACACGTGCCGGACCGTGTTCAAAAGGGAGGGGGGGGGGGCAGACCGCACTGGAAGGGAGGGGGGAGAAGGTGAGGGGGGCAGTTCACGGTGCGCGGTGCGCCACGGGGCAAAATAAAAAAAAAAGGAAGGGGGGAAGATCCCATTTCATCCGTCAGATTGTGTATCACCGTCACCTGTATAAACGCGCTTATGGAATCTCGTTACGGCAGCGGAGCGTGGCGAGGCGTAGCGCGGTATCATAGCTCTGCGATATACGCGAATCCCACCCCGCACACACACACACACACAAGCAAGCCGAGGTCGGTAACTGAATGTAACCTGGAGCCCCCCCCCCCCCACCCCCCCTACTACTACTGTGGACGCGCGTTTTGGCGCAAGGTTGGCAGGCTGAGATAACGCACGGCTCGGCCCCCGGCCCGTATCCACTGTGAGCCCGGTGTCCTTTCCAAGGAGGACAGAGACGAGACACGCCATGTCGTTTATGTGTCTCGACCGACTCGACTCGACCGAGTGCCAAAGCGCCAAGTAAATGACCCAGCCGGGACGGGACGCGGGGGCTCGAGGACGCGCACACCAGCCGACGGGGCCGTGTGGCGTGGCGGGGCGGGGCAGCGGGAGGTCAGTGTCCACAGGTGGTTTGATTGCGTGGTCACCCTGGCGGTGACGGTCACCGCCGCCACGCCGTCACATCGCGTCTAATATTCCCGGGGCTGCCATCCCCCCCCCCCCCCCCACCCTCGGGGGGCCTGTGGCTATCAGAACGCGACTGTGACTTTTGGCGATGGGGCCGCCCCAGGCCACCATCCAGGGGACCCCTCCATCACGCACACGCACACACACGCACACATGCCACGCGTTATCGAGAAGAGCTCTCTGCGACCCGGCCAGTATGCGGCCAGACCACACGGCTCAAGGCAGCTCATGACGCGACGCGGTGCGAGGTGCGCGGAGATCCAACAGCCTTCACTGGCCAACGACCGGCTGCCCTCCCCCCCCCCCCCCCCATCCCCCTATTGGACCTTCTCTGCTTCTCCGTCTTCCTCCCTCCCCTCCTTCACACTTCATCCGCAACGACTGCGTGATGACCGTCGTCCTCTCCCCCACCTCGCTTGTCCCCCCCCCCCCAGACGACAACACGAATCGAATCGGACGTCAGGCGAGATATAACAATAGTAACCGGGCGAGCAACGCACCTTAAATACATAATTAGTGCCGGCACTGCAGTGCACTGCAGCGGGCGGCGGCCGCTAGCTGACGTTTCCGAACGCACCTCACTGCGTGTACAACAAAGTCAAAAATCCGGTCCGGGCAGCCGAGTACTCCAGAGAAGCCGAAAACGCAACAACAACAACAACAAGTCGTAAAGAAGAAGAAGAAGAACGCGGGAGAAGTATATGAGAAACCGCAACGCCGCTCAAAATCCATTCGCTTCTCGGTGTGCGGTACGCAACACTCCAGCGTTCTCATTCTTCGCTACGACTTGTTACTTCCGTTTACGGGCTTCTCCGGAGTGCCCTATTTCCCGTACGGTTGCCCGGCGGAGTACTTAAGCCCCTTGTTTCATGCGCGCCGTGTGCTTACAAACAAAGCCACGACCGCACCGGCCCCCGGGGGCATCACAACATTTGCCCTTCCGCCGATTTGTTTTGGCCAGCGGGTTCCGTCGGCGGGCCCCTTTCGGTCAGTCGGTGGTCGGTAGCCTAACGGAGCCGCTGCTGGGCTGCATCGGATGTCGGCTGCTGCTGCTGCTGCTGCTGCTGCTGCTGCTGCTGCTGCTGCTGCTGCTGCTGCTGCTGCTGCTGCTGCTGCTGCTGCTGCTGACCCTGTCGGGTGCAAATATAACTTGGCATCCGTATCGCGGCAGAAGTGGCGGGTCTGCTGTTGCTGTGATGGCAGCAAAAAAATAGAAGAGAGGCCAAAACACACGCGCATAGCGCGGCGGCGGCGGGCCGCTCCCGTCCGGAGTGTGTGTTTGTGTGTGTGTGTGTGTGTGTGTGTGTGTGTGTGTGCGCGGGCGCGGTCCATGGCGAGTGACCTCCAAACACTGGCGGCAGTACTGCGCTGCCCCCTCCCCCTCCCATACCTACGAGCACACGAACCGGGACGGGCTGTGTGATAGTTTACGGTGCGTAATCATCCCACACTCTTCCATCATCCCCTCTCCCCTTGCCCCCTCTCTTCTCCCTGTTCGCGTCGCAGTGCCGTCGCCCAGATACGGAAGTGTAGGACGCAGGAAGGGAGAGAGAAAGAGAGAGAGTGAGAGAGAGAAAGAGAGAGACAGAGAGGGAAGGAATATATACTAAGGAAAAGGAGAGGGCACGTTGAGGGTGAGGGCGCTTCCCTTTGGCGCCGTTCTTCCCCGTGCGGCCGGGGTGCATCATCTGTATGCGCAAAGTGAGGGTTGGGGCGCGAAGAAAAAGGAGGAGTACGCCAGTAGTACGAGAGAGAGAGAGAGAGAGAGAGAGAGAGAGAGAGAGAGAGAGAGAGAGAGAGAGAGAGAGAGAGAGAGAGAGAGAGAGGAGGGGGCGGGAGAGAGTAGGGACAGCGAGGGGGAGAGAGAGACAGAGAACTCACGCCCCCTCCCTAACGCATACACACGTGGACGGAATCAAAACCATGTCACCTCAGTGTTGCCCCAGCCCAACAGCCCAACCCACAGGCCAGAGGCTGCCGGGCCCGCAAGACACAGCTGCGCAACGGGTTGCCTATTGCCAGTTCAGCAGGCGCTGCAACATCCCCTGTTCCTCTTTGTGCATGTGTGTGTGTGTGTGTGTGTGTGTGTATGTGCGTGTGTGTGTTTTCGCGTGTACTGACCTCGGACCTCGCCTGGCGCGGTGCGAGAGAGAGAGAGAGAGAGAGAGAGAGAGAGAGAGAGAGAGAGAGAGAGAGAGAGAGAGAGAGAGAGAGAGAGAGAGAGAGAGAGAGAGAGAGAGAGAGAGAGAGAGAGAGTGGCATTCGAAACATGTAATAGCATTCCGTAATATCTGTTTTAGGGACGGTCCCCGGGGTATTCCCGTGTCAGTCAGGATATGACCGGAGGGGCCAAGGCTTTCCCACCACCACAACCACCACCACCACTACTACACTGCCCTGTAGTGCGGTGGAAGTGCAGCCCGCATGACGAGCCGCGAATAATAATCCCCACTTCTTTACACCGTGATGAGGAGGGTGGTGTCGTCCACCCGCACGCCGCACGCGCGGCCACCGGGCCGGACGGGGCCTCGGGGCCTCCGAGCAGGGCTGGGCTGGGCTGGGCTGGGGGCGCAGCGCAACACAGCGCAGCACAGCGCACAGAGTACTACATTTCAGATTCAAACTGAATCCGCGCCAGGGCCGGCCACGCCACGCCATGCCACGGCCCGGCGGGGGCACGTCTGCCGCTGCCCCATTTGAATACAACATCCACCGCCAATAACCCGGCCCCCCGGGGCCCCCCCGGGAGCCCCCAGGGCTGTGGCTGTGGGGCTCGGGGTGTACATGTACCACGTCATGCTGGACACGCTGGTGAACACCTCGGCGACGACGGTCATCAAATCCGAGAGGTGGCGGTGGTCACGGGGCCCACAGAGGGCGCTCACGAGGTCGGCACGGCTCCAGCACCCCCTCCCCCCGATATAAATATATATGTATATATATATATATATATATATATATGTATATATAAATTATGAGCGAAGCTGTGCTGGGCTGGTTACGCTGCAGCAGCGCCGGTACAGCGCCCTCAGGCGCACTGCCCCTGAATGTAGGCCACCGGGGGCGGCGCTGTTGGCGGCAGGGGGCAGCAGGGGGGCGGCATGGTCCGGGCACGGACTGTCAATGGCCGTGGAGGAGACGGCAGGGCGCTGGGCGGGGCGAGGAGGGGTGAGGAGGGAGGGGAGGTGGTGCATTGTAAGACACTAAACGAGCTGGCGGCCTCTGCTTAGCCGGTGCGCGCGTGGTGCGTTGTGCAGTGCACCTGCCCCCCCCCCCTCCGATCTCGTCACCTCCCCTCCCCTCTTCTTTTTCTCCCGCAGACAGTGTTCTGCTCCTCTGTTCGCGCACGTTCGCTCCCCGCTCACATAGGGCTGTTGAATAAACTTGAGCATCATCAACACGCAGATTAATAAATCGGTGCGCGCATACCGCTCCGCACGGGGCGCGGACCTCACCAGGGCAGTTAGCCTAACACGCTGTGCACACGCCGCGCGGCGCCGCCGTTTAGTTTAAATGTCCCTGATAACGCACGCTGGCGCCGCTAGCGCTGGCGACGGCCACGACGGCTCTTTGTCTGATGGAAGCGATTACAGGCGGAGCATGGCGGAGCCGCGCCGAGCGGCACCAGCAGCCTGCAGCCCTAGCCGACCCCGGCAGGCCCGGCAGGACCAGCAGGACCGGCAGGCCTGGGCCCTTAGCAGCAGCATTTAGCTCCTCTCTTCCCTCCCCTCCGTTCTCATTCCGTTTCGTTCGGCCATGGCCCCCGTCCCATCAGCTGGGCCACGCTGCCGCCAGCAGCCAGCAGCCACCGGGTCGGGGTTCGCGTCGAGAGTTGGCCGGATTTGTCGCGGAGCCCAGCGCTGCGTTGCGCTGCACGGCGGTGTTGCTCGCTCTCTCGCTCTACTCGCACAAAACGACCTGCAGGCACGCTGTGCCGGCCGTGGGCCGTGGGGTGGCGGTGCCGCATGCCCCCGCAAATATGTGGCTACAACATCGGAGAGAGAGAGAGAGAAAGAGAGAGAGAGAGAGAGAGAGAGAGAGAGAGAGAGAGAGAGAGAGAGAGAGAGATGTTTTACGAGCCAACTCCTCGCTCCATCTCCCCCCCCCCCCCCACAGCTTTCCATCTCCTTCGCTCCTTCTCCCACTCGACGACAGGGCAGCGTGGCGTTCCACGCTATCGTCTGCTCGCCGTATCCTTATCCCCTCCCTCCTGCGCTAATAATCGATGGGCTATGGTTCAACGAGAGAAAGAGAGAGACAGAGAGAGACAGAGAGAGAGAGAGCTACCATGTCCGGCGATTGATTTAACAACGGGAGTATATGTCGTATTACAACATACCTACTGCTGACAATTACCATCGCGGCATCGGGCTGCCCGTCGCTGCAATCAGACGACGCCACAGCGCGCGCGCGCGCGCGCACACACACGCGCACACACACACACACACAGACTTTGACGTCACGTGACGTGATATCGCGCTGCGAATGGTATTATTATTATTACACGTACGAATCACGTCTGTCTGTGTTGTTACACAAGTAAACGTGCTCGTCGTCATTATCGCTTCATTCCATCTCGCTTACACCACCGCCATCACCCGCACCCCATCGTCCCCCCCCCTCTCTCTCTCTCTCTCTCTCTCTCTCTCTCTCTCTCTCTCTTACTTATACCTCCTTCCCACCCCGAACTACCATTCCCCGCCCACCCCCACCCCAAACCACGCACCGCTGCCGCTTTTCCTCTCACTCCCTCTCTGTCGCACTCATCGGACAGGCGGGGCGAGCAGCGGTGCGCTCTGGCTCTAATGGTGCGCTCGGCGGCGCGGGGCATCGGGCAGGAGGCATCCTTCACAACAAAGAAAGAAGCTGCTCGGCTCGGCTCCGCTGCGGCCCCGGCCCGGCCAGCGGCCCCGCCGGCCCCGGCCCGGCCAGCGGCCCCGCCGGCCCCGCGGTGCCCTCTGCTCTGCTCTGCTCCGTGCGCGCCGAGTATTCCATGAACAGGACGCGACTGTGACTCATTGGAATACCACGCCGTGCAGGGGGACGGCACGGCACGGCACGGCACGGCACGGCACGGCACGGCACGGCACGGCACGGCACGGCACGGCACGGCACGGCACGGCACGGCACAGCGGTCCAGAGTCCAGGACGTTCCGTTCCGAGGAGGTGCATCTCTTCGACTGTGTGAACGGCAGGGGCAGGGGCAGGACGGACCACGGACCACCGGCGGACCACCGCACCGGCAGCGGCTGCAGCGGCGGCCAGCCGTTTGATCCCCGTTGGACCGCGGCAGGCTAACTGAACCCCAATCAGCGGCCAAGTACCTGATGAGCGGCAAGCACTCTTCACAGCGCCGCCGCCGCCCGAGTTCACCGATACCACAAATTAAATCACATGCTCTGACCTTTTTCATTTCGTAATTATATTTGCTTGCGAGGAAGGAAAAGAGAGAGAGAGAGAGAGAGAGAGAGAGAGAGAGAGAGAGAGAGAGAGAGAGAGAGAGAGAGGGTGGGGAGGGGGCAAAGGGCCGAAGGGAAAAGGAGGAGGAAGGCGTCTTGGTCGGACGCTGCCGCCTGCCGCGGTGGGAGCGCTCCACTTTCTGACTTGATTTCATTCAAACTAAAGTCCGCGTCCGCGCGGTGCGGCCGTCGTCCCTGGCGGGCAGCGTCGACTCGCCCCCCCCTCTCTCTCTCTCTCTCTCTCTCTCTCTCACGATGTGCCGGCTGCCGAAAAAGGCGACAAGGACGCAACGCGGGGTAACGCGGACTCGACACGCGCTGTAGTCAGGCAAGGCGCCCGGATGCGACCCTGGTCGGTATCCGCGCAGAGCTGGGTTGGGGGGTCCTGCGGGTTCTCTCTCTCTCTCTCTCTCTCTCTCTCTCTCTCTCTCTCTCTCTCTCTCTCTCTCTCTCTCTCTCTCTCTCTCTCTCTCTCTCTCTCACTCTCTCTCGCATTTACACACACACACACACACACACACGAGCGTCCGTCCCACGGACGTCGGTAGCTCTCGTCCACGGCGGGAAGTTTCCAACAGAACTCAGCCCGAGATTTCCGCCTGCGTTCCATCGAGAGCAGTCCAGCCCAGGAGGCAGCAGAGGGCAGAGAGCAAAAGCGAAGACCGGCCCCGGCGGGGAGCGCGGCGAGGGGAGGTGAAGGGGGGGGGGGGCGGCTCTGCACTTGCGCTCTGAGGCCGGAGGAGGCCGGCACCGCCGGCACAGGCCACGGGCCCGGGCCGGGTGGGCCGGGTCCAGGGCGGGGCCCGCCGCTGGCTGCGCTGAGACTGATTTGGATCTCTGATGGAGACACCCGAGTCAAGTCAGTGGGGCCGCGTCCCGTAGGCCGGCTCCGGATGGTGCCGGTGTGCTGCTGCTGCTGCTGCTGCTGCTGCTGCTGCTGCCGCTGCTGCTGCTGCCGCTGCTGCTGCTGCCGCTGCTGCTGCTGCCGCTGGCCGCTGCTGCTGCGGGGTAGCTGGGCCGGTCTTTCTGTCTCCGTCGCCCGATCAGGGTCACCGCCATGTCAAGCCAAGGCTGCCGCCGCAGTGCACGCGTGTGGCACGCGCCCGCCAGCGGCTCCGCGGCCCCCGCCGGCCCCCGCCGGCCCCCGCCAGTCTGGAAGCGGGCGCGGTACTATCGATCCTTGGAGAGCGGCAGCTGGACACGGTTTGGAGTCCTTGGTGATCACGATACACAACAACGACCAAAAGCCCCCCGCGCTCACGCGTTTCTCTGTCAGCGCCGGCGCCGCCTGTTGCAAGGCCCTACGATGGTGGCGTCATTGTCGCCGTCACTGCCACCGCGCCGTCTAGACCCAGCTCAACTGGGCAGCGGCTTACGTGGGGGGGGGGGGATTGTGTGCAGGTTTGTGAGCAGGCTGTGAGCAGGCTGCGAGCAGGCTTGTGAGCAGGATTTTGAACAGGCTTGTGAGCATTCATTCTGGCGTTGCGGACTTTATCGGTACGATGAAAGCATAGGTTAGGATAGCTTAGGTCAGGTTAGGGTAGGTAAGGATAGTTTAGGGTATAGGTTAGGATAGGGGAGGCTATGATAGGTTAGGTTAGGCTAGGTCAGGTAATTCAATGACAGAATATAGGTTCGTGGGATGGGCAATACTTTCGGTATTCTCATCACGAGGGAGGGGGTAGGGGCTGCTCCTGCCGCCCAAAACTAGAGCTCCTCCAATGCGCCTCATCCCAAGCACAGCTCCTCCCATGCCTTCTCATCCCAAGAAGACTTCCTCTTGTGCGTTCTCATCCCTAGTAGACTTCCTCCCATAGAGGAGAACCATTTTCGGTGGTATAGGTGGCCACCCTTGTGAGCAGGCTCTGAGCAGGCTTGTGAACACGCTTCTGAGCAGGCTGTGAGTATGCTTTGTGCGCATGCTGTGAGAAGGCTTGTGAACATGAACAGGCTTGTTGGACAGGCTGTGAGCAGGCGCGCGGTCACGCCGGGCCCGTAACGAGCTAGCCAGGCCGCCGCCAGCCGCCTATATCTGGCCGCAGCACAGCTTCACGCGTTCTATACTATCTCCAACAAGGCTGCTGACCGGACACGCCGGGCCGGGTCATTGGTGTCGGCGCCGCGCCCGTTCCACGCCCAATAGAGTTTTCCAACAAGGCTCAGAATCGGAAGCTGAAGAACAAAAACCCTTCCAGACCGGAAATTCTCGACAGGAGGTATGAGAAATATCGACGGACAAGGGCCTCGCCAAATATGGGACCTAACCTCCATATTCACTCAAACCGCCATTCAAGTTTCTCATACCTGCCCTTGAGAGGTTCCGGTCTGGAAGAGTTTTTGTTCTTCAACTTCCGCCTCCAACTTATCATTGGAAACCTCTATTCCACGCGCTTCCTCATCCGGGCCGATACTACAGTGTAAGACTGTGACGATGCCCGCTGGAGTTGTAATGGGGACCCCCCTGCTGCCCCCGGTTACCCTCCCGGCTCCCGTGGGCTCCGTTATGGGTCCCGCTGGCTTCCCCTGGGATCCATTGGGGTCTCCGGGACTACGCTTCGACACCGCGAGCCACGACGCGGCCTGCAGCACAGCAGGGCGGGGACGGTGTGACGCAACAGAACAGAGCCGTGGCGCGGCACGGCACGGCACGGCACGGCACGGCACGGCACGGCACGGCACGGCACGGCACGGCACGGCACGGCACGGCACGGCACGGCACGGCACGCATCTACACACCGTGACTTCCCTCTCCGCGCTGCGCAAGGTCGAGTCGGGAGCGGAGCGCTCTGGAGGCAGGGCAGAGCAGGGGCCGCGGGCAGCCTAGGCCGCACTCCGTACCTGCCGGCGACCACCTACGCCACCCGCCCCGCCCCACCCCGCCGACGCTGGCGTCATACAGTGCCGTCGCCGTCATAGAGCTGCCCGGCTCGGCCTGGCGCACCGAAGACCGTAGGGATTCCCGACCCACACGGACTTCGGTCGGAAAAGTCGTGAGCCCGCATGGCCGCGGGTTCGAGTCCTCTCGGCAGCAGCAGCCTTAACTACCCCCCCCCCCCCCACCTCTGATCCCGGTGTACTCCCCAGGACAGCAGCGCGTGTGTCCAGGAGTTTAGTGGCCGTTCTGCTACATAACACTACACTACGTTAGACTCCTGGTCGGTAATTATACGACAGCAGCCCAGCCCGGCCCGGCCCAGCTCGGCTCGGCTAACACATGCAACGCCAATTGCAAGGCCAATGAGGCTTATTCCAACAAGTGAAACAATTGCCACCGCACTATGGCGGCGCCCGGCCGGGCCGGCCAGTGCCGGAGCCAGTAATGCGCTTCCGTTATCAGATTACGGCACGCCAGCATTGCTGCTGCTGCTGCTGCTGCTGCTGCTGCTGCTGCTGCTGCTGCTGCTGCTGCTGCTGCTGCTGCTGCTGCGGCTGCTGCTGCAGCTGGCTATCGGGGCCCGGTCACAAATTACTGTGTAACGCCCGTCGATGGGAGGGGTGTCAGAACCAGACCACCATCCAGGATCACCGTTGGTCCCTCAGTGGTTCGTCGTTGATTTCAGGATAGGCCAAAAATTTAGTAGAGAGGACTAACATCTCGTTGGGCCAGCAAACTACACATAATCGTTGCCTGAACAGAATACACAAAAGGGGGCGTTCAGGTCCCGCAACAATCTTTTTGCTGATCAAACAAAATATTAGGACTTGCAACTAAATTAATTGCTTGTCCCACATCTCATCATATTTTCACTTTATTTTTATTTGCGTGAGCAGCCGTGGCTCCGCGCTGGCTCCGCTGGCTCCACGCTGACACTCGTGTCGAGGACTGGGATGCATTTCCTCCGACCTCTCGACCCCGTTCAAGCCCTGTGGTACGCCCTTGGCTCGCTCTGGGTGGTGGTGGTGGCGGCGGCAGCAGCGGTGGCGGCGGCCGCGGGGAAAGGGGGGGGGGGGAGGACCCGGGGCAGGGAGTGGGGGCGGCGTGGAGCGAGGGCCCGCGGCGGGGCGGCGGAGGGAGCGGCGGCGAGGGAGTTGACAATGAAATATGGACACAGCTCGCAGGAGAGTTCGGTCGATAAGAAACCGTCTAGTCTGGGCATTGGGTCCAATGCGGCAATCGGTGACGAGGGATCCGTCCCCCGGTGCTGGGTATCATACTCTCGTCACCCCCCCCCCCTGCCCCCCTCCCCCCTCCATCCCCCTTTCCCTCAACGAGGAGCTAATGGATCGCCGCCACCGACGTCGTCCACGTCGTCCTCTCGGCGTTGTGCTCGGGTCAGAGAAAGCGAACGAACTCTCCGCTGAGGCCGAGTGCCGCGCGCCTAGCGGGGGGGGGGGGGGGGGGGGCATAATGTCCTTCAACTCCCTCTAATCGAGCTTCGAACAGGCGTCAGGACCTTTTCCAGGGCCTGTCACAGGACGCGGCACACAGTCAAACAAAGAGAGGACGCCGAACCGATCGTGTCGCGACAAAAATGCGGAGCGGGAGGATTCGGAAGTAATGGACACAAAGTACACAAAGGGGGCAGTGGCCACGCGGCCATCGCCGTTTTCGGCACGAATAGTGTAAGCAACCTCTGCCAGATGAAGAGGGGGGAGGGGGGGGGGACGCGACAGGTCGGCAACAAGGCGTACACACGGCCACGCAGTGCCTGGCAGTGCCCAACACGGGACACCGGCCCGGTTGACAAAGATAACAACCCTGTCCCGTAATAGCTAAATCCTGTGTTGGCGTACATGACACGGCCGAGTGCCCGAGGGGGGGGGGGGGCGGAGGCCCAGAGAGCTCGCCTCGAATATTCTGCTTACCTTTCCTATTGGTATCCTTTTAATAGTTAGTGGGCAGATGAATCCAGAGTAAATCCCATAAGTGTGTTGTCACTGCACTGTCACTTCACTGTTCACACATGGCACGGCGCCACTCGGCGCACGTCCACAGAGCGCGCGCGCGGTGCGCGATGTCTATCCCTTTCTTTCTCCCCCACACTCCTCGCACGCTCGTCGGCTCGGCTCCGCTCCGCTCGGGCTCGGCTCGGCTCACGGCGGCTCGGCTCGGCACGGCGGGAGCGAGGCTAGCGAGGCGAGGGCGACCGTCTGGCTCAACGAGCACTGACGCACTGAGGCAGGCGGCGGCGGCGGCAGGCCAGCGAGCACCGAGCCACGGGCCACGGGCCGCACCGCACTCTGCCAAGCTAAACAGTCCTCTCACTCGCTCTCGCTCTCTCCGCCGCGCCCAGTGCGCTCCCTCTCGCTCGCTCTCTCGCCCGGTCCCTTCTTTCTCGCTCTCTCTTTCGCGCGCCGTCTCTCTTGCTCGATCGCCCTTTAAATGTACACGTCTCCCTCACTCAGCCGATCTTGATGCCTCTTTCTCACTCGCACCGCTGTCGTCGTCACCCGACGCCGTGATCGCCTCTCCTTCTTCTTCGCCTTCTTCCTCCCGTCATTTCCGATTCCGCTTTTCGTATTCAGACAGCCCAAGGCGAAAATGATTAGCCTAAGCGTGCTCAAGCGCTTAAGGCCCAAAACCTTCCGTCGGCGCTAGGTTTTCGCACCTCGGCGTCACATTGGGGACAGTCTCCGCGATGCCATCGACGTTCCATTGTCTCGTACTATTATGCAATTTAGTGACGATGCGCACATCCGCTATGTTGGACGCGTGCTCGGCTTATCGCGTGTAAAAACTGTTCGTGAAACATCTTATTAAAACTGTAAAGCCATTGCTTATTTCTGCGACCTACCGCTTAACTCTGTTAAGCAACCGCTTAACTGTTAAGCAACCGCTTAACTCTGTTCAGCAACCGCTCAACTCTGTTCAGCAACCGCTTAACTGTTAAGCAACCGCTTAACTCTGTTCAGCAACCGCTTAACTCTGTTAAGCAACCGCTTAACTCTGTTAAGCAACCGCTTAACTCTGTTAAGCAACCGCTTAATTCTGTTCAGCACTTGCTTAATTTAGTTCTGCACTTGCGCTTTTCTGTGAAGCACGATTTCTTCTGTTCAATGGGATTTGCTTCATGGCGATTCTCGCGGTTAGTTGGAAACCGTGCACAGGGCGTTTCAAGATTTCTCCCACCGCGTTTGAGAACAGCATTGCTAATCGGCTGGTCAACCTCACGTCGTTCCCATCCAGCTCGAACCCTCCTCCCGCTTCCCCTCCCCCGCCGGCCCTCCTAAACGCTCCGTGGCAATTCGCTTTATTTGATGAGTAGGGTAGCGCTGATTTGCCCCCGCCACCACGCCGCGCCTCCCTCCTCCCACCCGCCCGCCCCCCACCAGCGGCCGCAGTCCCCCCCTCCCCCCTCTTCCTCGCCTCCACTTCGGCCTCCCTTCCCCCACCCGCGTGCCGAGCTGCATTCGGATCGGAAACCCGAGTCCACTTCGTCGCTCTCATAACAAGTAAAGTGTGAGACAAAGGCATGCTGCATGTTGCCAATATCGTCCTGAGGCGAGGCGCGCGGTGCGCGGTATGTATACGGCGGGGCGGTGGTGCCAGTGCAGAGTCGCACTGAAGTCGCTCTGTCAGTCTTTTGTCCTAGCCGAGCCACACCACGCCTGCCGAACGCGCGTAGCCATGCATTTCTTTGTCCCTACGATCGGCTCGTATAATGAAGCCGGCGGCAGCGTCCCTGCCGCCGCTACCAACATCAGCGCACTGAATTCCGCGCAAAAATAAAGCGATGATTGAAAAGTTTGGCAGCCGTCCCCGGAATCGGGCGAGCTGGTTCTGGCGGCGCGGCGGTCAGCGCTGCTCTCACTTATCTAGGTTACGCCCTGGCCGTTGTGAAACGCCGCCTCGGCGAGGAATTCAGTTGTTGCAGCTCTCTGGATGCAGCCGTGGTGGGTGAGGGGCAGGGGGCGTGCCGTGCCGCTGACAGCAGGGAGGGGGGCGGGAGGGGGGGGGGGCACAAGGACCGGCTAGGCCATGGGCTGGGCCCCCGTCGCTTGATCACTACTCGCGGAAGTAGTGCCTTCTCGCAGGTTCTGGAGTCCTGGAAGAGGTCCTGGACATGGTCCTGGAGGATCCCCCGGCGTCCCGCATATGACCCGCGGCATGCATGGCGCAGTAGAGCCCCTAACCCTTGTGAGCCCTCTGCCAGTGCCAGAGCAGTGTGCCAGCAGCCCCACATGGATGAACGAACGACCCCCTCAAGTCTCCCCCCCCCCCCTCGCCTCTCTCTCGCTCTCTCTCCCCCCCCCCCCCCCCTCTCTCTCTCTCTCTCTCTCTCTCTCTCTCTCTCTCTCTCTCTCTCTCTCTCCCCCTCCCTTTCATATGTATGCACCCATTTACTGCAAAATAATAAATTTTATTGCTCACGGGCAGGAGGAGTGGGGGGAAGACGGAGAGGACGGGTTGGGGGAGAGCCGACGCGTGTGGAAGCAAGACGACGAAGAGGCAGCGGCAAAGGAGGGGCCGAGAAGGATGACAAAGACGCGCGGACCACCTCAAAGAAAGAGAGAGAGAGAGAGAGAGAGAGAGAGAGAGAGAGAGAGAGAGAGAGAGAGAGAGAGAGAGAGAGAGACAGACAGACAGAGAGAGAGAGGACGGAATAAATGAGAGAAAGGCCGATTCCAGCAAGGCGCATAGCAGGAGCCATGGCAACTCCCTATTCAGTCACGTTCACCACTTGGCTCAGGGCAGCGCGCTACGCGCCACGCCGTGCCACGCCGCGCGAGGCGGCAGGGAGGGGAGCTACGAGGCGGCACGGGAGGAGGGAGGGAGGGAGGCGGGGAGGGAGGGACGGAGGGAGATGAAAGAGGACAGGGGAGAGACGTAATACACTGTATTTTAACATGTTTGGGAGGTCCTACGTTCAAGGCGTGGGGAACATAAAATGAACGACAGGAACGAGATGGGATAATGAAGGTGTGCAAGTGCACGGAAAACAATGCGTTAAACTCTGCTTTATTGCGGGGACAACGCGTTTAATTGAATCAATCTAGAGATGGGCGTGTGTCATCGTCGCTCATACGAAACGTGAAACGGACGTTATCAGGTCAGATTAATGAGGAGAAGAACAATATAATCCAGCAATCAGATAAAGAGTTTGCCTGCCCTCTCACTCCCCAGCAGCGACAGCAGAAGTGCGAGGGACAGAATTCGCAAAAGAATGCAGGGCGGATGAAACGGGGGCTTGGCCGGCCGCTGTGCGAGAGAGCGCGAGAGAGAGGGGGAAGGTGGGGGTGGGTGGGGGGGGAGGAGGGCTTCCGGCGGCATGGGATGGGATGGGCGCTTTGCTGCGGCCTGCGGCCCGAGATGGCAGGGCAGAGGGGGCCCGGCCCGGTCGGCCCCGGACGGCGAGTCCAAGTGAATGCGATGGAGTTTTGTGTGCGCGCGGTGTGTTACCTCTGGTAGGGCCGGAAGCAGCATGGGCACCGCCCCGGGCCGGCGGTGCTCCGCAGCTTCCAGCCGACGGCAACAGGCCTCTAGCAGACGGCAGACCTCCAGCCGACGGCAGGCCTCCAGCCGACGGCAACCGCCCTCTAGCCGACGGCAACATGCCTCTAGCCGACGGCAACCGCCATCTAGCCGACGGCAACATGCCTCTAGCCGACGGCAACCGCCATCTAGCCGACGGCAACATGCCTCTAGCCGACGGCAGGGCTCTAGCCGACGGCAACCGCCATCTAGCCGACGGCAACATGCCTCTAGCCGACGGCAAGCCTCTAGCCGACGGCAACCGCCATCTAGCCGACGGCAACATGCCTCTAGCCGACGGCAACCGCCATCTAGCCGACGGCAACATGCCTCTAGCCGACGGCAGGCCTCTAGCCGACGGCAACCGCCATCAAGCCGACGGCAACATGCCTCTAGCCATGTCGGGAGAGCTCCGAAGGGATTTGAATTCCCGCGGGCTGATAGGAGGAACGAGCGACCGGATAACCGCGATGCAGAGCATTCGATTCTCTGCCTGCATCGCGGGTAGGTATCGGCCCCTGGCGACCGGACACCCGGCCGCGAGGGGAAGCCGCTATGCCGGCGGAGCGGCAGACGTGTCCTGGCCCCCTTCTGTGAAACACCTCAGTCGGATATCGCAAAAAAAGTAAGTGCTTGGTGGTCACCAACTACTCCCACAAACCTTGATTCCTTATTCAAAGAATTCCCCCATCTGGATTACTTTCAGCCGCAACGGCGTTTTACTCAAGAAGAGTAAGTAGCAGATCACTCTGGGAAAGCGCAGTTGCGACTAGCCGACGGCAACATGCCTCTAGCCGACGGCAACATGCCTCTAGCCGACGGCAACCGCCATCTAGCCGACGGCAACATGCCTCTAGCCGACGGCAGGCCTCCAGCGGACGGCACCAGGCCTCTAACCGACGGAAGGCCTCTAGCCGACGGCCGGCAACAGGCCTCTAGTCGACGGCAGGCCGCCGCCATATAATGTGATACGGTCGCACATCGGCGCATCGATCCTAGCGAGTCGATCTGGCCGTCTCTCTCGCACCCCCAGGCTGCGTCGGCACTGCGTGTCCGCGCATGTCGCGCGCCGCTCCATGCGGCTTCGCTCTTTATTGGTAAACATTTTTCTTGCCGCTCTCTGCTCGCAGCGGGCCGGGCGGCGCGGCGGCCCCGCACCGCGCACAGCACTCGCGTGGCGCTTCACCTGGGCTGGTGCTGGCTGAAGGGGCGTTGTGGTGTACGCAGGCAGTGACCCGCTTTTATTCTCATTTACGGCTCGTCTCGGGTTTTAATCTCATGCCGAAAGGCCACATCGCCGACATCCGAAATCCAAAACAACAACAGCAGCAGCAGCAGCAGCAGCACAGCGGCTCAAAGCAGGGAAGCGGGCGAGAGGGCGCTGCTGCCGAAGCCACGAAAAAACACAGAGAGGGGAGGCAGGGAAAACGGGGAATATAATCGCAAGAGGGTCTCTCTTAGCCGACAACACACAACCCAACCCTCACCTCACTGTCACGGCGAAGCGTACGTAGGGATGGGGGGGGGGGGGGGCACATGAGGGCTGCGGTGAGCGGCGAGGGTCACTCACCCACACCCCTTCCTCTCCCCCTTCCGGCTGACGCGAATGACTTGTCGCTGCCCTCCGTCATAAATATCGTGCCGCCCTGCTGGTATGGGGCCCTCCTGGTTATTCGCTCCCACCGTTGCTCGCGTCATTTCCGTGCGCGTTTTCGCGACAAGCAAAGTCGTCGCTCGTTGAAATCGATCTCTGGAAACAAAGCGGTGCGGATGCCGCTGGCGCTGTGGGGGCGTGGCGCATCGCGGCACGGCGCGCTCGCCGGGCCCTACAAATTCCCCCGGAGGGCCTGTGAGCCTGTGGGGCCCCGGCGGCCTGCTGTGGGGCCCTATGGTTGCCACTCCACGGCCCGATGCGATAACGGCTCGATGGGTGCCCTGACCAGACAACCACCCGCGATCCTCTGGTATGCGGTGTCCGACCCCAGTCGTATAACGCGCATTGAGACGTCTCAGCCGGCGCGACAGGACGTTCATTTCTAGCCCATACGAGGGCCGTTCTGCGTGGAGCCATTCCAAAAGGATTTCGGGTGCGCCTGCCGGGCGGGAGCCCACGGATCGCAGGTAATCCAGGCCAAAGGCGAGTTCTGTCGGGCTGAATGCGGCGGACAGTACGGTGGCGGTCCGGACGGGGAATCCTGTCTTCTTGCTGTTGATGTCGAACACACACACACACACACACGTTCCCTCCCCCCTGACCCCAGCCGGCACCCCCGCACCCCCACCACCTCGTCGTCGTCACCCTCCCTTCTCTCCCCGCTACCAACCCCCTCCCCTTACCTCCACCCTCTGTGCCGGCCGCTTCAGGTGTGCCAGTGCCTCCGCTGCCGCCGCCGCGACAGTCCCCCTCCCGACTGTCTCTCTCTCTCTCTCTCTCTCTCTCTCTCTCTCTCTCTCTCTCTCTCTCTCTCTCTCTCTCTCTCACACGCTCCCCTCTGTTGCCTCTCTTCGCTCTTGGCCTCTGGCGGAAACACTGATCACATAATACCGAGCACACTGTACGTACGCACCACCACGCCGACGACCCTCACCCAGGACCTGCCTGCGAACACGAAGAAGGAGAAGAAGGGGGCGAGGAGAAGAAGAAGGAGAAGAGGAGCGACCGACTCGACATGGACAAAGGAGGAGGAGGAGGCTTTCCGTGTCTCGCTCGCACGCACTTACGCGCCCCAGTGGCAGTGCGACAAAGACAGAGCGTATTTGTGGTCGCAGGGGCTGACGCGACGCGAGCGCGCAACCGCCTCTGGTCACATAATCAGACCCTGGTGCGGCAAGGCGGGCGGGTGACGGGCGCCGTCCTCTCTGCTCACCACCCGCACCGCACAGCACCGCGGGCCTCCGGGCCGCCAATGCTAATGGGGCGCCCCGTCCTTAGTCACAGCAGCAGCAGCAGCAGCAGCAGCAGCAGCAGCAGCAGCAGCAGCAGCCGCAGCAGCAGCAGCAGCAGCAGCAGCAGCAGCAGCAGCAGCAGCATCAGCAGCATCAGCAGCAGCAGCAGCAGTCACAGCAGCAGCAGCAATCACAGCAGCAACAGTCTTACTCGACGCTCGACGAATCGACGCGGCGGAAAACGCCATCTTTATATCGCGCTCCGGCTCTATCATTGCGTTTTCTGAAAAGCTCTTCCTCGATCCGGCATACGGAGAGCCGTGTGTGGGCAGAAGTGTGAATCACGCGACAAAACCATGAGCGCACGCTTCTCAGAAAAGGAGTTTTGCACCAACAGCAAATGCATTGGTTTGCATCATAACAGCTCGGTAAAACAAAACGGTAAGACGATTTACACCAGTCGAAAAGCGTATTTGTAAAACCCACGACATTTTGAGGACTCAAAAAAAGGTCTTCGAGGTCTTTGGATGACAAGACAAACACTAGACAAACAGTTCTGTGATTTCCAGAGTAACTAGTCCACGCCATACGACGAACATTTTAGTGTGGCCATAAGTAAGTGTGATCAGAGTAAAGCTCGTTGATTTCATAATGTAGATCACACCAAATCATGTTTTCATCTTTTATCTCGCCTTTCATAGTGTATAAATCGTCTTTTGCAACAAAGATGATGCGGATGACCTGGGGATGTCCAAACTACCAACGGGGCGTTTTTCCTCCGTGGACTTCCGCTCCGCGTCACGGCACGGCCCGCGGCCGGGTCGGGTAAATATTTTCACTGACGGCGCTTTATGACGAGCACAGCGTCGTCGAGCGGTTCGGTTCAGTGCGGTTCGGGTGGTTTCTCAGTTAGTGGCAGAGCCGGGTAGAGCCGAGCGGCGAATCAACAGCCAAACGTCCCAGACGTCATCAGTTCGGTTTCGCTTGTGCTTGTGCTCTGGTAGTGCAGAGGCCTCTGTGTGTGTGTGAGTGTGTGTGAGAGTGTGTGTGTGTGTGTGTGTGTGTGTGTGTGTGTGTGTGTCGCGTGGCCAGGCGCGGCGCTTGCCGATAGGCACCAACAACAGGCCCGCGCATGCAGAGTGGCTAGCATCTGCAGAGCAGAGGGGCGCGGCAGCGGGGCGTGGCGTTGGCGTGGCGGGGCGTGGCGGGGCGTGGCGGGGCGTGGCGGGGCGTTGGATGCCGTGGACGGGGCCGTGGATCATCACTTCACATCACCGCTCGCCGCATCGCGCCCAGCGCAGCGCGCTCAGCACTTGTTTGTCACCGAGCGACCGATGTTGTGAGTCACTATTCCGGGGCCATGTAGGAAGAGATTGAAATATAAGAAGGACGGAAAAGGCGTCGTCGTCACCCTTCCCCGCGGGTGTGGGGGGGGGGGGAGCTGCTCGGCTCATATGAAGGCCCTCGACGCGCCGTATCGTTGTCGTCGTGTCGTAGACGTCCTTTGTTTTGGAAAACGCGGCTGCTGCTGCTGCTGCTGCTGCTGCTGCTGCTGCTGCTGCTGGTGGTCCTGCTGCGCCAGCCTCTGATGCTTGACTTGTCTGACTGACCGACCACGGCACCACGGCTGTCACCCCACCAGCACCACCGCCAGCACCACCACCACCAACAACAACAGGAACAACGGTGCAGAATTCGCGGAAGAATAAACCGGCAGCCGCGTGCAAAAAAAATATATAGATATTAAGAAAGAAATAATAACAGCAGAGGGGAAGGCGTATTCGTCTGCATGGGAACCAAATGCAGAAGCCGCGCTCCGCGCGTTTCGTGGGCAAACACCACGGTCGCCTTTGAAGTATATACCAGGTGTATCATTGGCCGCGGGCAGTTTCGGTTTTAGGCAGTCCCGCAACACACTATCTCCGTCTCTTTCTGTCTCACGCGTCTGGCCGAGCCAGGAAGAGACGGAGATAGTGTGTTGCGGGACTGCCTAAAACCGAAACTGCCCGCGGCCAATGATACACCTAGCACAGTAGCATGGTATATGCAATGATATCTGCCATGAGGAGTTTCTCTGGCGAGCGGAGGCCGCCGGAGCCGTCTGCCTGCGACGACCGCCCACCTCGTGGCACGTCTTCACCCTCCTGACCCAGAGCTGAGCCACAGCTCGCGGCCCGTGTCCGGCCTGGCCCGGCCGCCGGCTTGTCAACGCGGGGCCGTTATCGGTGGTGATAAGGTGACCTGCTCCACCAGCTCCACGCCCCGCGGCCCTGCGGCCCAGCCCCCTCCCACCCGGGCGGCCAGAGCGAACGTGCGACCGACCTAATCATGAGAGGTGTTCCAGTTGATGAGCTGACGAGGCCCCGCGCCCCGCCCGCCCGGCCCCGCCCCGCCTGGCCCCTGACTCTACTCACCCCTCGACACTCCAGCATAACCACAGGGCAGCGGCGGCGGGGGGAGGGGAGCGCGGGGCGGGGGATACCTTGAGTGGGGGTCGGCAGCGAGATAAGGAGAAAACATCTTGACTCTCGCAGCAGCTTGCCTTTCCCGGCGGCTTTGCCAGCGGCCTGACCCCCCTCCCCCCCCCCCTCCCCCGCGGCCGCCGTCCGCAAGAGCACGCACTCCTCATAATCCAGTCAGTCCATAGCAGCGGCGGCGTAAGCTCGGACCGGAGCGTCCTGCACGCCGTCCGTGTGTCCATGCCGGCCCGGGCACGCTGCCAACAGCCGAACCGAACCTCGGGGGCAGCAGGGGAGAGGGGGGGGGGGGGGTTAGCAGGGAGGGGCGTTGTATACGACCACTGCCAGAGGTGGACAGGCCGGGCCTGTAAGTACACAACTTTAGCGATTGTGTGTGCTGCGGCCCCACCGCTAGGGACTTAACTACGTACACTCCAAATAAGAGGCGCGCGCCGGGCCGCGCCGGCCGGATAGCACGCGCGTGAAAATGTGGACCAACTTCTGTAATCTCCCCGGCAATAACAGGCACGCATAGCTATGCCAGTTTTGTGTATTATACGTAGTATACCGAGCGCGACATTTTTCCACGGCGGCGCACTAAGATAAATAAATACTTTAGCGATATACCGCGTAAATTTGCCATATAGAGCGGCCGCGGCCGCGGGAGTCGCCCCCCCCCTCATATCTCTACACTCTCAAAAATGAATGCACGATTTATGCATAAAATGGTTTAAGGGTGTCCAATCGATCTTTTTTTTATTTCATAAATCGATAGTTCAGAACACGCTGATTCTAACGATATGTGTCTAAGCCCTCTGGGCCTTCTAGTTTTTGCTCTAGACGCGTTCAAACCTTCGGATTTTTCACTTTTTCATCCAGCAAATCTCGAGAATTTGAATAGGTAGAAGGATGAAACTTTCCAGTACCATAGTACTTTACTTGGACTGTGTTGTGAATAGTTTTTCATATCACTGCGAATTCCAGGAAGGCTCCTGGAATCAACTGAAAGTGGCCCGATGTTAGACCTTTTTTTCGCATGGAAGAAGATTGCCTACCAAATTGAAATTATATTCACAACATAGTCTCATCTTTCCTCTACAAGCTGAGATTGATGCCATCTCTCTTGGTCAGCTGGAATTTGAGATTTGCTGGATGAAGTGAGGGCCTTTTTCGAGTTCCAGGCATGAGTAGACAAGGACAGGCTACACCTTCTCTCTCGCACGTGGCGGGGTGAGGCGGTGCGAGGTGCGGGGAAGACGTCCCTCCCCCTCCTCCCACCGCTACAACACTGCGCGACGTCTGCCGGAGCACCGGAGACCAATAAACATTACAATAGGACGGATTTGGCGCGGTCCGTCCTTTTAAACCCGGCGAAAATCAACTTTTGACGTTCAAATTTTTCACATTTGTAACTCACACCAACCTTTTCGCCGCCTCCCGGCAGTGCGATTCCGTTTTTGAATCGAGATCGTGCGAGGTTTTAGAGCCGACTTGGAGTTGCCAAAAATCCGGAAAAAGAGCGAAACTGAGCCAAACTCTGGTCCGGGAAGCAGGAGCTAGCTGGTGACACCGACATCGGCGAGGTTGCAGCGGTGTTGCCACCTTGGCCGGCGGGGAGGAGGAGGTCAGCCTACCCACCCCTCCCACCCCCACTTTTGACTAATAAGCGTGACCATTCCGCGAGTAGGAGAGCGATTGGAGACCCTTAAGTTATGCATATTTTTTGCTTGAAACACCAAAAATCCGACACGCATATTATGCTTCATTGAAGCGTGGCTTTGATTGAGGGATACCATATGCTAGCCCCAAGAATACAATACGTGCCTCAAGCATCATATGCTAGTGTCAAGCATACAGGCGGTTGATGTACTTACGCAGATGATTCTCAAATCAACAGAATCCCACATGTGCAAGAATACAAGATTCGCATCAAAATCGCTTTGAATCAAGCATTCATTTTTGAGAGTGTATCTCTCTTTCTCTCCCCCACCCCTCCTATCTCCGTCTCTCTCTCACGCGCACGCAACACGCCCAAGCACGCCCGATGAAGTGGCCCGCTGATGAAGGCACTCCTTCTCACCTCGGTGTCGTGTCGCTGTGCGCCCAAGTGCACGCGGCCGAAACTTCGGAATATAGTATTACTTTGATGCCCTGGCGGACGACGGGAGAGCGAACGGACAGACGGCGAAACTGTCAACCGCTTTGAATGAACTAATCAGCTCGGGAGGCCGTGCTTGTCGCTCCCTCTCCTCCTCCCCCCCCCCCCCCCCCTCCGCCCCGGCCCGCCCTTTACCTAGGCTTTGTCACGTCCGTCGCGAGGTGCGTGCTACGCCAGCGGTAAACAATGCCAAATGTACACACACACACACACACACACACACACACACGCGTGTGCGAGCGGAGCGCACACAGCCCCGGCGTTGCCGCAGCCGGAGAAAACTAATTATAAGGCAGTAAAGTAAAGTTATTCATCACCGGCGTCGTACGGCACCTGTTTGCAGCAGGGGCCCTCCCTTAGCTCTCTCCCTCCTCCCGAATTTCATGCCGCGGGCATTCTGATTCCGATGCCGCCGTGGCAGCTCAGTCTGCAGCCTGCTTCAGCCGCGCTCTGTTCTGTTCTGCTGCTCTGCATTGTCCGTCGCGACGGAGCCCCGCGGGCCCCGTGGGCGAGATGAGTCGGGCCGGCGGAGCAGCGGAGCGCCATGGGCAGCCGTGGGAGAGAGAGAGAGAGAGAGAGAGAGAGAGAGAGAGAGAGAGAGAGAGAGAGAGAGAGAGAGAGAGAGAGAGAGAGAGAGAGAGAGAGAGAGAGAGAGAGAGAGAGAGAGAGAGAGAGAGAGAGAGAGAGAGAGAGAGAGAGAGAGAGAGAGAGAGAGAGAGAGAGAGAGAGAGAGACAGACAGACAGACAGACAGACAGACAGACAGACAGACAGACAGACAGACAGACAGACAGACAGACAGACAGACAGAGAGAGAGAGAGAGAGAGAGAGAGAGAGAGAGAGAGAGAGAGAGAGAGAGAGAGAGAGAGAGAGAGAGAGAGAGAGAGAGACAGATCCTCCACACTGCTGCTGCGCCGCGCGTGCTATAAAGTTGGCACTACGCTCCGCCCGTCCCCGGCCCGGCACTGCAGCGAGCGCCAAGCTGAAATGTAACGAGGCTTGAAACACTCCATCTCACACCCTAACCTTTCGAGATTGTGGTCGCCGCACGGCACGGCACTGCACGGCACGGCACGGCACGGCACGGCACGGCACGGCACGGCACGGCACGGCACGGCACGGCACGGCACGGCACGGCACGGCACGGCACGGCACGGCACGGTGTCGGCACGGTGTCTGCACGGCGCCGGCACGCGGACCACGCGGCAGTGCCACTGCCGCACCGCCCACCCGCCCTCGGCTCTCGGATAGATAGGATGGGGCGCTTATATGGCCTTTCGGTACACACACACACACACACAAACGCACACAGTGTTTGTCTGTGTGCGTGTGGCCGCACCGGAAACGACAGTGCAACGACTCAAAATAATATTTCAGGGGAGGATGGCGTGGCGTGGCGCGGTGGTACACATCCCACCCTCTGCTCCTATCCGGACCCTGTAGAGCAGCGCATGCAGGCTATTTTGGCTCTCCCCGCCCCTCCCCACGCCCCTCCCCTCTCCCGCCACCCCGCCGTCCTCCCGCAACCCTCCCCTTTCCCTTCTGATCGAAACTCCAGCATGTCGGGGGTGCCGGCCGGGCCGGGGCAGAGGGCGCGCCGGGAGGGGTAGGGGGTGCCGGGCGGAGAGAAGG
Organism: Odontothrips loti; assembly: GCA_038380765.1. Taxonomy (NCBI): domain Eukaryota; kingdom Metazoa; phylum Arthropoda; class Insecta; order Thysanoptera; family Thripidae; genus Odontothrips; species Odontothrips loti. The sequence goes on from CM076251.1 coordinate 6,841,103, forward strand.
CCTGGGTGCGGGACGGGGCGGGGGGTTACTGTATGAGCCTCACAAACTTCCCCTTTCCCGCCCCCGCCCCCGCCCCCCGCCTCCTCCTCCTCCTCCTTCTGCCTTTACTGCAGCGAGCAGCAGGGGGAAACTTCGTTCCTTGCGCTCCTCCACTGGCGAAATGAGATTAAACAGTTATTCACCCTCTAAATCTGAATCAGTTGGGGTAAACAAGTGACTGATGCGTCGCGCGCGGCCACTCACGCGCAGGCCGGCGCCTAATTTAATGCGGACCGTTCCGATTAGCTCCCCGCGTCGTTTTAATTCAACAACCCCTGCTTCTAATCAGTGCACACGCCCAGCGGCACGACCGGTTACTTACCGAATTTCTTTGTGCGCAGCAAACCGCGCTTGTTTTGTTTATGAAAAATTTACCGATCGCGCGCGTCGCGGCCACACACATATAGACACACTTCACACACAGAGTCACACCTTGAACTTGGCCCGCGCCGGCAGCACGTTGTGGGTCGCGGGTGTAACGACAGCTGTGATTACCATCCAGTATCCGAGATAACGCAATATCGCCGCGCTCCGCTCGGCCTTGGCCTGGCGTTCGGGCCGCGGGCCGCTGTGCTCGGAGGCTGTGTGAGTGTGTGTGAGAGAGAGAGAGAGAGAGAGAGAGAGAGAGAGAGAGAGAGAGAGAGAGAGAGAGAGAGAGAGAGAGAGAGAGAGAGAGAGAGAGAGAGAGAGAGAGAGAGAGGGCGCTGAGCGGCGCTGAGCTTCGCACGGCCACATGCCTGGCTAGCCTGGCCACGCCCCACGCCCGCGGCCCTTATTCGCCCCACACAACACCAAATAACTTAAGGCCGGACTTACGGCATTACGTAATACCGGCTGTGCTAATCGGCCGCGCGGAACCTAAACAAAACCGCATATCAACCCCTTTCCCCGCCTTGCCCCGCCCCGCCCTGCCCCGCCCCGCCCCGCAGGATCCGAGGCCCGGCGCGGTAAACACCGCATCATCCCGACGCCACAAACAAACTGCGGGTTTGCCGATCCTTACAAACAGTGTCGCGCATCTCTTCGCTCTCCGACTGTCATCCGATAATTAAGTGTTAAGGGCGACGGCACGGCGGCGCCGGAGCAGGCAGAGGATGTGCGGGATCAAGAATTAATAAGAATTAGAGTGTCGTACGAGGAGGGATGCCACCCCAGCTATCCCGGCCGGAGCGGCGCGGCAACCCCTATAATTCTCCGGCCACGGCGCGGCGACCGAGGGGGAGAGCGCAGCGACGCTGGGAAAGGGGGAGGAGGGGGGGGGGGGGCAAGTCAGGGAAGAAGAAGAAGGAGGAGGAAGAGGGAGATGGAGAGACCTTTTGCACACAATCCCAATCCCACGAGACACACCGACAAGGAGCCGAGCCGAAAGCCGGGCTGGGCTCGGTTGGGGCCAGGCCGGCGCGGGGCGGGGTGGGGCGCGGCGGGGCGGGCGCAGGAGACGGCAAGATTTACCCGAGTATTAGGAAGAGCGCGCGCGGAAGTCGGCCGGACGACGAGCCTCAGGGGTTCGCGTCGCGTCGCGGCCCTCGAGCACATCCATTTCTCCTCTCATTTTTCGCCCGCTCCGCTGCGCGGCGTCGCTCAACCCCCGGCGGGCTTCGGCCATAAACCACCGCGACGACTCCTTTGGTTGAGTGTGATCCACTTGCTGTCGCGCCGTGCTGACTCTCTCGGCCTCCCAAAAGCAGCAGCAGCAGCAGCAGCAGCAGCAGCAGCAGCAGCAGCAGCAGCAGCAGCATCCGTAAGGCCAAAGGAAACCCAATAACGCCCCCGAGTCCGTCGTCGCGAGGCGGCCAAGACGGCCGTTACGGTGACGTGTGCGCTAGCCGAACCCAAACGCACCTGCATTCCACGACCAGATACGTGCGTCCAGGCGGTGCGGTGCGGGAAGGGCCTTTGTACGGGTCGGGCGTGCCGTGCCGTGCAGGGTGTCGTAACTTACCATAACGCAAAATATGTTAAAGTTACAGTAACTATCGGCGTCAGCATTTGCCAATAACGTTGCGTTAAATATCTTAACGAAAAGCCACAATTTAGGGAGTTATATGGTATACCATTAACCTACAACAGTTAGTTAATTGAATTAACGTTAAATATGTTACCACCAACATTTATGTTATGTTTGCGACGTTATTAGCAATATAACGCAACGGGTGACATTTTTTTAAAACTTTAACCTGCGTGCTTTTTCATTTTCGTTGGAGTTATAACTTTAACATGCCGCGACGAAATAACGTTAAATGTCAATTTTCTGCACAAAAAAAAAGATGTTTTGGGAGGACAAGCTGCGTTGCCAAGAACTGCCCCCCCCCCTCTCTCTCTCTCTGTTGCCACATGTGAATGTCTCACCCTCACCACATTTTTTGGCCCCCGGAGACTCACGGTCTCCCAGGCACTTTGCCTACTGCTACCCTTCACTCCCCTAGCAGAAAAGCAAAAACCTCAATTGGCGTAGGGGGGACTCGAACCGGGATCCATCAACAGACGAGAGCTCTCCACCATGTCTCGGCCTCGGTCTCGGCTGTCTAACCACTAAGCCACTGGGACGACGGTCAGAAGTTAGTTCCGTAGCGATCTGCCTGCCGAGTGTGAGATCTTTGGCTTGGCTGCTACGCGCTGCCACAACACAGGCACCGAATCGAACGATGGTTCGTCACCGGGCCTGGCTGGGCTGGACTCGGCCGTTCGGTAGCAGAGCTTCGGCAACGGCTGGCGCTCCCAGTCGCCCCCGCTTCACCCTTCACCCTTGCCACGCAGCGGTCAGTTCGCGCAACAAGACCGACAGAGATAGATGCGTAGACGGAACCTGACCCACTACATTCAGCGTGGCCAGGTGGCGCAGTGGGTAGAGGCGCCGGTACAGTCGGATATTCCGTTGCTCGATTGAATCCGGGTTCGAACACCACTGTCGCCCAGGTTTCTTTTGCTGTTCTGCTCCGGCAGCGGTGGGAAGCCCGCCAAAACCGACAAGGGGGCACGGCTCGCCGGACGGGTCTTCGAGCAATTCGAGAAATGTGGCAACACAGGATGGGAAGACAGGGGAAGGGGGCGTTCGCTGGCAACAAAGTAGTGCGAAATAATAGTTTTTAAACTTTTGCAAGACTAACCAAAATTAACGTTAAATGAAAGGTATTGAGATAACGTTAAATCGACGATGCTCGATTTAACGTTAATCCCACCTGAGAATGCAATAACGTTAAAGACTTATCGTTAACCTTATAACGGTTAGCGGCGTGACCCAAAATTAATGGTAAATCATTCAACGTTAAATTGTGTAACGCGTTATACCAAGAACATTAAACAACGTTACAAGCATATAACGATATTTCGATTCACTTCGTTAGGCGTTAGTGTTATAAACTTTAACCGTCATAGTGAGTGCAATATTTAGGGTTACGGTAAGTTACGACTCCCTGCCGGCATGGCTGCTGCAGGCCGGCTCGGCTCAGCTCGGTGCTTTGCAGGGTCCTTGCCTTGGCGCGGCTCGGCTTTGGCGTGCCACGGCTCGGCTCGGCACTCGGCTGCCGGGTTGCACCACGGAGGCGGAGGCGGGCGCGCAGGGGGGAACTAGGGCCTATGCCTTGTCTGTCGAGGCAGGCGGCCACGGCGTGGCGTGGCGTGGCGTGGCGTGGCGTGGAGAGGCGGCACGGTCCACGGCGGCGGCGCGGTGGCGGCGGGCGGCGCCTGCTGGTCGCCAGTTTTGTGGCGCTGCCTGCGGCGGGGCCTGCAGACCTAACCATGGCCCCCATCGGCCGAGAAAACACAGCCGAGTCACCCTCAACCAGAGACCGACGGCAGGCCGCACTGGGCCGCACTCTCAATCGCCGTCCCCCACGCCTTCCATTCCGATACTGCTGCAGTGTCACATACTGTCGCTCATCGCTGCTCACGAACGACATGGTGTCGTCACCACTCCGCTTTGGAAAGCGTTCCCAGGTCGTTCGGCCGGAGGTCTGCCGGAGGTCCGCAGGGGAGGCCCCCGAAGGCCCCTCGGAGCATCCTCCGCCGTGCCCATGGCCGTCATGTCGTGCCCGCCATACAAATTCCATCTCCTGCCTCTTTATTTCTCACACGTGCCTGCTTCCGCCAGTGCCGCTGCTGCGCGTGCATTTCGCCCCGGTGTGTTCCGGAAACGCCCCCCTCCTCTCCTCTCCCCTCCTCCCCTCTCCTCTCCTCTCCTCCAGCAGCACGCGCCGCAAGAGCTCGCCCCTGCCGGCGCTGCCCCCTACCCGCTGCGCTGGTTGCTGCCCTTTCGAACCCCCTGGGGGGTAAACGTGCGGGGCGTAAGCGACAGCAGCAGAGAGCCCCCCCCCCCCCCCAGTGCGCCTGGACCGAGAGGAGAGCAGCAGCTGCGCCGGCTGGAAGGGGAGTGACACACAGCGTCACCCCCTTCTTCTACTTCTTCTTCTTCAAGTAGTGTGCTGGTGCTGGGCGAGTGCCTCTGATCCCTGCGTGTGGACGGCCGGGCTGTGGTCGTCCCCCCCCCCCCCCCCTCCCCGAACCTCCGCGAGTAACCTGCTGCGCTGAGCGGCTGTTACACTTTGCGGGTGAAGATGGAGGCGTTCCGTGGTAGCCGTGGTAACCCTTCCCCTCCCCGCAGCGCCCGCAGCGCCCCGCCGGTGGTTATATGGCGTTAGGCGCGTCGCGAGCCGGTGCGCTCGGCCCGGCTGTGGCCCGGCCGGGAGTGAGAGCCGTGCCGTGCTGTATGTGCGGTGCTGTATGTGCCGTGCTGTATGTGCGGTGCTGTATGTGCCGTGCTGTATGTGCCGTGCTGTATGTGCGGTGCTGTAGTGCCGTGCTGTATGTGCCGTGCTGTATGTGCGGTGCTGTAGTGCCGTGCTGTATGTGCCGTGCTGTAGTGCCGTGCTGTAGTGCCGTGCTGTATGTGCGGTGCTGTAGTGCGGTGCTGTATGTGCGGTGCTGTATGGCGGTGCTGTATGTGCCGTGCTGTATGTGCGGTGCTGTAGTGCCGTGCTGTATGTGCCGTGCTGTAGTGCCGTGCTGTATGTGCGGTGCTGTAGTGCCGTGATGTATGTGCGGTGCTGTAGTGCCGTGATGTATGTGCGGTGCTGTAGTGCCGTGCTGTATGTGCCGTGCTGTAGTGCCGTGCTGTATGTGCGGTGCTGTATGTGCGGTGCTGTAGTGCCGTGCTGTATGTGCGGTGCTGTATGTGCGGTGCTGTAGTGCCGTGATGTATGTGCGGTGCTGTAGTGCCGTGCTGTATGTGCGGTGCTGTAGTGCCGTGCTGTATGTGCGGTGCTGTAGTGCCGTGCTGTATGTGCGGTGCTGTAGTGCCGTGCTGTATGTGCGGTGCTGTAGTGCCGTGCTGTATGTGCGGTGCTGTAGTGCCGTGCTGTATGTGCGGTGCTGTAGTGCCGTGATGTATGTGCGGTGCTGTATGTGCGGTGCTGTAGTGCCGTGCTGTATGTGCGGTGCTGTATGTGCGGTGCTGTAGTGCCGTGCTGTATGTGCGGTGCTGTATGTGCGGTGCTGTAGTGCCGTGATGTATGTGCGGTGCTGTAGTGCGGTGCTGTAGTGCCGTGCTGTATGTGCGGTGCTGTAGTGCCGTGCTGTATGTGCGGTGCTGTAGTGCCGTGCTGTATGTGCGGTGCTGTAGTGCCGTGCTGTATGTGCGGTGCTGTAGTGCCGTGCTGTGTGTGCCGTGCTGTAGTGCGGTGCTGTATGTGCCGTGCTGTATGTGCCATGCTGTAGTGCCGTGCTGTAGTGCCGTGCTGTATGTGCGGTGCTGTAGTGCGGTGCTGTATGTGCGGTGCTGTATGTGCCGTGCTGTATCTGCCATGCTGTAGTGCCGTGCTGTAGTGCCGTGCTGTATGTGCGGTGCTGTAGTGCGGTGCTGTATGTGCGGTGCTGTATGTGCCGTGCTGTATGTGCGTTGCTGTAGTGCCGTGCTGTATGTGCGGTGCTGTAGTGCCGTGGCACACTGGCGGAGGCCCACCGTGTGTGGCCGCTGCCGCCGCCGCCTCCAACAAAAGCTCCATCGCGGAGTGCGAGAAGACAAGGGCAGGCGCACGATGCGGCAGTCGCTAAGCCCCGGGGATTCTGAATGTCGGGGACGGAGACACCACCGCGAGTCGTGCCTTGTTCCCGTCTTCCTCTCACACTCTGTTTCGGAGATTCCCTCTTGGCAGTGTGCGGTGCGGCAGGCAATGCGCCGCTGACGATGAGAGAGATGAACCAGAACCAGCTGCCATGAAAATGGCCGCGCGCCGCCGCCGGCCCCCGGCCGCTCGTTTGAGTGTCATCGTGGGCGCCTTACGTAGCTCAGACAGAACAAAAGCAGGCCGGCACTGGCCGGGCAGGGCAGACGACGGACCAGGGCGGGGCAGGGCAGGCAGACTGGCAGAGCCGATCGGATAATCGGAACGCTTGGTGTAACATGCCACTGGACACGAAGGCCGTCGTCATCCTCCCGATCGTCATAACAATTCAGTGACGGGTGCGTACAGTACTGCGTATAGCAGGCAGCGCTGCCACACGCTGTACTCTGTGCTGGGTTTGGGACGGGACGCGCCAAGGACACGCACTCTCAGTGGGCACCGGGCCGGGGGCCGGGGGCCGCAGGGGCCGTGAGGTGAGGCCGTAGGGCATCCCACCGGAGACCAGAGGGACCCGACCCGGTTGTGTGAGGTAGCAGCCTTGGACAGACGAGGCCACGGGCACAACGAACTGAAGCGACATCTTTCGGAAAGACCAATGCAACGAGTCCTTCGTATCGCCTGCCGGCTGCCCGCCGCCGTCGCGTCCCCTCCCCTTCTCTCTTTCTCTCCCACTCTTGCCCACTCTTCTGCTCGTTCTCGGCACTCCCCCCCCCCATCTCCCCAGTGTCTCACGGACGGCTAGGGATTCACCACAATCAGAGTCCATTCCACTCGGGCCACTTTTCCTGTTCGCGGTAGTTTATATTATTTGTGCGCGGCTCCCCCCCCCCCGCCCCCCCCCCGCCCATGCCAGGACGCAGCTGGGCAGTGTAGTAAGTTCTATTCTGGGTCATAGGAGTGCCGCGACTGAACGACTGAACGAAGCGGACCCGAAAATAGCGTTCAGAAACGAGGTGCCGATTTAGAGCTGAGCGCCTTGAATACCATGACGTTCTCCAGCGAGGCGTAGGCACGACACCGCGCCCCGTGTGCTGCAGTTTATCTCCCTGGAAAATCAAGGCTCGCCCCCCTAGTTCGTTGTTTGACGCCCACGCAGAAGCGGGTACTTCACCGGCCACCGGACCACACACGATGGGCAAGGCAAATGGATGGATGGATGGATAGATGGGTGGGTGGATGGATACCCACCATTTTCTCACATTTTCTACATACGTCGCGCCCATTAAAACCAAGTCCACCTCCCCCTCTCCCCGCGTTCATTTGCCCTAACCCCTTTGCTCTCCCCACCTCCTCTCGCCTGCAGCACCATCCTAGCACGTGTGCTCAGCATAGTACACCAGTGGGTCTGTGCGTGCGTGTGTGTGTGTGTGTGCCGGCATGGGGCACCAGCGTTTGCGCCCCAGTCAGCAGAGGCGGCCCCGCCGGGCCCCGCCGGGCCCCACCGGTAGTGGGGGGGAGGGGGGGGCTCTACTCCCCCGGCCCGACCCGACCCGACCCGACTTCGACCGACACATTGCCGTTGTTGCCGACCCCAGACCAGCCCAGCGCCCAGCGCCCAGCGCCCAGCCGGTGGCGGCAGGCAGGGCTGCAGGGCCCGGCAGGGTGCGGAGAGTGCGGCAGAAGCCTTTAGACACAGCCAACAGCCGGCCGGCACTGGCCTAACTTGCCCCGGAAACTCGTCGAATTACGTTGGGCTCGCCGGGCGCGTTTTTAAATGCGAGGGATCGTTCGTCGACGTCATCGCTGCGTCGGCAGAGGGCCCTCCCGGTCCCGGGGCCGGGGGCAGCCGGGGGCGGGCCGGCGGGGGCAGGACAGGTGTTGCAGCCTTCGGGACCAACAACGCTTGCGCTCCCCCCCCCCCCCCCTTACGTCTGGCCTCCCCCTCCCCGCACCCCGCCCCGACCGTTCCAGCCATGGATGATGGTTCCAGCTGGGCTATGGATGCCCGACGCACGTGCAGCTGAAAGGGAACGTGGTTGCCTACCTGCCAGGCGCGCGGAAAGCGTGTGGCGCCGTGTCGTTGCGTGCGTGCGCGTGTGTGGGTGTGTGCGTTGCCGAACCGCCTCGCGCCCTCATGAGTGAGAGATAGACGGACAGACAGGCAGACAGACAGACCGACGAAAATGCCACTCGGTACGGCATCGCAAAGTCGTGGTGTTGAACTCGGTTGCTTTCGGGCCCGGCAGGTCGACGGCGGTAGGTCGGCAGGTCGACGCCGTCTCTCCTCTCCTTCAGGATTTTGACTGAGTGTTTTTCTTCAACGCCATTTATGGGGGGGGGGGGGCCTCCACGAAAACAACTGTAGACTGTGAGTGTCTTTGTCGCGGACGACTGGAGTCTCTCTGGGGTTTCTCTGGATATACACAGTTTCTCTGGAGTCTCCTGGAGTCTTTCTCTCTAAAACTACTGCATATAGTGGAGGAGATTCTCCTCACCCGAGTCGAATTAGAATAAGGTTGGAGTCGGCCCGCGGCCCGAGCAGAGCCGCACGTAGCTGAGCAGCACCGTCTGTGTCCGGGCGATGGCAATGCCATCCGGTGCGGTGCGGCCCTGCAGCCCTGCGGCCCTGCGGCCCTGCTATCCTGCGGCCCTGCGGCCCTGCGGCCCTGCTATCCTGCGGCCCTGCGGCCCTGCGGCCCTGGGGCCTGCAGCCCTGCTGCCCTGCGGCCCTGCGGCCCTGCTGCCCTGCGGCCCTGCGGCCCTGCGGCCCTGGGGCCTGCAGCCCTGCTGCCCTGCGGCCCTGCGGCCCTGCTATCCTGCGGCCCTGCGGCCCTGCGGCCCTGCGGCCCTGCGGCCCTGCAGCCCTGCTGCCCTGCGGCCCTGCGGCCCTGCGGCCCTGCGGCCCTGCAGCCCTGCGGCCCTGCGGCCCTGCGGCCCTGCGGCCCTGCTGCCCTGCGGCCCTGCGGCCCTGCTGCCCTTGCTGCTCTGCGGCCCCTGCGACCCCGCAGCTCTGCGGCCCTACGGCCCTGCTGCCCTTGCTGCCCTGCGGCCCTGCTGCCCCGCAGCTCTGCGGCCCTGCGGCCCTGCTGCCCTTGCTGCCCTGCGGCCCTGCGGCCCTGCTGCCCTTGCTGCTCTGCGGCCCTGCTGCCCTGCTGCCCTTGCTGCCCTGCGGCCCCTGCGGCCCTGCGGCCAAGCACGGTCGTTGCCCGGCAGGCACGGCAGGCCGTCACCGTAGCCCCATTATTGTTACCACCTGCTTTCCTCCCGTACGCATGATGATAAAGACCACGTGACACGTGGGGGTCAGGTCACGTCCCGGGCGTAAATCAGGCGAGGACGCACTGACGTAGGCACGACGGCGCGGCCACGGCGCGGGCACACATTTGGACGGATAGAGGACAGCATTGTGAGATACTTTAAAAAATCCCCCAAAACGGTGTAGAGGGGCAATTATTTCAAATACTATTTTGAAATCAAGATCGGTAAAAAGAATGAAAAATTAATGAATGGCAAAATGCGCGACTTAATGGTGCAAAAATTTAAGTCGAAAAGGGGTAAAAGAAAAATCAGCGGTAAGTTTGGACCGATACTAGTACAATCAATTTCCCGATCAAAAGAATCAACCAATGGTTTGGATCGGGTGTATACTAACATCGGGAAGCCCTCCGGGTTACCATCGCTGTTTCTCACTTGGTTTCTCACATCCGACCGAGCGCTGGTTGGTCGGTGAGGAACGTGGACGCGTGGTGGCGGTATGGGTGGCCGCAGGGTGGCCGGCGGGTCGTGGGAGCGTGGCGGTTGGGCGGAGGTGCGCGTCGACACGACGACGGCGACCTGGCGATGACGGCGGCACATCGGTACAGCGGTACAGGATGGCGACGTAACCACTGCGTTGCGGTGCTGCGACATCCTGCGGCACGTGCTCTGTGCGTGTGTGCGCGCGCGTGTGTGTGTGTGTGTGTGTGTTCGTGTCTGCCACCGCATGCCTGCCTTGAATCGGACATTAAATCCTTTTGCTGCTTCTTCTTCTTCTCTGTTTCTCTTCTTCCTCCTCGTCTCCCCCGTCCCCCTCCTCGGACCGGGGCCGGGCGTATTGTCCCGGAAGCGGAGATAACCATGACCCCGTGACAGTGCCCGGTGCCCGGTGCACCGCGGCCAAGCTCGGCTCGGCTCGGCTGAGATGCCCACGGTGCTGCCCCCCCCCCTCTCCCCCGCCTCCCCCATCACCCTTCCTCATCTTCATACCGCCGCTGGCAGCGCCACCGGCCAGCTGGGTAGAGCCGGCGCCGAGGGGTATCGCCGCGTGAGACTAGAGTCTCTGCCGCTGTCGGTAGGGACGAGCTGCTGCTGCTGCTGCTGCTGCTACTGCCGCTGCTACGGAGGGAATGACACTGTTCGGGCCAGAGGTGCGGGACCGGGCCGCGGGCGGGCGGGCGGGTCGGGAGTGTAGGAAAGCGTTCAGGAACCTCGGCGAATGATTGGTGAGATTTTGTAGAAGCAAACTGTCGCTAGTGCGCGATCAAGTCTCCCCAGTCCGACTCTAGCCTGGGTCTGGGTGGGTCCGGTCCGATCCGATTCCCACAAACGGTTCTGAGCCGCCAACTCGCGTTCCGGAGCGGGACGGTTTCCGCTAGGCTCGAACGGCCCGATGGGTGGGAAACGAGCTGGAGGAATTTTACGGTGGGAAGCCTACGCAACCAAAAGCGTCTATTTATTTGAGAATTCAAATATTTGCATTAGGTATATTTTAAGGTACGTCTATTTTCTGAGCGAATTTTCGTGTGGTTTCTTTTGTGATCTTTTGGCGCTGCCTTGTACAACACTTTCGCTGCTACACGTAAACATGAGTGCGCGGCTACTCGGGCAGCAGGAGCAAGCAGGAGTGAGTGAGGGGTAGGGGATGACACGGCTACACTAGGTAGGCTGTGCCGGGGGCTGGTGCCGGGGGCCGGGGGCCGGGGGGCCGGGGGGCCGGGGGCCGGGGGCCGGGGCCCAGGGGCTGCAGGGCCCGGTGGGGTTGGTGGGCGCCTGTTGGGGCCCTTGGGGCCCTGGGGCGGCAGCGGCATCCCAGTCAGTTCAGCCGCCATCGGCCGTCAGGTGGGTACGTCATCCTCACCAACACTCCGTTTTGCACAGTTCCATAGGATGCGCTGAGGCCTTCGTTGCCCTCATAGCCAGGGCTCCAGAGGCTCCAGTGGCTCCAGTGGCTCCAGTGGCTCCTGCAGCCTGCGGACACGTCTGGATACGCTTTCAGGGTGGTTCGGCTGTTTTGCTCGGGCCGCCGCCGCATACGACGCCGTCGCCATGCCGCCCAAGGACGACCCCGAGACGGCCAAGCTGCGCAAGGAGCTCGAGGACCTGATGAACAAGATCAAGGTAGGCGCTGGGGTCGGTGTTGGCGCCCCTGCTGTGTCAGCGCCAACGAGTGTCCGTCTAAAATTGGGGCCTCACCCTGTGCTGTTTCCTCTGACCAGATAATGTCCGGATGTCCGGGCTGTAAGGACCTCTCGTTGTAGGAGAACTACAATCACGTTCGCCTGATCGGAGACAGTTTTGTCTGATATTGTGATAGTGTCATTGTGTTTTGTGGTTGTGTGTGTGTGTGTGTGTGTGTGTGTGTGCGTGCGTGCGTAAATGGTGGGCATCGTGACGTCACACCGCGGCTCTGCGAGCCCTGGATCGCGGCCACTACCTGTTGTGGAGGGGGGCAGGGCGGGCCGGGCGCTGGGCCCGCTGCTCCCGCTCCTAGGCCCGGACAGGCCGGGCCGCCCGTGCCGTGCAGTCCTTCTGCAGTCCGCTGCGACGCCCCGCAACTGCGGACAGAGAAGCCCTTCAGGTGGCCCTATAGCCATCCCATCCCGGCAGCCAGCGGCAGCCAGCGGCAGCCAGCGGTAGCCGCCATGTCCCGACATGACCCACATCACCCCGCAGCCCAGCAGCCCCCTCCCCTGGCTCGAGCCCCCTAACTACACGCCCCCTGCCACTTTTATACACACGCGATGAACGGGAGGTAGATTACTGACTTCAGGTGGCCCTGGTATTTGAGTCCGGTCCGTCTCCCACAATAACCACGCCGTTGTGCGATTAAAATATTCCAGGACGAGCAGAAGAAAGTGGCTGACACCACCATGGCCGAAGCGTGCGCCTCGCTCGCGGACGCCTCCAAGGTGCGCCTCGTCACCAGGAAGATGCTCAAGGGCCACATCAACAAGGTCAACTCGGTGCACTTCTCTGGCGATAACAGGTACACCTACACTCAAGTAGTACAGGAGCACCCTCAAACGGTGGTCGGAAGATCCACAGTAGAGGAAAGTAGCTAATAGGGGTACAAACGAGCAGAGCGAATTTCGCCCGTAAGGTGTCCCCTTGACACCCCGGGTCTTGAGGGTCTAGAGGTATTATTTTCATGACAAAACGATGTCTTGGGGTTAATTTTCGTTTTTGCAAAATTTGAAAAATCGGCAAGGGTCCTGCATAAACATTTCTGGTTCCAAACATCGATTTAATCATTCAGACTGAGTAAGTTCAAGTGGGTACGTTCCCGTTGACCCGAATCAATCAACCCATTTATGTATATCGATCATTTCTTCCCAGGCACGCCGTGTCGGGCTCCCTGGATGGCAAGCTCATCATCTGGGACACCTGGACCGGCAACAAGATCCAGGTCATCCCCCTGCGCTCCTCCTGGGTCATGTCCGTGGCCTTCGCGCCCTCTGGCAACTTCGTGGGTACGCCTGTTATGGTCGAGACAACACCGCATTTGAACTCCAGCTAAACGCAGATCGTCGACGTTGTACTTTCTATTTCAGCTTGCGGCGGCATGGACAACATGTGCACGGTGTACGACGTCAACAACCGGGACTCGACGGGGGCCGCCAAGATCACCCGCGAGCTGCTGGGGTACGAGGGCTTCCTGTCGTCGTGCCGCTTCCTCGACGACAACAACCTCATCACGGGCTCGGGCGACATGAAAATGTAAGCCGACAGCCTAGAGGCAGTCAGAAGCCGGGCGGTGGCTACTGGTGGCTCCTCGTGTACTCTGACAGCGGTGCTGACGGGGGACTTGTCTCTGCCGCCAGCACCCACTGGGACCTGGAGAAGAACGTCAAGACGCAGGACTTCCAGGGCCACAACGGGGACGTGGTGTCCATGTCGCTGGCCCCGGACAGCAACACGTATGTGACAGGCAGCGTGGACCAGACCTGCAAGCTGTGGGACGCCCGCAGCCCCGACTGCAAACAGGTCTTCACCGGCCACACCGCCGACGTCAACTCTGTCTGCGTGAGTACAGAGCATATTCTGCCCACTGTACTGGCTCTGGTATTTCTCATACCCGCTAAAGACCCCTCTCATACTCCGCGCAGTTCCACCCCGGCGGCCAGGCCTTCGGCACCGGCTCCGAGGACAAGTCGGCCCGGCTCTATGACCTGCGGTCGGACCAGCAGGTCGCCCAGTACGCCCCGCCCAGCGGCTCCGCGGGCTTCACCTCGTGCGCCCTGTCTAGCTCTGGCAGGTTTATCTTGTGCGGCTCGGACGACAACAGCGTGCACATCTGGGACACGCTCAAGACGACGCACAACGGTAGGCGATGCCGGCGATGCGATGCGTACACCCGTTTCAGTTACGGCTCATTTGTACGATTGCATTTGACTTTTTTCCCCGGCAAGAATCTGATTTTTCTAGAAATTTTCAAGCCATAAAATGCTGGAAATTGACGTCTTTTCTTATCATACTATACTATTTTTCTAGTTATTAATTTTTTTCCTGTCGTTACGTGACTTCCGATTATTTTGAAAATGATCATGATTTTTTTTTGCCTCCGTATGCCGGTTTTTAGCCCCCCCCCTCTTTCCCAGGAGCAGGATATAAGGGCCCTCCGTAGTCTTTGGAAGCTTACCGGTTTTCATGTTGTGATTCCCTGGGCAGGCTGCCTGAATGGGCACGAGAACCGCATCACGTCCATCAGCATGTCCACCAACGGCATGGCCCTCTGCAGCGCGTCGTGGGACACCAACGTTCGGGTCTGGGGCTGAGGCAGGGAGCTGCCGCCCGGGGCAGAGGCTCACGTCGTGTCCAGCTGACGGAGCCGCGGTGCATCCCCTCAAGGACTTCAGCCCTGGCCGATGAAACTGGATCGTTGGCCACGGATGAGCTCCTGCTTTGATTTTGACTGCCCGGGCTCAAATACCAGCCCTTTGCCTTGCGTGATCTTCCTGAGTGCACCGACCTTATCCACCCTTACTCCACGGAATGCACTACCTCTGCAATAATCACACGCCCTTTCTAGTTGCTGACAACTCCAGATGTCTGACACCAAAATGTTGTCATTAGAAGAGCAGCTTCAGTTGACGCGTCGTCCTCCCACACAACGGCGATGCTGAGCGCCTGCGAGTGCCAGGGTAGGCCAGCCCGCACGGCACGCGTGCATGAAGGAGCAGCGGTCGCCTACCCAGCAGGCGCCATTGGTGCTCTGACTGGCCAAATTAGGTTAGCGCTTGCGACATAATATCGTGGACGTACTAAGTGGATGATCCCTAAGGATTACGCTTATTCAATTTGACGAGAAATTTTGTAACTACTGATGTGCTACAATGGAAATATATTCCCTCTAACTAAATTTCATTTTTCGCAGACATTTCATAATTGTATTAAGTTAAAATGTAATTAATCATTTTCAAACAGTGTATTAAGAGTTGTAGAGTTTGAGTTGCCGGGCATCACTTTGCATAATTGTTATTGCTGAACGCTGGAAGGTAAGAATAAAGCCATTTCATGAACATGTTACCTCATTTTGCCTTGATTTCTTCCCATGACCAGCACTGTATACTCCTAGCGCCAGAGACTGCGCCTATGAGGGATACTCCTCGCGCCGTCTTGTTGCCGATGCGACCGCCAGAGGGAGCCTCAGGCTGCCCGAGCGGCCTGAGGTCTCATCGGCCACAATTTGTCATACTTTGCACAAATGCGCGCCAGACATCAGAAGGAAGTCAGTGCGTGTAAAATTTACTTGTAAATGCGCATAAAACTGAAAACGAGTTTTACTCGGTTGAAAAACGGGTCCAGCACGATGTGGAAATCGCGTGCCATACTTAGTTTATGAGTGTATGATATTTTTAAAAATACGTGAACATTTCTCCAAAATTTTAGTAATTTGAATGAGCAGTATTAGCCACAAACCGTCTCTTAACAACCGGCCATCAACACTAGAGACGACTTCAGCTTCTGAGGCCAATGCCTCGCATTCTCATCAGCCTTGGGACGTTTCATGGTATAGGAGAGGCACTCGATGTGATCGCAAATATATCAAGAACCGCAGGGAGCTGTCAGTTTTCGAACACGACGAGAATCAAGTTCCAGCCGATTTTTGACTGCAGCCCGCTCTCCTTCCGAATCACTTTGACGACAGCCCTGTCCTGTACCTCCGGCGGCCAGGACGAGGGCCAGCAACCCTTTCCCACTCGTTAGGTCGATGAACCCGCTCCCCACGATCGCAAATGTAGCCTTGACCCCTGCAGGCTCTGCAGGCTCTGCAGGCCGAGCACAGGGGCTACAGGCTGCAGGTGGGCGGCGCTTGGCCGGCGTTTGTTTCGGCGAGACAATTCACCCGAAGACTCGACTGTTGCCGCGGCCAGCGCCTGGACTACCCTGAGTGAGCCCTAGGCAGCCTCAAGGGTTCTCCCTAATGATTTCGCAAGGGTCCGGAACCGGAAAAGGAGTAGCGGAGAGCGGTTCAAACGACGTTACGCGTGTACCCGGCGAGCTCGGGGGGACGGCCGGGGGCGGGGCACGGTTGGGTGCGCGCCTGGTGGCCCCGCCCCCGCTGCCGCCCCCGCCCCCGCCGCCGCCTCCAGCCGCCCCCCGTCCGCGGCCCCCCGTGTCCGTGCCCCCCCGTTAGGCTCCTCCTCCGACCAGGCCGTGGGCCACGCCCCCCAGCCAGACAGGAGCCCCCCTTCGCCGCGGCCAAATTAAGATGTGGGACCTCCTCGAGCACGTGCCGTGGCCCCGGTGACCCCGGTGACCCCGGCGCCCGCAGCAGGGATTCGGATTGTTGGTTTGCATGTGGCGGAAGAAGAAGGGTGAGTGACCCTCGTCGACCTCCCCTCCCCTTTCCGAACCCTGACCGGTCCCTGACCATCCCCAACGTGCAGTGCTGTCGCTGTCGGTCAGGTTGGGTTTGAGGTTGAAGCTGTGCAATAAGCTGTGGCTGTGGCTGAGGCTGGTGCTGAGGCTGGAGCCGAGGCTGCACGGAAAAAAGATCGTTGTTGTGGTGATCAAGCTGGTTTGGCACCAAGAATCAACTTTTCTGTTGTCATGAGCAACCTGCTTCATCGCCACGACATAAACTCGGCGTCTCTGAGGCAGGCCCTATGGAAGTTCGCTAGCAGTGACCTGGGCTGGGGCCGGAGGCCGAAGGGGCTCGCCGGGCCGCGGGGCCTCTGCTGCCGCATCGACATGACCGCACTGCTCTGCTGGCTAGCGGACCGCTTGCAACCGCCAGCCCTTGGCGACCGGAGCTTATTCACACCACGCCAGGGGGACACGACGAGTGCAAATAACGCGTATATATATATAGAGAGAGAGAGCCAGGCGCGCGCACACACACAGAGGCGAAGGGCAGGGCAACCGAAGATTTTGGCGGCAAACTCATTCATTATCCAAACGGCGACCGCAGTCATTCCAGCTAAAAGCGTCTCCTTGTTAAATTAAAACATGCCGCCGGCCCCGCTGACGCACCGCGCGGCAGCGGCAGCATCCCCCTGGGGGCCCCGGGGCCAAAGCCTCTCCTCCCGTGACCAAAGCCTCCGCCCTCCGCGGCCAGGCGTGGGCGTGCGGCCGGCCGGCGGGCGGACCAGCCGGGGCCCGGGATCCGGGGCCAAAGCCGGGCGGGGGCTGCGGCCGGCCGGGCCGGGGGCTTACAGCCGTGAAGTGGCCGCAGGCCGCCACAGCCTGCCGCCGCTCCCCAGGCGCGGATCCAGGGACGGCTCTAGGGGGGGGGGGGGCGATGTACCGCTTTCTGCCTACTTTCAGGCGGATTGTGACGTGAATTGCCTACCTTTCGCGCGCCCTTCGGGCGCCCTAGGGGGGGGGCGATCGCCCCGTCGCCCCCCCCCCCCCCCCCCCTGGATCCGCACCTGCAGCTCCCCATCCTCCGGGGGCCGCTCTTGGAAGGACGCTGGCGGTGCGCTCACGGACCGCACGTGTCACCGCGGTCCGGCACGCGCCAGGCTTCAATCTCCGCAGTCGTCAGATCGAAATCTTTCCGGGGCGATACACCATGGTGCGCGGCACCCAGAAAAACGGTTTCTTGATTCAAAGAAACTTTGGGTCAAGGTAATTTTTTCCATTGAATCGAGGGAGGCGCTTTTGATGTTAGGTAAATTTTCTATTGTATGAAAGAAAATTCCTTAAAATTAAAGAAACGATTTCATTGTCCCCCCACGAAGGACGGCGTCTTTGAATTAAGGAAACGGTTTTCTGAGTGTGGGTACCGACCGGAATGTTGGTTCTTGCAAAGGTCGTCTTCGTGCCGGTGACGTAATTAATGGACTTACCCTTACTTTGCGGCGCTCGGTACCTCTCGGATTTGTTGATGGGGTTGAAAATTTGATTCTAAAACAACACGCGCTTTGCCGCTTGTCAGTTCTCTGCCGTGTTTTTGCTCTCCGCCGTCCGAACCTCCGTCTCCCGCCCCGTTCTGCCATCGCGTCGCTCGTCGCCCCGCTGCTTCCCCGCGATGCGCGGTGAGAGTGCTGGATGCGAGAGCGTGCTCAAGACGCGCCCCGGCAAACATGACAGAGGTGGGAACGCTTACATCAAAACTTGCCAAAAGCACACCCGGCAAATACGCGTGGAAAGGGGCGGGGGCCGGGGGCGGGGGCCGGGGGCCGGGGGCTGGGGACAGCGATGTGTGGGACCGAGGGACAAGCGGTGCGGCGGGGTAGAGGTCCGGAGAGAACCGGAGACCAGACCCGGCCTTGCCATCGAGGTTGGTACGGGCGGGAGCCGCGGGAGCCGGACCCCAAATGCCGACGGCACCACCTCTGCTCAAGGGGTCCCTTGCTAAAAGAAAAATATCAGTGTGCACTTCGTAAAAAAAACACTAGAAAATTTCAAGAAATATTGTGAAAATTAGAAAGAAACAAACGAAACGAATCAGGGAAGAAATCCGAACAAACACATGAAAAAAAGTGAGGGACCCTTGCCTTTGCCACCCTTCTCGATGTGCACCACTTTTAATCATGGCGCTGATTCTTTTGATTAGACTTCATGTTAACAATATTTGGTTTTTGTTTTAGAAATAATATTGGCCTGAACGCATTTTTTTCAATTCATTTCTGACTTTTTCGATTTTTTTGGTGCCAAACCTGATTGATCCCCACAACAAACTCGTCCTCCCAAAGGCAGGTTGACAGCAACGATCTACATCTTTTTTTTTTTTCGTGAAGGTGGTACTGTCCTGCACATACTTCGACCTGACCTCCGCCTGACCTTCGCCAAACCGTTCATCCCCGGACCGGACGGTGTCCCGCGGGAGAGGACACCCTAAGCTGAAGTTCAGCCCCCTGGTCCTGGTCCCTCCCCGAATGAGATTTGAATGAGATTCGAGATGAGCGCTGATGGCCGGTGTTGGCCGCGTTTATGTGGCGTGCGCGCGTGTGTTTGTGTGTGTGTGTGTGTGTGCCAGTGTGTGTGCCAGTGTGTGTGTGTGTGTGTGTATGTGTGTGGGCGCGCGCGCTGAGTTTCAAAAAGTCGCCGCCAGCGAATATAGAGCATCATGGGCAGCAGGACCTTCACTCGCAGGGTGCGGCTTTCTTAAAAAAAAGAGACAAAGAAAGAATATTGAAAACATCGTCCGCATTGAAGCGGCCTAGTGCGGGGAGCATTAATAAAGCAGGTTTAATATCAAATCCTGTGCGTATGCGTTCTTTCGGACGACGGAACGGTAAATATAAATACATGATGCAAGAGAAAGGGGGGGGGGGGGGGGTCCGCGCACACAGCTCGCCGGACCCGGTAACGAAGTGCCGTTTTCCCGTTCTCATTACCAGAGTCGCTCTTTGAGTGACTGCGTACTACTACACACAGAGGGGAAGGGGGAAACACTTATTTTTCTCCCATTCGCGACAAGCACTGCAAACAAACACAGGGACCGCTTGCCAAAGGCTGGGGCAGGGTGAGGGAAGGAGGAAGGGGGGTGGGAAGGGGGTTGCTCCGCTGCCTGTCTTTTCCAACTGCCGACGGTGGGGAGAGAAAGGGGGGGGGGGGGCTATGGTCAGTGGCGCCCGGCAGTCTCCACCGCCTCCACACTGGTTTCCAGACTGGCTGACCGGCTCACCTGTCGAGTCGAGTTCGGATATTGATTTTCTGAACTTTGAAACGAGAGGTAAATAATGGCGGTGAAAATGATTCGGTAGGATAACACATAGTGAGGGGAGGGGCGAGGGGGCGTGATTAGCACTACGCGGCACCGGCTCAACAGTTTGCGTAATTATTAGTGGAAGTGATGAGGTCTGCACGTTCGAGAGGAGAAGGGCTGTGGGGAGGATTTACTTGGCGAACGGCGCGCGCTACGCGCCCCCTCGGGGCCGGAGACGGAGAGAGAGAGAGAGAGAGAGAGAGGGAGGGAGAGAGCCAGAGCCGCTGCCGCTGCTGTTGGGACTCAGTTCGCATCCGCAGCACATTTCACGGGCGGGGGCCATATGGCCGGCCGCGTGGTCCTCATATTGAGTCGGTAGTAATGCCTGTTGTTTAACGCCGACGTGAACCAAATCCAAACGATGGTGTCATTCGCGGGATGTAACTCTAACCAGCAGGCCGTCAGCCCCCCGCGCGGGAATCTGTGCCAGAGCCATTGCCCGCCGCCGCTCTCCGAGCTAGAAGAATGTGCATCCATTAAAAAGCAGACAGTCGCTCGATAGCCCCCCTCCCCCCTCCAACTCTCCAACGCCGCTCTTTTGGACGTTTGTTGCGCAGAGCGCATTCCTGCCCCCGCTCGCTGGGACTCAGCACTCAGCACGCATTCGCCTGCCATGCTGTGCGCCGTGCGCGGGGAGCGCGCCGTCCGAGGTAGGCCGTCCCGTCAAACAGGCGTGTTCGACGGCTGCCTCTGCCTACCTTCACGGCAGCAGCAGCGGCAGCATCGTATTCACGCGATTTTCGGACTAAGAAACGCCGATACGTCGAAAACCGCAAATGTTGAAGCGTTTTCCTTGAAAAGGAATCGTTTCGAACCCTACTTTTGGCCGAATTGACCTTTATAGCAGATGATACATATCATCATCCACAACCTCAAAAGAAACAGTAACATAGAGATAATGTATCAGCGGCTTGTACTCTCATTCGGAGGCAGTCGAGGCGCAGAAGTATTATTGCACGGGGGGCTGAATTCCGCCGTCCGCATCGCATTGTCACCCTCGCGCATTTATCGCCCTCGCGGGCCATGTGGGGCCAACTTGCCTCAGGAAGATTTTTTGTCCCTTCAAATATCTTCGGCTCCCTTATAATGCACACAACTTAACTAAAAACGCAACTAACGATAAGTTCTGCGTCCACAAACACACAAATAAGACCTTATTTTCGTAACTTTCCAAAACCTTAAAAACTAGGAAACATTAAGAGTTGGTGTCATCTGCTTCCTATTTCATCCAAGATTCAATTTTTTTCTTTTCTGGAACATTCACTTTTACTGTCGTAAGGGACAGTTAGGCACCATTTAGGTGCCCTGCGCGATCGAAAAAAAATTGTGCATGGAGCACCACGTGAGAATGTAAAGAACATGACATTTTGAAAGTCGTGTCAAAACGACCCGGCCTGAGGAGTCGGCGTCATCGTCTCCGCTCGTGGGGAGGGGCCCCAGTCAAAATTATACTATCGAATTCGCGTGGATAATTGTCGGAATGCTTTGTTGTTGATTCAATTCGAAAACGAGGTCAAGCTGATATCGGTTTCAAATTTTAGATCAATTTGATAGCGAATCGATGTCAAAATTGAAATCGATATCGCGGCTCAAGCTCGTTCTGAGAACCAAATCGATGTCGAATCGACTGCCGATTTCCATTCTCGACTCAATTTCGAAAGTCTCGACAGTCATATTTGACTTGGGGGAGATCGATGACTGAAGCGGGTATTCGAACCCGGCACTCAGAGGGTTCGCATGATGAAGAAGCTGAACTGCAAAGCAGCCCTAGCCGTGCCCGTGTTAGCGGCCGTCTCTCAGCCGCCTGTGAGGTAGGCAGGCCCGCCGAGTCGCCGTGTCTGGCCGTTGCCTACCTGCCGGGCTGAGGCTGAAGCCAAACGCCACTGTGCACTGCTCCGGGCTGCGGTGGGTTTGTCTCGCGTTTTGACACTGCATTAGAGCCCCCCCTCTCTCTTTCTCTCTCCCTCTCTCTCTTTCCCTTTCTCCCCCCCCCCTCCGCATAGTGAACATGCCGTGGCTGGGCGCCGCCCGCTCGGGGTGGTCTTTGGGGAGTCCCTCATCGCTACAGTAATTAAGAGCGAATTGTCGGTGGACGACGCGTTAGTAATTGGATTGTGATGGACGCCACGGCACGCCACGGCACGACACGGCACGCCACGCCATGCCAAGCCACGCCCGCAGTGCCGGCAGGCGGACACAGAACCCGTCGTTGGCTAATTGCGGCACTTGAGAGCACTTTCCGCGTGCACTCGTCGCGAGCTTCCCGCCCCGCCGCACAGTCCAAGTAATACAATTTATTAATTTCTTCACTGTTTGTTGCCGGCGGGGGGGAGAGGAGCTGTTGCTCGGCTGGTCTGCCGGGTCTGCCGCCGCCCACACACAGTAAATGCGCGGCTCCGTTTTGGGTCGGGAACGAAAAGAGGTCCATTGGCGACCTATTCTATTTATGCATTTTCGTGGCAACTGTCACCCGTGGGAAACTATCAGTGACCATATATGAATTGTGTTAGGCTACCCCACCACAGCTACCATGCTCGGAGCAACCCCAAGACTCCGCAAGCGTCTCAATCAATCAGTTCGGTTTTGGGTCGCCATGGACCTATTTTCGTTCCCGACCCAAAACGGAGCCGCGCTTTTACTGTGCAGGACCGCGACCGTAATCTGCCGCTCGGAGAAAAAAATGATTAGTGGTCGCAACTAATTTTTAAGTTGATTTCCAGATAGGCAGTAGATTTTGGTTCGAAGAACTAAAATTTTGGTTCAGTGAACTCACTATTACTTGCACTAACGAAACTAAAGTTGCTCCAATGAAGAAGCTCGTTGCAGGAGTAAAGAGCAGAAAAAATTGGTTTGGTGCCCGCAACGAATCTCTTTGTTGGAGCATCTAACGGTTCGTTGGTGCAACTAAGAGAGTTCCCCCAACAACATTTTAGCTCTCGGAACAAAAATTTACCGCTTGTCTGAAAATCAACGAAAAGATTAGTTGCGAACCACTCATCTCTTCCCTCCGTGCGAGATGGAAATATATTGCTTCTCAAAATCAGAGATATTTTCGTATCTGGCCTCAGTTAGTTTCAGGAAGTGACCAGCTCGTTGAGGGAAGCGTTGAGGTGATGGCGACGTCCCCGCTTCGTCTGGTGACCTCTGCACTCTGCTTGCACCCGCCGTGGCTGGCTGGTGAGAACAAACCCCAACAGAAGCAGACGTGGTTAGCCGGGGGCGGCCGGGGGACGGGCGGGGGGCGGCGGGGGGCGGCCGAGCCTGGCTACGTCGAATTTATTGTGCGGCCCCATGTGAGGAATGCCTCGCCAGTCCTAATGCCTTGCAGCCTCCTGCCCACCGGGCTGGCACGAAATGTACCCCCCCCCCTCTACCCCTCCCGGATACCGCAAGAAGACGCCCCATTCGTTGTGGCGGTTGTGGCCGGCAGCAGAGGGGACGGGGGGGGGGGGACGAGGGGGAGGGGGGGGGCAGAGTGCCCGTCGGGTTACCTGGTGGTATGCACAGGCCTGCCGGCACCGCAGCACCGAGCAATGGCAATAGTGCGACCGCTGCCGCTGTTATATCCGACTTGATGCGGGGCCACCATGACAGCCATGCTACTTCTTTTAACCCGAGCACACACACACACCCTCACACACAGTTACAGGCTACAGCGTGCATCAGAACTTCCATCGATATCCTGTTATCCCGCTGCCGAGAATCGTCCCTCCTCTGCGAGCACGAGTTCACGGTTGTGTGTGTGTGTGTGTGTGCGTGCGTGCGAGTGAGAGAGACTATGAGAGTTAGTTGTTGCCGGTCGCCCTTAATTGGAGCCGCCGAGTTGGAGTCTCTGCAGCGCTGAGCTCAGCCAGAGCTCAGCCAGCCTAGTTTGGCTCTAGTACTGGACACAGAGGAGTACACGCGGGCTCCAGCGGCTCCAGCGGCTCCAGCGGCTCCAGCGGTCACCGTGGGGGGGGGGTCATCATCTCACCGTCGTGGCTTCGCGGATGTCGCCGCGAACCCAAAGCCACGGCAAAAGCGAAAACCGTCGACAACTCGGGGAGGAAAAACAAAGGGAGGAGGGGCGTAGCGCGGCTTTCTGATACCACGTGAGAGTGGCCCTGCTGGCTCCGGGGGCTGCGGGGGCTACGGGGGCTCCGGGACCCGCGGGGCATCAGCGTCAAGCACGTCCATTTATCGTCCATCCGCGACGTCCCCGCCAGCTCGCGTCCGTCACGACGGGGGAGCCTAACGACTAGCGTCGACCCCCGTCCAGGAACGTCCGGGAGGCGGCGCGCGTCCGACCCCCCCCCCCCCCCCACCAATCCCCCGCTGACTCGCCTGCCAACCCCCCGCGAACTTCTGAGCGCGACTCCGCATTCCTAGATGAAGCGACTTCGCGACCGTGCGACGAACGGCACCTAGCATTGCCTGGTGCAGGGCCGTAGGCAGCGGGGGGGGGGGGGGGGCTTCCATGTTTACTGAATAAACTCAGAACACTTTCAGAGTGTCCACTGCTCGGCCCTTCTTTATGTTTATCCTCACTGATAGATACCACCTACGACTAGAACAACCACCACCTCCACCCCCCTTGTCTCCCGCCCCTCGGCCCTCGCCACGACCACGCCCTCTTTTACGGCCCTGAATGCGGCGAACGGCGAGCACCGCGACTGGAAAGATGACGCACGGAGGACGACAAGCCGGCCACGTAGGAATACGACGCACGGACAGAAGCAAGGGCAGGAGGACAAGCCGACCAGAAAGACGGCAGACTTGAGGACTAGCCGACCAGGAAAGACGACACATAGACAGGTGGACAAGCCGGACGAGTCAGATATATTTGACCCTCCGGGTCGTTCTGAAGATTCCGAAATGAATTGCCTGACAGCAGATGTTAGCAGTCTTTGTATTCTGGCAGCCCGAATCGCTCGAGGTGGCCGCAGCAGACCTGACTCTCCACACCGTCTCGGATATAATAAAAACAAATAGGAAAAACAACAAAAGAAGGTAGAGCGCGATAATAAAAAAGGAAAACTCGGAATGCCTCAGCGGAAGAGCGTTATGATTTGCAAACAAAGGGCTGCATGGAAAGTTTCCGCTGGCCATGGAGCGGCCGCGTGCAGTTCGCTCAGTGCGGAGGGAGGAAGGGACGGGGGGGGGGGGGGGGGGGCTGGAGCGCCCTTTCCTCCTCCGGGGCCTCCGGGGCCTCCGGCAGGGCCCCGCGCTGGAGAGGGTCCCCCGTCGGGGTTCCCCGGGTCGACATTGTGAGGTTCATCACAAAAGCAAGAGAGATCTCGCCATCTTCCGCTTCCTACCCACGGCGGCAGGAGCCCCCCCCCCCCCCCCCCCCCCGCTACATTTTTCTGCCGAACCCCACCACCACCGCTACATTTTTCGCCTGCGAAGATAAAATGCGGTTCTCCACTCGTTAATTACGTGCCCCCCTCCCACCCACCCCTTTTTTTTTGCATGAGTAGAGTGATTTTTCTTTCTCGTCCGAGTCGTAGTTGGCACCTCGAGAGCGGCTGGGCTGGGCTGGTCTAGCTGGGCTGGGCTGGTCTAGCTGGGCTGGGGTAGTCTAGCTTAGTCTAGCTGGTCGCGCGTGCGGCTCCCACACGCTATCTCCAAGGGAATGCCGCGGAGGGCGCGGCGGCTGGCGGCCCCCGGATGCCTCCGGTTTAAATCACTTTGTGGCTGCCGGCGCACCCTGGCCACAAGTCCCGGCCCAGAGCCCTTACCACTGACCCCGGCTATTTTTTATTTTTTTATCTCTCGTCGTCGGGCTTTAATTTGCGGCGTCCGAAATGATGAACCTGCAGTTCGTGGACGTGGAAGCCCAAGCGGCTAAAGCAAAAACGCAAAGAAAACGCTATAGATGCGCCAATTTCTCTTTTTTTTAAATGTGGATTTTTTTTTAGATTGTGCCCCGATCCCTTTGGTGGTCATCCCTCGGCGGGGCTGCCACATCGTCTTGCTTCTTGCTGCCACAGGAGGGCGCTGGGGGCGCTTGCCCGGGCAGCCCTCGGCCCTCGGGGCACCACAGCACAGCCCAACCGGGAGAGGGAGATAAGATGCCTAGCGCGATTACTGCCAGGTAATTAACCTCAAGTAGCCATTGATTTTTCCCACCTGAAAACGTATAAAAATGGTTGGAAGTACTGTCAAAATTTTCCGAAAAATACCTATTCACCTCAAGACGCGGATCCAGAAAAGAGATGACAAAAAAATGGTTGGTATCGAACAGAATTCGTGACCCCCGTCCGAGACACCACTTGTTCGTTACTAACAGCACCTCAACCGGTACGACTAACGTGCCGCGGCATTTCCTGTATTTGCTGCGCCCTCCCTCCCCTTTTATCCTCCCCTCCCCACCGGGCTGCTCTACTGCCTCTGAAAGGGGATGGTTTTGACAGGGCGCGCTCTATCGGCAAGAAATAACAATTATTCGGAGCGCCGCTTTGGATGAGGTGGATCAAAAGCAGCACTTGTCGCAGGCTGACACAGCGGGGCGGGGCGGGGAGGGGGTGCTGCGGTCCAGCGGCGGTCCTTCCCTTCCCCTCCCGCCCCAGCTCCCTCCCGCGGGCTTCGCGGGCTCCGCTCTGCGCGTTGTAGTGTGCCGACTCGCGGGATGCTTTCGACCTGTAATATTTCATGCATAATTCCCGGGGCCGCGGCCCCTCCGCCGCACCAACGACCCCGAGGAGACCCGAGACCTGCTGCTGCTGCTGTGCTGCTGCTGCTGCTGCTGCTGCTGCTGCTGCTGCTGCTGCTCGAGGCGCCGGCCGCCCCCAGGCTAAGCCCGGCCCGGCCCCGCCCCGCCCGGCCCCGCCCAGCCCCGCCCAGCGCCGTGCCGTACGGCCTTCCTTTCTTCTGAATTTACGGATGCCGCCGACGTTTATATCCGTTCCGTGTGTGTTTGTGTGCGCGCGGTGGGGGGGACCGAGGTGCCCCGGACAAAATGTCGTGTCCTCATGATTCATGCCCACCTTGTGCGCACCTGGCGCACCTGCCTGCTCAAGGTCCTCCCGTCCCGTCCCCCCTGAGCCCGCGCGTGTATAATCCGCGGAGATGTGCCGCGGGGGGAGTTGTTCTAGACGGAGAGCATCGAGTTCACGCTCTCCATCGCACCCATCTCAACTCCAACGGGGAGGGTTAAGAGCACAGGGAAAATGTCGCAAATGTCTTAGCCATGATAGCCGGAGCCGGTACTTGAACCCGTGGCCACATAGGGCTGACACAGTATGTCCCCAGAGCGAAGGACGTAACCTGGAAAAAGTTGTCCACGGGATACTTTCTCGGGAGCCAGGGCTAGAACAAGGACTGGACAACTTGTGCGGAAAGCTTGCTACCGCCCGCACACGATGTGGACACATTTCGGAACGCCGTGTTTGTGGGACAACTGTCCGGACGACCTTGGGACACAGCCCTTTCAAAACAAAAATAATCTGTTTTTCCTCAAAAATCTGTTTTTCCCTGTCCACGTCGCCTTGACTGTCCTCGGACTGTCCCATTAGGCACTTTGGGAAAACTTGGGGACATATCCTCGGACGCAGTGCCTAATCACTGCTAATCACAGTCCCTTCGGAGGACCAGGCGCGGATCCAGGGGGGGGGGGGGGGGGGGGGGGGGGGGGGCGGGGAATGTGCCCCCCCCCCCCCCCCCCCTTCGGGCCTATCGGCGCCCGAAGGGCGCCTGAAAGGTGGGCAACCTGCGAAGCCTCTCCGCCTGTGAGTAGGCAAAAAGTGGTACTTTGCCCCTCCCTTGGGCCGCTCCTGGATCCGCGCCTGCGGAGGACAAAAAAAAAATCACCCACAGGACATGTTTGGACAGTCCTGGACGTGTTCGCCGACTCATGAGGAACGTGTTGGAAAGGAATCTGGACGGCTCCGGGCTCGAATACCGGCTCGAGCGAGTGCGTGCGATTTCCTCAGCTGCACATCATCACATACCCCAGACGAAACCTATCTCTCCTCCTCCTCCTCCTCCTCCTCCTCTTCCTCCTCCTCCTCCAACCCCTCTTCCTACCCCTCCTCTTCCTACCCCTCCTCTTCCTACCCCTCCTCTTCCTACTTCTCCTCTTCCTACTTCTCCTCTTCCTACCCCTCCTCTTCCTACCCCTCCTCTTCCTACTTCTCCTCTTCCTACTCCCCCTCTTCCTCTTCCTCCTCTCCCTCCTCCTCGGGCCTCCCCTTCAAAAAGTTTGGCGGTGTGATTACACACCTAACGCCCGCTGATCACCGCTGATCACCATGATCGGATTGGCGGTGGCCTGCTGCTCTTGCGCCCTCCTTCCCCCCTCTCCCCGTCTTCTGCCCCCTGGCGCGTGTGCCTCCCTTCGCACGCCTCTCCCTCATTTTCCGCAGGATTGACGTCGCCCTGCCCTGCGCCGTTTGCCGTCGACAACACCACCGCCGCCGGGCGGAGGCCCCCTGTCCTGGCGGAGGCCGTCCTCGTCGTCCTCCTCCTCCGCCCGCCCGCCGCGCCGCCTCCGCCTTTTAGTTTGGCGGTGGTTATTTCGGTACGCGGCATGTCGTCGTCGCGAAACCCTCCTCTCCTCGGCGGCCCATGCCGGCTCGGCTCATGCCGGCTCGTGCCCTTGCTCATGAACTCGCACGAACCTATTTATACCGGCGCCTTCCTGAGACGGCTTGGCCTGAGGCACACCTCGCTTGAAGCGCCTAGCTGCGCACCGTAGAGACCCTCCTCCCCTACTGACAGTGGCGAACAAACCTCAGCTAACCGCAGTGTTGTTCTCATAAACAGGACCAGTGGTGGCCCTCCTGAGGAACCCTCTGGAAAAGTGATGGCCACGCCTAGATCTCGCTACTTCGAAGCCGTAGAAACTTCTGAATCATTTCATTTAGTGGAGGAGGTCGGTTTTACTCAATCAAACGCTTCGAAACAATTTTCGAAAATTGGGTGAAGCAGGAGGGAGCAGCAAGACAGGCATGGTCGCTTTAGAATTCTAGAACAGACTCGTTCTTTTAGCATTGAGGAAAAATAAGTGTGTTGTGTGAGAATAATGTGTGGGGTAAAAGCAAAATTTATTATTAATTTGTGGTATAGAGAAGAATAAAATTAATGTTTTGAGTCACACAAAAAAGCGAAACAAAGGGGGGGGGGGGGCTAACGTGGAGCACACAGAAAACATGTTTTAATCATCATAAAAAATCTGAGTTTGACAAAAATCATATCAGTAAAATATATGTTGAAAACGCCAGACGCATATCAAAGACCGGTTCTTGGAGGGGGCGCTGTACCACTCTTTGCCCATTTACAGGTGGAAAGTTTCACAGGTTGCCTGCCTGCCAGGCGCTCTTCGTGCGCCGTCTGGGATCCAGGGAGCCGCCCCCCGCCCCCCCTTTTCCCCTTTCCTACTGTATCCGCACCTGTTTTACGCACTGTCGAACAAATCGACAGGTTGTAGACATTTTTTCACTCGAATTGTACCGTTCGGGACTTAGCATCCTAGAACTGTCGAGTATTTTTAATTTATTGCTTTTCAGATATCTCTGTCAATTTCGAAACTACATCATTGCCCAACCAAAAACGCCCCCAAAACAGAATCCCTCCGTTACGCATGTAGTTTTCGAGATGAAGAAGGGTCTTAACCGTCAGGGGAAGCGCAATATACACAATCGGTTTTGCTTCTACGTCATTAGCAGAGGAAGCAAAAGAACGAGTAAAGAGGGTCATATCACGGGTCACTGCCCGTCTCTAGGCCGATCACGTAAAAAGTAGACCATCCGCGTTCTTGTTTCCCGAGTGCGGCGCCGCGGCCGTGCCGTATCCCCCGTGCGCCGCTAACGCTAACGATGATGCATAGCGGCCGTGGCGGCCGTGGCGTGGCAGCGCGCCTGCGGAAGTGCGGGTAGGCAACCCGGCGCGCCTTTGCGTGCGGCGGCCGGCGCGCTGCCTACCTGTCGGGCTGACGCTGACGCCGGGCGTGGCCGGGCGCCGCCGCCTCGGAACTTTCTGCAGCGCTTCCGCTCACAGACAATTTCCGTCGTTACTGTTGTTGTTGCTGCTGCTGCTGCTGCTGTTGTTGCTGTTTCCCGTGCCGCGCGCACTGATTTCACGAGATGAGAAATAACGCTCTCGGCTCTGATGGGAGTCGTGACCTGGTAGCCGTGACCCTGACGGTGGTGGTACTGATGGTTAGACGCGCTGTCCCGTCCGCCTCGGGCCACCGCCGCCGCCACCCCCGCCGCCGCCCCCGCCGCCCCAGCCCGTCACGCTTGTAACACAACACATTAGGGTGGCACGACACTCTCGACCTGTCGACTGCATGCCACCGGAGGCCAGAGGCAGCCAGGCCGCCGCTGCAGGCGGTGGACTAGACGGAACGGGATCTCCTCATTCTCATCTTGGCGAGCCTCGTTCTCTCTGACACCTGAATAGCTCCGTACCGACGGCACGAAGCCGCCTCAACTTATCGAGATTGCGATGCTAAAGCGTGGCCTCAAACACCCAATTAAATCTTTGTGGAAAACGAATACTCGAAAAGCCAAAATCTTAGAAAGGACGGCCTTTTACAGGACTTCCCTGAATTATGCCAGGTTTTCAATGCCAAGGAATATCGATCAGCTGACTGGACAGCCAGCTCGAATCTCCGCCGTGCCGGTATCAGAGCTTGGACTTGGACAAGGTGTGGGCGTGGAGCCCCGACCCAAGGCCTTGCCCAGCCTTGCCTCACCACCGTCCGTACAACAAAATTGCACGGCTCTCCTCTCGTTGCTGCTGCCGCGGGAACACCACCGTTACGGTGTGGCACGGTGCGGCACAGTGCGGCACGGTGCGGCACGGTGTGGCACGGTGTGGCACGGTGCGGCACGGTGGGGCACGGTGTGGCACGGTGCGGCACAGTGCGGCACGGTGGGGCACGGTGGGGCACGGTGCGGCACGGGGCGGCAAGAGGGGGCGAAGCCGCGCTAGCATACCTCGGCGTAGCGGACCCTGAGGCTCGGCTGCGCCTTACGGGAAGCAATCTCTCGTCGAGACTGAAAAATAGATGGCGCCGGTAAACAGTGCGCTCACTTAATCACATTGCTGGGACACAATGCCCGCCACTATTAAACTTACATACCCCGCCTTGCGTACAGCCGGGGCCGGTCCCCAGTCCCCCGTGCCCCTGTGCTCCCCGGAAAAGGATGGGGTTGTTCAATACTTTTTTGACCCTGGCACACTATTTTGATACCCTCGAAGCGTTTAAATATGTACCACACAAAAATTAATAAATAGAAAAACCAATTCTTTTCGACGCAGCGAAAGGGGAAAGTAAGTGAGGGAAAGAGAAATAGAGAGAGAGAGAGAGAGAGAGAGAGAGAGAGAGAGAGAGAGAGAGAGAGAGAGAGAGAGAGAGAGAGAGAGAGAGAGAGAGAGAGAGAGAGAGAGAGAGAGAGAGAGAGAGAGAGAGAGGAGAGAGAGAGAGAGAGAGAGAGAGAGAGAGAGAGAGAGAGAGAAAGGAGAGAGAGAGAGAGGGAGAGAGAGAGAGTACTCCAGCACAAGGGCATATCGCGGGTCCGATTAAAAAGCGGCGCTCGGCCGCTAAATTGCAAACAACGCTACCGGACTTTCCACACCGCTGGGCTGCGCGGGCCGCCGCTGCCGCCGCTGCCGCCGCTGCCGCCGCTGCCGCCGCTGCCGCCGCTGCCGCCGCTGCCGCCGCTGCCGCCGCTGCCGCCGCTGCCGCTGCCGCCGCTGCCGCCACCGCCGCTTCTGCTGCTGCTACTGCTGCTGCCGCCGCAACCACCACCGCCGCTACCCTTGCCGCGGGCGGGGCGGGTTGGGGCGGGGTCTGAGGCCGCTGCAGGGTCTCGACCTCAGCCCTCGGCCCCCCTCAGGCAGGCCGGCCCGGTCAAGCCTCTAAAAGGAAATAAAAGGGGCAGCAGAGACCGGCTCCGTCCGTGGCCCCGCCTGGACCCTGCTGAGCTGGGCATGCATCCACACACACGCATACACACACACACACACACACACACAGCACAGAGTGGCCGGTAACACACACAAAAAAAAGGCGAGATGCAACATCAGCGCGTGTGGTATGGGCCCCGGCCGGCCCCGACAGACCACCCGGAGGGAGAGTGGCATTTTGAGCGCTCGGCACCCTAAAAGATACTCAACCTTTTCTCTGAATATTTAAAATTAAATTCAAAACAAAAGTAAAATGCTTAAGTTTGGACGATTTATGAATTTCTGGAATATGAATTATGGGAGACCACATCCCCATACTACCTTCTGCAGAAACTCCCCAAAAGACAAATGTCTTTGTGTGTGTGTGTGTGTGTGTGTGTGTGTGTTGCATGTATACGAAATGTTTATCCCGTGTGCGGGCAGATCCCGAAGGAACAGATGATGGAGACGCCACGGATGTTCCGCTGTGGTGCAAAAGAGCGCGAGCTCTCTCCTTCTATCCGCCCCCCCTTCCCCCTGCTCCTCCCTCTAGCCGCCCCCCTCCTTCCCCCCGCTCTTCCTTCTCCTCTCAAGTTATGCGGCTGCTGATCTGGAAGTTGACTATTCTATTTCCCACGCGAAACGTAACAATCCACTGTTCCGCTCCGCGGCCGCACCCCGCCTCAGCCAAGCTGCGGGGAGGGTTGTGGTAGGGCCGGGAGAGGAGACGTGAGGGAGGGAGGGAGTTGGGGTGGACGGTCTGGGGCGGCGGGTGGCGGGCGGTGAGGTGGTGTGTGGTGCGCGCACGTTTGTTTCATGGTCTCAACTGCTTATTGTTCTTTCGGCATAGCCAATTCCAGGCTTGTCACCAAATCTCCGAAAACTTGGGCGCGCCGCGCGTTGCGCCGCGTCTTACGAGGCTATGTGGGGGGCGGGCCGGGGGCGGCAGCCGGGGGGCGGCAGCCGGGGGCGGGCCGGGCTGCACAGAATCTCATTCCCTTCCCTGCCCCCGCCCGCCGGTGCGCCGGAGACGCGTCCTGGCGACGCCGCCGTGGCGCTCAGGGACCCGCGGTGACTCGCTCTGACTCGCTGTGCTTCGCTCTGCCTCGCTGTGCCCCGCTCTGCCTTATATATTTGGCCGCGTAACACAAACGGATGAGTCGCTGTTTGTTACGCGACCCGCAGTCGGCTGCTGCCGCCGCCACCGAGCCACGGCCAAGGAGGCGTGCGGCGTTTGGATCGCAGCGCGAGAGTTTTGTCTAGTTTTGTTATTTGCTGTTTGCTGAGCGAAGCGAAGCTCACTGTGGGCTTCTGCAAAGAAGAAAAGTTACGACCCCCCCCCCCCCCCGGATACCTATAGTTAAGCATAGGTATCTTACTATTACTATATGTCTTCATCCTATCTTTGGCTATATATATATATATATAACTTATCCTATTAGGTTAGGCTAGGTTAGGTAGGCTAGTTAGGCTAGGTTATGTTAGGTTGGGTAGGTTAGGCTAGGTTAGGTTAGGCTGGGTTAGGTTAGTTAGGCTAGGTTAGGCTAGGTTAAGTGCTTAACATACAATTACTGTAAAGGATTCAAACTGTGCAGCCGCATATCTATCACCACATGTCTGTCCCTCTTTTATCTGGCTGCAGCAGCGAACGCAGCATTAGGCCCGGCGGGCCCTGGCTAGTATTTTCAGTCTCCTTGGCCAGGCTTAGCCGGGCCGGGCCGGAGGATCCCACGGCACGGCACGGCACGGCACGGCACGGCACGGCACGGCACGGCACGGCAGACATGCATCGCGTCTTACCGCGAGGCGCCGCGGCGCGTCCCCGAGGAGCTCCAGTACATTAAGAACAACGTCCTGCTGCTCCTGCGTGTGCCATGGTGTGCCACCAGCGCATGCTACCCGAACTCGCACGGCACACTGCTTGTCTTTGCTGAAGGAGAGCTCTAGCCGCGGCGACGGGGCGAGAGGGAAAGAAAGAAAGAGGGAGAGAGAGAGAGAGAGACAGAGACAGAGACAGACAGAGAGAAACAGAGACAGAGAGACAGAGAGAGAGACAGAGACAGAGACTCCTCCTGGACGCCCTCCTGGACCATCCCGCTCCGCTGCTATCGCGAAGGAGCCGCTCCGTGTTTGCCCTCCTATTTGCCGGTCCCGTTATTTATACTGCAGGGGTGTCTGATTGCTCGCAGTTCTTTTTCCCGACTTTGATTTTTTGGGGGTGGTTTTTCCAAAATATGTAATGATTGTCAACGGGCGGGGTTTGCTTTGGTGTCCCCCCCCCCCCCCCGGTCGATATCGACACGACACGAGGAGCAGCCCCGGATCAACCTGTCGGGCTGCGCCGCCGGTACAGATCGCATCGTGGCGGTCAGCGAGACGGGACGTCGTGGCGTGGTCGCAGTGCAGAGCGAATCCTTCTGAAACAGAATCCTTCTGTAATCTCACCGGGTCGTTGAGGCGTCAGATACAGCTGCCGGGTGCTGGGGCCGCCGCCGGCGAGGAGGCTAGGAACACATGCAGTACAAGTGTGCGGCGCCGCGCACTTAGCATTCTACGCTGCTGGGCTGCATCGCGTGGCCGGCGCGTGGGCCGCGCGTGCCCGGCCCGTGCTGGGGCCCGTGCAGGCCATTAGGTATGGGGGCTGGGGCGTTGAGCGCAGCGCGGCAGCGGAACAAACGGCACTCCGAGGAGCCACCAGCCTGCCGGAGCCGGGGCCGGGGCGGGGGCGGCCGAGGGGCTGAAGGAAAGCTGCTGGACGCCAAGGGCGGTCCTAGGGCAGGCAGAGAGAGAGAGAGAGAGAGAGAGAGAGAGAGAGAGAGAGAGAGAGAGAGAGAGAAGAGAGAGAGAAACCCACCAGCGAGATTGCTTCATCTGCCGGTAAAAGGAATCGAGAGAGAGAGAGAGAGAGAGAGAGAGAGAGAGAGAGAGAGAGAGAGAGAGAGAGAGAGAGAGAGAGAGAGAGAGGCGGCAAGAAAGCAGAGGGGAGGGATGAGGATTGTGGGTCGGGTGCAGGCGGAGAACGGCCATATGTGTAGGACCACGACGGACAGTTGTACCTCTGTGGGTCTAAACCGGCGGCAGCGGACGGGGAGGTAAGGTCGATCGAGTACTTCTCTCTCTCTCTCTCTCTCTCTCTCTCTCTCTCTCTCTCTCCCTCCCCCACTCTGTATCTGCCTGTCCTTTGACCGCCGCCTTCTGCTGGTGCTTTGCGGTCAGGTTGGGTCAGATAGTCAGTAGGTGTGCCTTGCAGGGTAGCGTCGCTCCTCGAAGCTAACTGGCTCGGGGGTGCCCTCCATCACTATACACCGGCCTGGGCTGGAGCGGCGGCGCCGAGTGGCAGCGAGGAGGGCGGGGGATATGAAGCAGCACTGGGAAATAGAGTCGCCCTGCCGCGACAAGACAGACGCGGGCGGGGCAGGGGGTGAGGGAGGGGGTGGAGGGCAAGGGGTGAGTGGTGGTCCGGGGAAGCGGCACGGACGCACGGCACGCGTGAAAAGGACCGCGAAGACACGAAATGAATCCGGTAAGCCGAGCTGAAGGGGCCCAGCAGCTCCCCCACGACCCCCCTGACCGCCCCCGCCGGCCTCGGCGCCCTCACGTCGCCAACTAAGAGAAGAGCGCGAGCGCGAAGAGGATTATCCTCCCGGATGAGGGGCGAGCGGGCCGCACACGAACCCCAGCGGGGTTTAAAAACGCCGTGCTGTGTTTATAGCGTGAGGGCCTCCTGCCGGCCATGAAGGTCACGAGCCGGGTCTACCTCAGCAGGGGGCCTCGGTGGGGGCCCCGGCGGGGACATGCCCCCCAGGACTGTTGCCTCCGACGCAGGTATTCATATGGAATCAATTACAGTATGCAAATCCGGAGAGCGAGAGAGACGGACAGTGACCGGAGGTGGGGGTAGTTGCGTGTGTGTGTGTGTGTGTGTGTGTGTGTGTGTGTGTGTGTGTGTGTGAGAGAGAGAGAGAGAGAGAGAGAGAGAGAGAGAGAGTGGGTGAAAGAGAGGGAAAGAGAGGTGGACGATCGTGGGTCATGGGTGACCGGGGCATCCCCTCCGGTGCCTCCGGCCGTGGCCTGCCTGTGCGGAAAAATAAATCCAGATCGCTTATCTGCCAAACAAGCGGCATGTCCGCCGACCCTCACATTACAACGGAACGCCCCCACAAATTTGCCCGGGACGCGCGAAATTTCATGCCAAACTTGATGTGGATGTATCGAGGCCATCGAGGCCAGCGGCGTGGCCAGCGAGCCGCGAGGCCCGCACTCCCGACGGCCACCGGGTGCGCGGCTACCGTGTACCACAGGTATGATGAGCGGCTACCGTGTACCACGGGTATGATGAGCGGCTACCGTGTACCACGGGTATGATGCGGCTACCGTGTACCACGGGCACGGTGTGCGGCTACCGTGTACCACGGGCACGGTGTGCGGCTACCGTGTACCACGGGCACGGTGTGCGGCTACCGTGTACCACGTGACCTGGCCGCGCCTGCCCGCGGCCCACGGGGACGCCCAAAGTTTTTCGATTAAAGGAAACGCCCTCGGAGGACTCTACGGGCAGACCTCCTCGCAGGGCGCCTCGCGCCCCGCGGAAGGAATGGTCTCATTTCACTCCACAGCGGCCCTGGCAATTTTTCACGATTCATATCATCGCCCTGGCCGGGCCGCCTAGCCGTGGACGTGCCGGCCGGGGCCGGACCCTGCGCGGCGTGTAGAGCGTACGGCGTAGCAGCGCGAGGCAGCGCGAGCACGTGCATGGCATTCGCTGCTCGGCGTGGGAGGCATATCGGGTCGTGGTAGCCGCACCGGTTCGCACGCTGTTTTCCGACGGACATCGGGTCCAGGTCCCGGGTTCAACTCGTGCCTCCACTGTCGGAATGTTTCTCGGAAATCCTGTTCTAGGAGTCGTGTTTACAGCTTACACCCCTTTCTGACAAACGCCTACCCACTCCTCCCCACACACACACCACACACACACACACACACACACACCACACACACACACACACACTCACACACACACACATTTACACCTGCAGATCTGCAGGCTGCAGGGGTCGTCGACGCTTCAATTAATTAGCGCGGGCCAGACGACGGCACACACCGCAGCGGACTGCCACTGTAGCAGCGGCGCTTTTCAAATTGTTGTTTTCGACTTTGGAGTGCTGGATGGCGGTGCGGTGAGGCGGCCTGGGCGGCCGGAGGTCTGCTTGTCCTCTTCCTCCTCTTCCTCCTCTTCCTCCTCGTCCTCCTCTTCCTCCTCTTCCTCCTCTTCCTCCTCTTCCTCCTCGTCCTCCTCGGTCGGTGGCGCTGCCGGCCCACAGCCCTACAGCATTACCCAGTCCTCCCACGCCCCGCCAAGCAGTGCGTCACGCCGCCGCCTCCGCCGACGGAGTGTGACCTGGACGACGAATTTATTGGCAGCGAGTTCGATGGGATCTCGCGGGTCGCATCGCATCGGCGGCGCCTGATCGCACGTCCCCCGACGGCCCCGGCCCCGGCCCGGGCCCGGCAGCTCCCCGCCGTCCTCCGCGCCCGCTCTGAACCGAGACCGACGAGAGCCGCGCACACCGTAAAACGTTTCGGGCGCAGCAAAAAAAAACAAACAAAAAAAAAAGCCTCAGGTAATTACCAAAGGCTGTCTTTTATCGACTTGCACGGGATTTGATGGAGGAATCAACGAGTGAGGAGTGTCACTGTGAACTGTACTGCCGCTGCCGCTGCCCTCCCCAAAGCGGGGGCTCACCTGCTCGGAGTGCTCCATCACGGCCCCGCCCTGCCCCCCCTCCCTCCGCTCTGACGGGGACACTCATAGCAAAGTTTACCCCTGCCGTGCCGCCCCCGCTGCCCCCGCCGGAGCGGACAGACGGGTTAGAGATGGAAGATAGATACCGGATTGGGCCGCGGGCCGGGATCCAGGACCCCGTCCCGTCCCGTCCCGCACTGTCCGGGGGTGAATGATCACGGAGGTCTCACCTCAGGTCGCCCCGTCCCGCCCCACCGCGTCGGCCCACTGCTGGTTTGTGACCGAGACCGGAGGGCCCAGGACGACGATCCATCAGGTGGTGCGAGAGAGAGAGAGCGAGAGAGAGAGAGAGAGAGAGCGAGAGAGAGAGAGAGAGAGAGAGAGAGAGAGAGAGAGAGAGAGAGAGAGAGAGAGAGAGAGAGAGAGAGAGAGAGAGAGAGAGAGAGAGAGAGTGAGTGAGGGAGAGAGAGAGCAGTGACCGCATCGCAGTGCTCGATGGGGTAAGCGGGCTGTGGTAAGACATGCCACCTCGTAAGACATGCCAACCAAGAGTGACGTTAGAGAGAGTGAGAGAGAGACAGATAGACAGAGAAAGGCACAGGCGGACAGATAGAAGGAGAGAGGGAGATAGAGCGCTATGCTGCATGAGATGCCATGCCGAACCCCTCGAACCTCTCCGCCCTGGCACTTAAGGCCCGTGCATTATTTGCCCCGCCCCCTCCCCTCCCACCCCGTCTCTTGCCCCTTCTCTCACCTGCTTCCCTCCCAACGCGACCACCGCGTGGTTTTCACGGTCCGCGTAACGTGCCTTGCAAGTTGCATCCAAGTGTCTGTCCGTGACAGTAGCAGAGTGAGAGTAATGCAGAGGCATTGCGAGCAGTATGCACTCCGGACCAGGCAGTACAAGGGAAAGTATTGACAGGGTCAGGGTGTCATTGCCTATTCCTTCTTTCCACCCCCTTCCCTCCCCGCCTTCCCTCCATACTCTCTTTTCTAGTGTTTCTCTTCTCTCTCTCTCTCTCTCTCTCTCTCTCTCTCTCTCTCTCTCTCTCTCTCTCTCTCTCTCTCTCTCTCTCTCTCTCTTCTGGAGACACGGCGCGTACGCGTGCAAACATCGTCTAGCGTGTATGAATATTGCATCACGCCCGAACGAGCCCAAACAGCCAAACGCTACGCGATTCTCTCCTCCAAATACACTGCGCGATGCGCTCCGCCCGCCCCCCGCCACGGCACGGCACGGCACGGCACGGCACGGCACGGCACGGCACGGCACGGCACGGCACGGCACGGCACGGCACGGCACGGCACGGCACGGCACGGCACGGCACGGCACGGCACGGCACGGCACGGCACGGCACGGCACGGCACGGCACGGCCTGTTTGCTTACCCCCTTGGGCCGCCGGGCTGGGCTGGGCCGGGCCCCCTTGGGCCCTCAGGGAAAGTCGTTTTTAATGAGATGCCGAATTGGCACTCCTCCTTTTCGCCGCCGGTCGGTAAAAGGCTTCCGTCAGGTACTGCGTGACGCGTGTTTATATTTGCGCGCGTGCGCGCGTGTGTGTGTGTGTGTGTGTGTGTGTGTGTGAGGGTAAATAGGGGCCGACAAGGCCAACGGAACGAAATACGCCCCCCCCCCACAAAGAAAGAAAATAATAAAAATTCAAATCGAAAAGAGAAAATTCAAATAACACGTCAGTTGAAAGAAACTACGTTTGCTCTCTTAAAAATGGCTGCCAATCCGATTCCAAACTGTAAGCCTCTACGACGCATCTGCGTCTACGTTTGAAAGGAATGAAATCCCCGTCGCCGGCGCAGAGGGACACAAACACAGTTTGGCGGCCGACGAGGTGCGCGAGGCAAGTGGCGCCCTGACCACGTGATCACCCCGAGGACGCCGAAAAGCAAAGGGAGTGAATGAGGAAAGGGGAGGGGGAGGGAAGGGGGAGGCAAGGGGAGTGGGAGGCAAGGGGGGGGGGAGGCGCTGATAACCGCCTTCGGCCAGTCGTCATTTTCTCATTAGCGGTAAATGAGTCGTGAAGGGCCCACCGGCCGGGGCCCAGCAGACCAGGTCCCAGGCCGCGGGGGGCCTGGCGCCGCCTGCTGCCTGCTGCCAGGGGGGAGCTGTCAGCGCTTCCGATTGCGCCGTGTCTTAATCTCTGTGTCAGAGAGAGTGGGATTATTTGGGCCCGGGGGCTCAGATCAGCCAAGAAGCGGCTGATGCGTGGAGCCGATGAAATCACAGCCACTTTCTTTCTCTCCGTCCCTCATCTCTCAATCTCCTTTTATCTATTTATTGTCTTTCTCCCTCCCCCCCCCCCCCCCCGCCCCCGCCCCCTGCTCCTTCTCCCTTGATTCAGTATTCGAACCTGGGAAAATTTCACGCCGAACCCTAATACCGTCAGGGTCGGGGATGCATCTGGGCGTGCTGCACTGATGCGGTGAAACATCCCCCGGACCTCCGGATCCCGATGACGAGATTTAGGCGGCCGATCGGGGTCAGGGAGCCGGAAGCTGGTTTGTCTGGTCAATGAGGGTGGGGGAGGCCGTCGGCGGGGGCCGGCCGGGCCACTCGAGCACGGCGACGACAGCCGATACGGGACGGACGGCGGGGGTGCATTGTGGCCCGGCCGCCCCGCCCGGGCCCCGGGGCACTCGAGCCGCCGAGGGGAGCCGCCGGGGGCCTCCCTGAGTGGCCGTGTGGCCGATCGGGGGGGGGGGGGGCGTGGCTGGTATACTTTATGATGGACCTTTTGTTCCGACGGCCTGCTCAACAAAGAGCCGCCGCCCGGCCCCGCCTCAGCCCCCGCAGGCCCCCGCAGGCCGCAGGTTCCGGTGACCTGAGAGCACAGCACCGCACAGCACCGCGGACTACATCAGCCTGCGCGGGCAGCGTGGGGTGCCGTCACCACGCTCAAAATGACAGACTCCCGTCGGTTTTTGTTTTCTGTCCCATTCACCCTCCCCGTAAACACGCCGTGTGTTTCAAGTTCTTCTGAAATTTAACACACGTTCTCCTGTGCGCGTCTGCGATTGACAGTCACCTCCATGGAAGCACACGGGACGGGGCATGATCCCGGTGCCTCTGCCAGTGCCGGCGGTGCGGTGCGGGCTGAGGCCGAGGCCGGCGGCAGAGGAGGCGGAGGCCACCGCTTTGTCCCACCACTGCCCTGCCGCTGCGCTCAGCCTTTCAATATTCCGGGGACAAAGCCGCGCGCCGCACCCGCAGCAGGGTCTGAGACAAGGGAAGCGAAGGGCGCAAGGTGATTCCGGTTTGGCAAGTCGCCACCCTCTTGGCTCGGCCCGAGTCCACGACCGGGAGCCCACTGAGGTCGGAATAACAACTGCGTGAATTTTTGGAGCACAATTTTGTGGATTTTAATTGGGTTAGTTACATTTTCTGTGTTTGTGGTGAATTTTTAAATATTTTTCCTAGAAGCTTCCTTTTAATTACTTTGAATTTGCAGTTTTGGTGTGCCGTGGTGCACCAGTGAGTGAACGATGCCCGGACGTGTCCCGCGGCCTCCACATCATATCGTCTGCCTTCGGCTCATGTTTGCGACGCTGCGCCCCCGACCGCG
Source organism: Odontothrips loti (assembly GCA_038380765.1). NCBI lineage: Eukaryota > Metazoa > Arthropoda > Insecta > Thysanoptera > Thripidae > Odontothrips > Odontothrips loti. Next base: position 6,881,811 of record CM076251.1, read on the forward strand.
CCTCCGCACGGCATGGGCGCGTGCCGGGCGGTGGCGGGTGCGTGCCGGCCGCGTGTCAGGCTGATCCCCGCGTCCTGGAGCTGGCAGCTGGCAGGCTGTCGGTGTGTCTTGGCAGGCGTTACGGGGCAGGGGGGTGCGGCGGGGCGCGGCGCGGCAGGGCGGGGCGGGCTGCCAGGGAATGGACCCCGCAAAGCCGGTCACGACGCTCTTTCCGCTCCACAGCGCCGGGCCCCGGACCCCGCCTGCCCAGCCCACCCAGGTGGACGCTGCAGTGGATCGACAGGCTGATCTACCGCCCGCCCCCAGTGACCCCCCGCTGCCAGCAGGCAGACTGAGGAAGCAAGGAGGCGCCTGGCGGGTAGGCAACGCGACCACAGCTCTGCGTCGCGGGCGGTGGGTTGCCTACCTCCACGGCGCTCGCTCCGCGCCACACGCTCCCCGCTCCCCGTCGCTACCTCTCTCACCTCCCTTCTCCCGCTCTCTCTCTCTCTCTCTCTCTCTCTCTCTCTCTCTCTCTCTCTCTCTCTCTCTCTGCACCTCTCTCTGCACCTCTCCCTCCCTCCCTCTCCCTCTCTCTCTCTCTCTCTCTCTCTCTCTCTCTCTCTCTCTCTCTCTCTCTCTCTCTCTCTCTCTCTCTCTCTCTCTCTCGCTGTACCTATATCTCTCTCCCCCCCTCACGCTCTCCCCCTTTCTCTCTCTCTGCACCTCCCTCTCTCTCTCTCCCTCCCTCCCTCTCTCTCTCTCTCCCTCTCTCTCTCTCTCTCTCTCTCTCTCTCTCTCTCTCTCTCTTTCTCTCTCTCTCTGTGTCTCCGTACCTCGCTTTCACTCCCCCCCCCCCCTTAGCGCCTTAGCGCTTTCCTTCTCTCTCGTCTTGTCCGGCGATAGGTGTGCAGCGTGCGGGCTGTAAAAGCCTTGATTGCCGGGCGCCGGCTGCGGCTGCGGTGGGGCGCGTTGGTCCGGTGCGGCCGGTATCGGGGCACCATGTCGCTCCACCGCCGGCCTAGCCCACAACAGCTTTATCGACGGCGAGTTTTTATTCGTTGACTTGGAGCCTTTCCTTTTCCCGTGCGATTTCTGCGATTCGGAAAACACCTCTACTTTCGGCCCGCGCACCCTAGCGTGGATAATCTAGCTTGATATTCAAACGGGAAGGGAGGGAGGGGTGGGGGGATTCAATCAGCATCGGTGACTGTCCAGCTCGGCTTTTTTTTTTTTTTTGATGCGGTGTGGTCCGGCCCGCCTCCACCCCCGCCTGCCACTGCCGCCCCTTTTACTTCCAGTCCCGGCAGGCGCGGGGAGTGCGTGGCGTGGCTCACCGTGGCGTGCTCCGACGTGATGTATCGGCGGCGGGAGGTGCAGAGAGAGGCCCCCCGCGGCGCCCCCTCCCCTCCCCGCCTCTCCGCTTCCCCCCCCCGCCAACACCACCCGCGCGGCCGCTCACCGCGCTGCTGATGCCTCGAGTCCTCACCGCCGCCTGATAAATTGACCACATGCACGAAGAAAACCACCCCGCCACGCCACACCAGCCCCGCAACAACAAGAGGGCGGTGGAGGGGGGGGGGGGGGGGAGCTCGACGTGCGGTCAGGCCGGGAGGGTGTGTTGTTTGCAGACGCACCGACGGGGTTGTCTCGCCGCGCCCTCGCCGTGCGGCCGATCGACACAGAAGTAAAGTGGCCGCCGTTTACGGCCGACACCTCCCTTCCCTTTCTGCCGCTCCCGCTACCACTACCGCCACAGCTCCACCGCTCCTGAGAACAGCTGCCGAGGGGGCCCTCACTCGAGTTGCAGACGTCCCATGATCCAAAATCAAAATTTGATCTTTTGATATTTTCTGACTTTTCTCTGAAATTTACTTGTTTCCCTCTCATTTTACCACAGTTTCTGCTGAAATTTTTCTTCATCATGTCTTTTTTCCTGCGTGTTTTCAGAGAGTGTGTATTGCCTAGAGTGAGGGCTCCCTTAATGGCAGCTCTGCTGCCCTTGGCTGGCCAGCATCCGTTCCCCGAAACTAGTCGTCAAACCGATCGCAAGCGGTCTTTTTCACACTCACCGAGCCAACCTTAAAGTTTCTCACCAACAAAACGACGTTTTGCGCGCCGCCCTCTCTCTTGCTCGCTACAGCGCCCTGCCCTGCTGTTCCGATGTTTGGGGCCGGACGAACGACGTGTTGACAAATACTTCGACCTTTGTGTGTGTGTGTGTGTGTGTGTGTGTGTGTGTGTGTGTGTGTGTGTGTGTGTGTGTGTGTGTGTGAAGCCCTTCGGTACCCCCCCCCCCTCCCCCACCCGCCAATCAGGAGTGACCCCACCCGTCCGCACCCCCACGACCCTCCGCGTCATCACTTTTATTGTTCCTGGGGTGGTGCGGCAGCAGCACCAGGTCGGTGCCGGAGCAGCGCGTGCAGCACATCCGCGTCGGCGCGATGGGTAGGGTAAAAGCAGGTGAAAACCTCACGACCGAAAAAGAAATTACGAGTCAGTAAAAAAAGAAAGAAAATGACTTCCAAAAATTAGAAACTGAGTAAGTCTTCACTGCAAGAAAGTTTTTTGGGAAATTCCCCAAAAAATTGTGATGGAAATTTTCCTGATGTTTGTACGAAAATTCCAAACAAATATAGGAATTTCGTGACGGGGAGGGGGGGGGGGGGTCGCGGACCGTGATGACGTAGTTTTTTTCTGTGGGGTTGCGTTTGCGCATTTTATGTGAATGTTATTTACTTTATTTCTAAATTCTTATTAATTTAGGTTTATGCATTTGCTTTTGAAAGCAATCTGGTTATTTTGTTATCCTGACTTGTAATAAAAAGTTAATTTTATAAAAGATTACCCAGATTTGTTTCATAAACCTACAGCACATGTCCCCAACTCATTAAAGCGAAAAACCTGAAAAAACTACGTCATCAGGGGGGGAAGGGGGGGGGGTCGAGACAAAAATGACGGCCGATGACGAGGGCGGAGGGGGGGCGCAGGAGGCCTAAAAAAGATGACGTAATATATGCACGCCGCCTAATATGGAGCTTCGAAATTTTCAGTTCGGAAAATTCCCAACAATTTGAGCTAAAACTTTTCCTGACGCTTTCTTAAGAATTGCACAAAAAAAAGTTGCTCACAGTGTTCAAAATGCCTACTCTAGAAAAGGGTGTATGGGTGAATGGATGTGGGACACGGCAAGGTGGCCGGATGACGAGACGGCGGGCCCAGAGCGGTGGGTCGGACGGCGGACGGCAGGGTCGCCAGTGGTCGTTTGTGTCCCCCCTCCCCCTCCCTTTCCCCGCTCTCTTGTCCTTTTCGATTGCTGATTGCCGAAGCCGTCGGACATGTTTTGGTTTCAGCCCCTAACGAATGTCCGACCCCAGCAGCAGCGGCTCCCCCCCCCCCTCAATGTCCCGCGCTCTGCTGCTTAAAGAATCCATTTTCCGCGTGTCTGTCTGTCTGTGTGTGCGTGTGTGTGTGTGTGTGTGTGTGTGTGTGGGGGGAGGGGGGGGACTTAAAATAAACTCCTTACGCTATGTAATACTTATAATTCTGAAATTACCAGAGTTTTCCACCCGGTGCCAAGAAGAAAGCGCCATGAACACGAAATCAGGACTCCGAAGTCAACGATCAAGATCGGTTCTGTCCAACTTGGACAGTCTATTTCTGACCGGGTTAAACACCACTGTTGTGCAACGAAATCGGAGACTTACACTTCGTGCTCCCTTCTCTTCGTGTTTAGCATTGCCCGTCCTCATACGGCGACTTCCGCGGTGGCATCGGACTATCGCTCCTGGCGGCCAAATATTTGATGACGGTCTCTCGCCTCCGCCGGGCCAGGCCGGGCCGAGCCGGGGGCCGGGGAACACCAACCTCCTTAATCACACGATTGGCCGATGCATTATTCACCACCTTCACGAAGCATCGTGGGAGGCTTCATCCTGAAGTCGTCGTGCGCAAGGCGGAGGGCACGGCAGGTCTGGAGGGCGGTGGTGGCGGTGGTGGCGGTGGTGGCGGTAGTGGCGGTGGAAGTCAGCGCTAGGGCTGGGCCCGAGCGGGCCGGGGCGGGCCGGGGTGGGGTGGGGAAGGGGGTGCCTTGATCGCAGGTACACTCTAGCGGAGGTGAGGGGGAGGATTTTGACCAGCCTCGGCAACCATGGCCCCACGCCCCACAGCCGTCCCCCTTTTCCCCTCACGATCTCTCTCCTTCCTCAACTATCTCTCTCCCTCTCCTTCTCTCTCTCTCACTCACTCTCTCTCTTAATATTGCAGGCGTAAAGTGGAGCCACATGTTGTTGGGCGTGGCCGTGGCGCGGTCTGGGGCTGGGCCAGAGGGAGGGGGGGGGGGGAGGGCGAGGAAAAAGGGGTGCGGGTAGATCAGTCAGGATACCCAGCCAACTACGTGGACCATCAGAAAATTCATTATGTTAACCAACAAAAAAGAACTTGATCGGAAGAGCAATAGGTATTTTTTTTTGGGGGGGGGGGAGGGGCTGTCACCACGCTGCAGATGTACGGTACCAGTAGTCGGGCACTCTCCGACGGTTCGCCAGGCGGGTGTTTTTTTTTTTTTAATAATTGTTTTGATTTGAATTTAGCCGCGCGATGTGTGGCCGAGTGGGCTGCGGGCGTGTGGCACACCGGCGCCCGGCTAAATTATGGAATCCATTTCGGCTTCGGAACAGAACGCGCTGCCTATTATGAAAATGTGTATCGGTGCTGCATAGGTGGTGTCGGTGGTGGTGCGCCGCCCCGGCGGCCCCTGGCGGCCCCTGCGGCCCCCGAGCCCCACCGCCGGCCCCCGCTTCGGCCAGGTGTTCCGCATTGCGAGACGCCGCCGCCCCGCCGTCCCTCGCCGTTGTTTACGACGGCTGAGAGGAAAGGCGAACGGCGAACGGGCGGAAAAGTTTTTGGTAGCCGCACCGCAGGCGGGGATGAAACAACGCACGGCGCGGTCCCGGGGAGAATGAGGCGTAAGCGTGCGTCCGCAGGGGCCGGGAGGGGGGGGGAGGGGGGGGGGATGCGCTCACTCCTCTCGCTCACACCTCTCACACCTCGGCGGGACCATCAAAAAACCATGAGCCTCAAATTGCTCGCAGTGAATTATTGTGAGAGCGCAGGGAGGCCGGCGCAGCACAATAGCCAGCCCCCGGCTGCCCCCGGCTGCCCCCGGCTGCCCCCGGCTGCCCCCGGCTGCCCCCGGCTGCCCCCGGCTGCCCCCGGCTGCCCCCGGCCCCTGCCGTCGACATCGCGATGGAAGCCGAGCCGTGTCTATATGGACTGCTTCGAAATATTTCTGATTTTTTTCTTGCGACATTTTCACAAGGGGCTGGAGTCACCGGAAGGAAGAGGAGAATCCTGGACGCACCGCGCGGATCCCACCGTATTACATTGAAATAAATTCAGCAGGGACGCGAGGTGAGGATACTGGGCAGGAGAATCCCCGTGCCGCATCCACTTATCGGGAACATTACGGCGACACGATCTCGATAGGGGCCGGGCCGGGCTCCGGGTGTGTCCGCGGGGTGTGTCCAGGGTCCAGCCCTGCCTCCGGTGCGGCTCCGGCGCGGCCGGGGCAAAAACAATGAGTGCACGACGGCGGCTGTGCGGCCGGCAGCGGCCGGACGATGGGAACGGCCGCAGCCTGTGCCTCATCCTGGCCGCCCCCATCACCCCCACCCTCACCCTCCGCTCCCCGGGGGCGCAGCTCACAGGCCTGCTGCCAAGGACCGGCGGTGCAAAAACCGGGCCCTGATGTGATGGCCGGTGGTTTGTATACCGCGCCGGCCTCCCCTCGCCGTGACCCCCGCTGGGGCCCCCCGCCGCCCCCCGCCGCCCCCCTGGCGGCCCCTGGAGAGGTGCGGAGGCCGCCGCCCGCAGGGTACCGCGCGGAAATGACCGTTCAGGCCGCCCCTCTCCTCCCACTCAGCCCAGCCCCTCGTGTCCACGCAGAACAAGCGTCTCTAATCCGATACGATTCGCATACCCTCATTACAGTCCCCACCCCACGGCTGCCCGTACGGGGTGTTCTGTGCGCTGCCCTTAGCCGGGCCGGGCCGCGACGAGGCCCGCTGTGAGGTGAGAGCCCTCTTCTTGTCTTATTTGCCGCCGAAATAGCGAACTGGAGAAACCCGAAACGGAAGTAAGAAGTCGTAACGAAGAAGAAGAACGCTGGAGAAAATAAGAGAAAGTACGCGACTCTTTTAAAAGGTGAAGCACGGTTCCGATCACGATATATTTCTCATGATTTTTCATGATTCTCCTACAGGGGCGGACTGGCCCGGGCGGTCGGGGTGTCTTCTCCCGTCCGGGCCGCAGGCCCGGGAGGGCCGAGGGCCCCGGCCGAGGTCCGCGGACAATCCGGGACCGGGAGGGGCGTGGGCTGCGGACTGCCCGGGCCAGGCCCGCGAACGCTGTCAGCCCAGCCTGGCCTAGGTCTCGGGCCGTGGTGTGGTAGCCATTCTGCTAGAGGGCCGAGAGGTACAGATGGGGAGCGTTCATTAATTACGTCAGGGGTTTTTTGGAAATTTTAGACCCCCCCCCTTACGTAAGGGTCCGTAAGATCTAGCGAACCCCTCCCCCCGATGTCACGTAAGATTTGCGAAATATCCCTCCCCCTTATGTAAAATCTCCGAAATTATCCCCCCCGGGGGGAGGGGGGAAGGGCCGTCTGAAAATTTTCCCGCTCGGGCCGTCAGGGTCCCAGTCCGCCCCTGCTCCTGCCTTCTCCTTCGTCTTCGTTACGACTTCCGTTTTGGGTTTTTCTGGAGCAGTGCTCTGTTCACACGCCTGTCAAAGAGGATCAGAACCAGAGAATTACATGGGGCTGGAACACTCTTGTGAATGAGGGCCCTGTTGTCAGCGCAGACGGGGTGACACGCCGTTCGCACCCACACCCACCCACACACGCACACACACACACACGCACACACACACACACACACACGCACGCACACCCACCCACACACGCACAAACACGCACGCACGCACGCACGCACACAAAGCCCAGCTAATACAGCCGGGGATAAATGTGCGGCCAGCCGTGTCGAATAACAAAATAACTGGGCCACAATGATATGATGGCAATGGGACGAGTTGTGTTGTGGCCCCGAACAAAATCTGCCCCGAAAACGTTTGTACGTGTGTGTGAATGTGAGTGTGAGAGAGAGTGAGAGTTGTTTTATTCGCAGTAGCCATTGAAATTTGAGGGGCCCACTTCTCTCCCAACCCTCTCGTACGACTACCCCCCCCCCCCCTTACCCGTTTTCCCGAGTCTCTTCACCCCTTCACCCACCTCCGCCCTACCGGATGCAATCTGTGTTGCAATGTAATGCGATGCTCCTAGCCTAACGACACATCGCTTCATTTTCCAGCACAGTCTGCGTGTGAGTACAGTGTGTGTGTGTGTGTGCGTGCGTGAGAGAGAGAGAAAAAAGAGAGAGAGAGAGAGAGAGAGAGAGAGAGAGAGAGAGAGAGAGAGAGAGAGAGAGAGAGAGAGAGGAGAGAGAGAGAGAGAGAGAGGGGAGAGAGAGAGAGAGAGGGGGGGGGGGAATGACCCAGAGAAGGCCAGGCGGCTTCCTGGTGGTGGTGGCGGTGCGGCGGGGTGCGGTTGGCTGAAGGGGTGGCGGCAGCGGCAGCGGCAGCGCCAGCGGCGGGGCAGCGGCAGTGGTAGCAGTGGTAGCGGCACTTCCATCGGAATTCATTGGTGGCGTCACGTCACTGGACATGGATGGAGTGGTCCTGGCCGGGGAGTGCGCCGCGCCCATCCCGGCGGGGTCCAGCCTGGTCCAGCGGGGTCCGGTGGGGTCCGGCGGGGCGGGGCTCTGTGCTTTCACAACAACACACCCAAAGCGTAGAGCAGGGCGTGCGGCCCGCCTGGCTCGGACCAGCCCGGCGCGGACCAGAGCGGGCGTTTTGTGTTTTGTCCCCCACAACCAGCATCCGATCCATCTTTTTCCCCCAATGCTGCTGCTGCTGCTGCTGCTGCTGCTGCTGCTGCTGCTGCTGCTCTGCTCTGCAAACAAGTTGGCTGCCCCCACCCCCTACAAACCCTCCCTGGACCCGCGAATCGGTTCGGTGTACCATCACTCACCAGCAGCTTCCTGGTCTGGTATTGAAGCTTCAGGACGGGCCTCGCCCGCCCCGAAACCCACCCGTGTTTTGGATCAAGGGTTGGAAAGGTCCGGTAGTGGTACCGTGGACATTACCGTCTCTGCAGTTTCTGCAACATGCTCTGGTGACCCTGTCCCGGGACACAGCGCGTCCTGTGAGGCCGCCCGGGGCGGCGGCAGGACGGGGTGGGGGCCGGGGGCCGAGGCCGTGGCCGCCGCTGTTGACGAGATTGGCATCCTCCAGGGATCGCATCTCTCTGTGGCGGCGGGGCGGGACGAGTCGCCGGCGGATAGTGCGCTGGGCGAGGGAGAAACAGCTTTCAAGTTTTGGTGTACACTCTTGTCAATTTGGAAAGAGTAGGCTGAATTTTCCTTGCTCTCGGTGAATTAGTGCGATACGTTTCTAAATCAATAGTATTTGAATCTATTGCTGATAACGCATATTCTGCACTTCAGGCGCGCCACCACCAGATGCCACGATCGATTCCAATTTACTTTTCGGTCGTCAGTGGCGGCGGCTGATGCTGGCCTCGGCGGCGCCGGCCGTGTCAGGATCGCTTCCAATTGAAACATATACCGCCCTCCGACCGGCATGGGACCGGCGGGCTCCGCCAGGAGGAGGAAGCAGTGAAGTATGGGACGTCCCAAGGCCTGGCCCACCTGTAGCAGCGCCCGCAGCGCCCAGCCCAGGCCGCCCTGGCCGCCCCAGCGAGGTCCCCAGCCTCGGCCGCTTATCTCATACAATATTCAGGCTGCCGATACGCCGCTGAGTGCTGCCGCCTCCTGGACCATCCCTCCCTCCCCTCCCGCCCCTGCGCCCCTCTCAGTCCGCGAGCCTCTTAACGCCATGCTGCACACTTTGTTAGAGGCCGGCCCAAGCGGAGAAGGTAGAGTCGGAAGACAGCGGATGCAAGCAGGTGGTGCGCGTCACGCCATTGGCAGACTGACTGGCTGACTGACTGACTGGGTGGCTGACTGGCAGACTAGTTTACTGACTGACTCACATACTGACCTGGGTTCAGCTCTCGAAAGGGAGGAGTTTATTTTCAGTTCTGCCCGAATTTTTGGTCTTCGTCCGCTGCGTTTGCCTCCCGGCGGTCGTGTGCGAGGGGAGGAAAGCCGTTTTTCGAAATTGGCGGGCGATGGCCGTGAAGCGAGTGTGCGAGGATTACAAGCTGTAACAAGGCGCCGCGGAGGGGCGCCGGCCGAGGGGTGGCGGGGGCTTCTTTCATCACGCCCCCCGGGCCTCGGGCTCTGGGCTCCGGGCGTCCAGACTCCGGGGCTGCAGGGAGGCAAGTGTCCGCTAAAATGGGGGCTGCAGGTAAAATGATCCGATTATCTGGAGCGACGCTCGGAGAGGCTGGAGGGTCTGATGGCGGCGGCGGGAGGAAGAGCGGGGCGCGACGTGGTGAGAGGGAGGAGGGAGGGAGAGCCGCGGCGGCAAGTGAGTTGTGAGTGCGTGAGTGCGGGTGAGTGCGAGTGAGTGAGCCGGCCCCCAACTTTCAAACCGACCCCGCGACCCCGCCACTTATTGGCTATCACACAAATGGCCGTTGCATTTTAAAACTTTTCCCGGGTTTTAGGAGGTCCCCTTGCCGTCCCCGTGTGATGAGTGTCCTCCGGAACTTTGGATGGTAACTACGACCGTTAAAAAAAAAAGGAGGAAGGGGGGGGGGGGAGCTACGCTACCAAAAAATAGGCTACGCCGGGCGCTCTCTTTATTTTGCACTGTGGCGTTGTCCCTTTCTACGCGCGCGATGAGATGGCATGGAGTCTCTGCTGGCTGAGTGGAGAGTGTCGGCGGTGCTGAGCTGAGCCCGGCGGGCACCCGACGCAGCAGCAGCAGCAACAGCAGCAGCAACGGCAGCAGCGGCGGCCGTGGCAGCGGCAGTAGCGGCAGAAGCAGCAGCAGCAGTCCTGGTCCCTGCGGCGGCGCGGCGGGACCAGCACGCCCCGCGGGGGGCCCGGAGGCCAGGAGGCGGCCATGGCCTCAGATAGGGCGCCCTCACCCAAATCCCCGCGCTTGTTTTGGACTGTAACGGGTATTAGGAGTCGGCCAGGCGCCCCCGGGGCCCCTGCGGGAGCAGAGCGTGAGCCCCCCGGGGGCGCCACCACCTTCACCCCAAACCACGGAGGCCCCAGCAATGACCAGCGCAAAGTTACATGATGACATTACATGTTTGTGAATAAGTAGTGTGCACCAAAACGAAAAATAACAGCAAAAACACTAAAGTCGTAAGAATTTTTTTAAAAATTATCCATTTAAATAGGAAGAAGATGATACCAACTATAAATGTCTTCCTGTTTCTTAAGGGTTTAGGAAGTTTTAAAAACAACGTCTTATGTGTGTGTCTGTGAAAGAAGAACTGTTGCGTTTTTAGTTGGTGTGCATCACGAGGGAGAGGCGAAGATATTTGAAAGGAAAGAACATCTTCCTGAGGCAAATTTGTTTACCAGAACGTTTCTTTTTCTGTTTCGTTTTTCGAGGCCGAGTAGAGCAGAGGACATTGGTAGAGCGAGCGAAGGCAGGCCGGCCAGCTGAGTGCAGGCGGAGCCGAGCCGGCGACGTTAAGCAGTGTGCGACGGCCTCACGGTGCCTCACGGGTCCCCTGTAGTGCCGGCCTACCTTATATTATTAGTTTGCCGCACTCGCTACGTCTTTTCGGCTTTAATATCGAGCGGGAGTAAAAGCTAGCTGGCACCTCAAACTTAAGTTATTTTCTAGTTTGTTAATTTTTAGATTTTTATAATTTTTGAGGTATCATCAGTGCCCCGCGCGGCGCCAGGATTCAGTCGGATATCCAGGTTGCGCGGAGGAGGTGTGCGATGTGTGACCCTCCCTAATAGTCGTGACATATCGCCAGCGAGAGCTAAGCCTCCGGAAATTTTGAGTTGGCTCGTGGCCGACGCCGTGGCGGAGATACTCTCTGCTGCGGTCACCCTCATACTGTTTCCGCTTTTCTTGTTCTTAGGCGTCTTCTCCACTTCCGGTTTGAGCTTCTCCGAAGTACCCTATTTCGGCGAGCAAAAAACCTTCGGTGAGAAGATTTTTGTCGCAAGAAAAGCGAGCAGCCCGAGAGGTCCACCCGCCTAGTTGTTATGTGCGGCGATAAGGAGCCGCGGGGAGGGGGGGGGGGGGGGGGGGGAGATATGTACAGAGAGCGAGACGAGATCGGGGTAGAGGTCCAGCAGCGCGGGCCCTGCACCACGCCGCCGCTCCACGCTCTCGCCGCGAGCGCCCGGCTGGGTAGGCAACATTGTCGGTCCCGATGCACGGGTGCTTCGGCGTTGCCTACTTCCCAGGCGGCCGCGAGCGGGTGACGCCGAACCTGTTTACACGTCCATTAACCTCCTCGGGGAGGAGAAGAGGAGCGAAGGGGAGTCGTCGTGTTTCCGCAGCCGGCAGTGACAGATGGAAATCTTCCTCTCTTCGCGCTCCCCGCGCGCTACTCCGCTCGGCTCTCCCGACCGGACGTTTAATTTATTGATGAGATGACGGGACGGGACGGGGGTGTCGCAGGCGTGTCGCAGGCGTGTCGAAGGCGTGTCGCAGGCGTGTCGGCCGCGCCGACGTGACTTGTGAGCGCCGCCTGGGCCGGCACGCGGCTCCATTGCCGTTTAATTGGGTTCTTTGTGTGCTGAGCAGCAAAGTAAGAACGGGGCGTGGGGACCGTTGGGGACGACGCGGCTCTGGCGGCTCTGCCCGCTCTGCCTATCAGCATTCAAACAGCCTGTCGCCTGCCCGCTGCTGATGCCCGCTGCTGAGAGAGAGAAACAGATGATCTTCACACCCAGCTACGCGCACCACCACCTCCCACCACAATTTTCTTACTAATTTTCTTTTTAATTTTTTTTTTGAGACAATGTCGCGCAGCAAGATAAGTTTACTCAGGTGACGATAGTGTGGGCACCTTATTATTTTCGACACGTAATTCCTTCTTCTTTTTTCGGAGACGAATCGAATTTTAATGAGTCGCTACAAAAATATGTAATTGTTGCCGCCTTTTCTTTTTGTAAATGATACGTGGAATAAGTGAGTGTTGGCCGTGGTAGATGATTGACCGATAAGGTAAGACAGTGGAAAAGAGAAGGAAACCCCAGACCGTCAAGGAAAGGAGAGAGAAGGGGAGGGAGGAGGAGGAGGAGGAGGAGAAGGAGGAAAGAGAGAGAGAGAGAAAGAAAGAGAGAGAGAGAGAGAGAGAGAGAGAGAGAGAGAGAGAGAGAGAGAGAGAGAGAGAGAGAGAGAGAGAGAGATGGCAGCAGTGGCCACCGCCACTTATGACCGCAAGTGGCGCGCGCGACCGATTCACTTCTTTAATTCTTCCATTTATTCCCTTCCCAGCTGCTACATCCTTTTCATCAAACTTTTATGAGAAGTAAACTTGGCCCGAAAGAGGAGAAGGAGGAGAAAGAAGACCTTCTGTGGGGCCAGCGCGATCCTTTGAGTATACATTTTAATGAAAGGCACATCGCAAGGAAGGGTCTCTCTCTCTCTCTCTCTCTCTCTCTCTCTCTCTCTCTCTCTCTCTCTCTCTCTCTCTCTCTCTCTCTCTCTCTCTCTCTCTCTCTCTCTCTCTCTCTCTCTCTCTCTCTCTCTTCCACTTTTTCTCTCAGCTCTCAGCTTCGCGGGCAGTGCACAAACAAACATCTCATTTTGGCCTTCTTTTCCCACTTTTCCAATCGATTCGGGCCGCAATTTCTGGAGAGGTACCGTCTGCCGCCGCCCGGCCATCCTTGACTTCTCCCTCTTCCCGCTCTACAAACAGCCCCTCCCCTGCGTTTCCTTTGCCGAGTGGCTGCTTGGCGCCCCAAAGGATGATGGTAGGGTCTCTGGCTGATCTTCTTATTACGAAGTCTTATTAGATCTCTGACGTGAGAAATGAAGCGAACCGGACCAAAGTGTGTGCCTTTTCACCACCATCGACAAAAAAGGAAAGACGAGTCTGCGGGTTCAAATACCAGAACCTCGCTCAATCCGCAAAAAAAAAATTTCCCCTCCGAGTGCGGAAAATAAACCTGGTAGTTATTATCAGTTACTGAATTTTTTGGTTGGCTGTTGAATGAAAAATGAGCACACCCAGAGAAACAGATTATTAGGCTAAAAGCATTCAAGAATATTTTCATGAATCAAGCCAATCTTAGAGTTGATTCAAGAAATATTCTTGGATCAAGAATTATATTCTTGAATGCTTTAAGAATACGCTGTTCTCGGCTTGAATCAAGAATTCGTTTCTCTGGGTGCATAAGAAAAGCAAACCATAAAATTAAATAAAATTGAAAGTAAATTTTGCATGCATACAACGAATTATAGCCAAGGGTGCAAAGAACAGAGTACTCCTCCCGCGAAGTGCCGGCCTCCTGCATCGGGTGCAACAAGGACAGACAGTGCCCGCGACACAGCCGCGCATCACGCTGCTGCTGTGGCAAGTTTGTCCGGGAGGCATTACAAAGGGAAATGGGCTCAACTTACGACGATATATGCTAATGGGGGCTAACAAGGCCACGCCAGCTACGCCATGGCTATGCATATGAAGCATGCTATAGTCGGCCTCGCAGCTGATTGAAGCTCATGACCATCATCACCGCGCCATCTCGCCAAGAGTTTCGGGAATTTGCGGGTGCTGTGCGCGCTGCCGTCGCAGGGTTCTCGACTATAGTCCTGTCCCGGACTAAATCGAGTCTAGCTGTTGGACAAATTCTTGTTTTACTGCCGTTAACGGTAATACAACTGTTATGTAAGCACGTTTTCTTGCGGACCAGACAGGTAAGGTAGCGTTTTCGCCAACCCGAGCGCCATTCTTCTTTTCTTCACGGATCACAAACTTTGCTCCCGATTCAAATTCTTGGCGGGAGTTTGGTCCTCTTGATGTGAGGTGGTCCCCAGTGGATCCAGCGGCCCGTCCCAACACTCATTACCTTCGGCCCCTCTCCTCCTCCCCTCACTCGCTGGTCCGATCCCGATGGAAAGAAAACACCCCTCTCTCTCTCTCTCTCTTCTCTCTCTCTCTCTCCCCCCCCCCCCTTTCCTAGCCCTCCCGCCCTTAGCCTCGAACAACGCCCCTATTTTCCATGCTCCCGAAGTAGTAGTTGTCCCGACGTTTGGTTCAGAAGAGACATGAGTACCACATTGTCTCAGCCTCTGCCTGGCCCGTGAACACCGTACGCGAGCACTCCCAAAAATGCATGCTTGATTTAAGCATATTTTGACGCTTGTGGGATTGTCTTAAATCAAGCATCCGTATTTAAGACATATGCTTGATTCTGGCACAAGCCTTAATAACTTTATTCTTGATTCAATTAAATACAGCAAGCATCAAAATATGCTTAAATTAAGAAAGCATTTTTGAGAGTGTGCAGTACGCGTGCCGTGCGCGAGTCGTGCGGTGGCCGGGGTGGTTGGGTGGCTGCTGCTTGTGCTGCTGCTTGTGCTGCTGCTTGCGCTGCTGCTTGTGCTGCTGCTTGTGCTGCTGCTTGTGCTGCTGACGCTGCTCACCGGCCGTGTAACGAGGTTTCTGTGGCCAGAGCGACACAGCGCGGCCTCACGCCGGCTGCCTCCACGGGGGGCGGTGCCGGGCGGTGCTGCGCTGCGCCGGACGGCACTTGTTGACTTGCAACATGACGGCGGCCTCGGCGGCCCCTGCGGCCACACCCCGCCACCCCTGCCAGGCCCGGCTGTTACTCCTGTTACTCGCGTACTTTACGGCCGCCGATGTGTGTCCTCCTCTCCACCTCGCCCTCGGCTGCCCTCGGCCCCGTCGCGGTAAAACATGTTCATGTCCCGCGAAGCCGTGTGCGCGTACGCGCGCGTCCAAATGTTAGAGAACGTCCCTCGCAAACCGGCAGAAGGTCCAGAAAAGGATTGGAGAGCCGGGGGGTACTACTGCGGACGCCGGGTGTGACGGAGACGGGAGGAAAGCCGTCCTCGGGGAGGAGGGGAAGGGAGGGGATGAGACAATCGGATCCAGGAAATGGATAGACTTCCTCACTCCGGGCGCGGCACGGCACTGCACGGCCGTCTACTGCCGTCTGCTACCACCGGACCGAGAACAGAGAAGCCAAGGGACCAGACCAGCAGGGTCGGCCGGGGACTGGAGGAGGGTCGTGCCGTGCCGGTCGGCCGGGCTGACCTGGGGTCACGCCGAGGGTCAGGCCCACACCAAGTGGACACACTAAATCCTTATGTACAAATTTAAGCATACAGAGTGCTTACGCACAACCTTATGCACATTTTTGTACGGAGTTACGTACACTTTTGCACGGAATTATGCACAAAAAGTGTGCGGAAGCTTCTGTATGCTTAATTTTGTACGGAACTATGCACCAAAATGTACATAAGGATTTACTGTGGACTAGGCAGGCTGTGTCAGGCGGTCCGTGCTGGAAGTCTGGTCTCTGCAAATAAGCACTAGTCCAGTAAGGGAATTCATTTTTTAGCGAGAATAATTTCTGGCAAAATATCTGCATGGGCGCGGTGGCAGGAAAAAATAGGTTCTGGCGTGACCTAACCGAGGGCGGGGCGTGGTCTCGCTGTTGGAGGCGGTGGGCGCCGGACTGGCCTGGGGGCGACCTGGGGGCGGCCTGGAGGCGGCCCGGGGGCGGCCGTCGGCACGCCATTCCCCGCATCATACGTGTGTCTCCGGTAGTAAAGCGGTCTGCGGGAAAGCAGTAAATCTTGAGGATCCGACCGAGTACCGCGCGCAGCCCTTCTCCCTCTCACTCTGTTCCGCGTTGCCCTCTTTCTCTCTCACTCGCTCACCCCGCCCTCAGCCCCGCCCCCGGTTCGGCGCGGCGCTGTCGCGTGCCTGCGGCGGCGGCCCTGCCATACCCCCCCCCCCCCCCAGCACGTCGCGCCCCCGGGGCCCGGGACGACGACGACGGACGACGTCGGAGGCGGCCTCCGCGCGCGATGATTACTCCCGTCCCTGCCGCCCCCTACCGCCCCCTGCCGCCGGCCGCCCCCCTGCCGGCCCCGGGCCTCCCCCCCCCCCCAGCGCCGCCGCCGGGCTGCCCCCGGTCGGACTGACCCCGTCATTACGGGCATCACGATCGCTCCGCGTCGGCGGGAGTCCTCCACATTCACGGGGGAGCGGAGGTGCCGCAGGGGCAGTACCGGGCGTGCAGCGCCAGTGCCCAACCGGCTGGCGTCCCCCCTGCCCTGCCCTGCCCTCCGCGCCGTATACATGTGGAATGGAAGTATGACGCTCCGGAAATGTGGAGGCGTTGGAGTGTCTGCACGGTAGGAGCAGGCGGGGATGGGCAGGGCAAGGCGGGGCGAGGAGGCCTCGTCACTTCATCCCCCGGCCGCGGCCCACTCAGCCACCACACCGCACCACTCACCCCGCCCGCAGCCCACTCCACGCTCCGACCGATATTTACTACTGTAATGGGATTCAGGCAAAACGGCGGAAAATTGCGATCCGTGTCGAGCGGCGAGGCGGGAGAGGTGCGAGGCGCGCGCGCGCACGCACACACACTCACACACACACGCACACACATACACACACGCGCACGCACACACACACTCACACACACACGCACACACACACACACGCACACACACACACACACACACGCACACGCGCACACACGCACACACACGCACGCACACACGCGCCTCAGCCGCCCTCCCGAGGCCGCGCGCTCACGGGGTCACGTGACGTCACACGTATGCCAGCGTCCGCGAAATTTTTATTTAGAAAATCCAGCGGCCTCCGTACGTTCTGTCCGGAGCTGGGGTGATTGATCTGCGGGGAGCCGCGGCGCGGGCGGCCGCTCGAGTCCACTGCGAATGATGAATGTGGGAATCGGGTGGATTCACCGCACACCCTGGCGCGGCGGGTAGGGAGCGTCGCCAGAGAGCGTCGACAGGGAGCGTCGCCAGAGAGCGTCGACAGGGAGCGTCGCCAGAGAGCGTCGACGCTCTCTGGCGACGCTCCCACCCGCGCGCCAGGGTGTGCGGTGAATCGCTAAAGAGCGTCGCCAGAGAGCGTCGCCAGCGAGAGTCACCAGAGAGCGTCGCCAGAGAGCGTCGCCAGAGAGCGTCGCTAAAGAGCGTCGCCAGAGAGCGTCGCCAGAGAGCGTCGACAGAGAGCGTCGCCAGAGAGCGTCGCCAGAGAGCCTCGCCAGAGAGCGTCGCCAGAGACCAAGAGCGTCGCTACATGGAGGTTACGGGCCCTTGTGTGTGCAGACGCGTCGGGGTTCGACACGCCAGCGTTTGGAACGGTGGTGCACAATAAAAATAATAATATTGCCTTTAACGCACCATGTCTCAAAACGCGGTTCCACTGTTAGGACGCCCGCCCGCGACCTCTCCACGAGCAACGTTTCCAGTGCTGAGCTCGAGGGCAAAGAGAGAGATGCCGGCGGAGGGGGAGGGGGGGTCTTCTGGTGTGCGGGCGGTGCCGGCGGGGGTGTGACAGTAGCGACTTAGCGAGGGGCGCAGGAACACGCTTAATCTGTTGACACGGGGGTGGCGCGGCGCGGCGCGGCGCGGCGCGGCGCCCGGCCTCCCGTACCCCCACCCCATCACCCCGCTCCCTTCGCCAAGCTTCTGTCCTTCGGTACGGAGCAGTGCGGAGCAGGCGGCGGTGTGTCCCGGCGCGCGCCCCCGCCCTGTATCACTGTGATATACACGTCTCTGCTCCTTAGTGCCTGTCAAGTGCCGTGCGGAGCGGCACCATGAATACTAACCACGCCGCCGCCGCCGCTGCCGACGCGGACTCAGCCCGGCCTGGGACAGAAACACACGGGATCATTCCTTCTTTTGTGTGGAGGCGGTGCGCGCGCGGCGCGGGTGCAGCTTTATGTGGGCAATGCAGGCCGGAGCCTCCGCCTGTCCAATAACTTGATTACACTCGCGGTGTCGATGGGCTCTCTGGCTGGCCGGCGCGCACCTCTCGGCCACTCGGCCCCCCGCCGCGGCCGTCGCCGGCCTCCGAGCCCTCGCCGGCGGTGCCGCGCCGCCGTCCGTCCTGGAGAGCGTCAAGTGTTTGCATGGCCGTCCACCACGTTCATCTTGGATGGAGGGAAATTCGATTTCCATCGACTGGCGGCACGGCTGAAGGCTGACGTCCCCTGTGCCGCCGTCCCCCTGGCAAAACAAACCCTCGGCCTCAGCCCGGCCCCGGCCCCGGCCCCGGCCCCTGCCCCCGCCCCGGCCTCAGTGCCCTGCCCGCTGCAGAGACACACCGCTTGGCTCCGCTCCACTCCACGCCGCACGGGGCCCTCCGTGGTCCTCCGTGGTCCTCCATGGTCCTCCATGGTCCTCGTGGCGTCTTCCCCGGCGAACCCTCACCTTTGCGCGGCGCTCAGAGGAGCCCTGCCGCCCTCCGACAGCGAGCATTTCTGCGGGGCCTTTCCTTTTGCTTATCGTCGCGGTCCTTAACATACATGCTTGGTAATTGTGAGAGCTTTTCTTTACGGAGAACGTCGCCGTGGCGGTGGCGGTGTGGAGCTGGGCGACATTATAGCACAGCAAGGGAGAGGTGGTGAGGGGAGGGGCGCCCTGTGTGTCGTGGGGGAGAGGGGGGGGGGGGCGCCTCTCAGAGCAGTGTAACGCGCGGGGACGCGGCGTGGCGGGCGGGGGGGCATCTCAAACGAAATCGTCTGATTGCTTCGAGGAAATTGGATTTTGAATTATTGATTCACAGACCAAATAGATGTGAGCAAATAAAAATGTTATTCCGTTTTGTGTGTGCACTCGTGATTTCGTCGTGTCGCAGCGCAGGTGGTGAGGGCGAGAGAGCGAGAGAGCGCGTAGAGGGGCGGCGGCCCAGGGCCTAGCGCGTTGAGCGCACGTATTGGGCGAGGAAACGTGTGTGTTCGTGGGAGAGAGAGAGCTTGAGAGAGATAGAGATAGATAGAGATAGATAGATAGAGAGAGAGAGAGAGAGAGAGAGAGAGAGAGAGAGAGAGAGAGAGAGAGAGAGAGAGAGAGAGAGAGAGAGAGACGGGGGAGGGAAGGGGAGGGGGGGGGGTGTAGAGAAGGAGAGAGCAAGCAAAGTGGTGGCAGACGCGTTGACAGACCGCAACAAAATGGCAACTCCTTCAGTCCGCCCCCGCTCTCTCTCTCTCTCTCTCTCTCTCTCTCTCTCTCTCTCTCTCTCTCTCTCTCTCTCTCTCTCTCTCTCTCTCTCTCTCTGTCTGCCTGCCTCTGTCGTCTCCGTAGCCTGCGGCATGCGGGCGGGAAGGGTGGAGAGGACACTCTCCGAGTCCGTGTGCATATAAGCGCGGAGAGAGCGCAGCGCCTCGTGCAGCCTTGACATCTGGCCTAGCCTGGCGGAGTCAACCTCAAAGTGAAAAAGTGCGCCCCGACGGCGGCGGATAGCGCTCCGTTCGGGAAACCCGATAAAAGTCGGAATGATGGGAAATACGCGAGGCGGCCGGTGGACTGTTGACCCCCCGCGAAGGCGACAGAGATTCAATACGGAGATAGAGATGAGGAATGGCTCGGCGCTCGGACCTCGCGATAGAGGCTGTGACTGACGGCCTCATGCCCCACGTGGCGGGGCCGCGGGGGCTCCTGGAGGATCTCGCGGACCTGGCAGGGGACCTGACCGGGAAGAAGGATGGAAGAGCGTGCCGATTTGTGCCGCCAAAAAAAAAAAAAGGCTAGAAAAAAAATACGCTTTACAATTTTTCCTTTAAATTGCACTCTAGGGTTGATCTGCCTTGCCGGAGCGCAAGTCGGCTACGCCGATAAGTGCCGTATTAGTATTTGAAAACAATTTCCGACGCCTCCCGAGCGAAATCCGATTCGGGCGCCACACGTTACTCTGCGGCCGAGGGCGGCCGAGGGCGGGTGGGCCCCGGCGGCGGATGGCTCCAGAGGCCACGAGGGCCGCAGCGGGGGCCTTCTGGCGACAGCTGCTGCATGCTGATGTGCACCATAAGGGGCCGGTCCAAGGGGATAGCGCTGCCCTCGCACACATCCACACACACACACACACACACACACACACACACACACGACCGACGCGCCAAGCCATAAAGCGACCACCGCAATCGCTTCAGCATCAAAAATCACCTCATTGCGCGCGGAGCGCAGTGCTGCCAGCTGCCGACGTCCGGGCAGGGGCAGTAGAGTGGGAGAGAGTGGGAGAGAGGGGGGGGGGGGGAGAGAGAAAGAGAGAACTGCTGTATAAACGCAACAGCCATAGGAAAGCTCCAGAGGCCTATGCACCACACAGAAAAAAATGATCAGTGGTTGCAACTAATTTTTCATTTGGTTTCCAGAGAGGTTGTTCTGAGAACTAAAATTTTGTTGCTGAAACGAAAATTCAGTTGCTTCCACGAAAGGTTAGTTGCAGCAACGACAAAGTTTGTTGCGGAAGCAAAAGTTTTATGCCCTGGCAACGCACCTATTTGTTCGAGCAATGACCTTTTCGTTAGTGCGACTAAACAAACAGTTCCCCAAACAAAATTTTAGTTCTCAGAGCCAAATTCACTGCTTGTCTGAAAATCAACTGAAACATTAGATGCGAACACCAATCTATTTTCTCCACACCGGTTAGGCAGTGTTCTTAAACGAACACCCCCGAGTTCAACTCGCGCTGCGTGAGTCCAGATGGAGTCTGAAGCGCCTTATCCTCGCCTACCCCCAGCGAAGCGCGGAAGAGTCCCGGTCACCCCCTCCCCTCGCCCACCCCCGAGTCCCAGCGAGCGTCGAGCAGCAGCAGCAGGCGAGTCGCAAGGCATAGAGCGGGGGCTGGCCATTAGTTACTTACCGGGACTGAGAATGATAACAAAGTGCCCCGCAGGGGGGCAATAACATAAGGCTCCGAACCGTGAGAGAAGAAGGGGAGGGGTGGGGGCGCCGTGGGCGTGGCAGCGGCGGCAGCGGCGGCAGCGGGGATAAGGAGGACGCACTGCCGGGTCGCGTGTGGACGCACAGTTCGTCTATCGCCGCCGGCCGCCGCGGCGCGGTGGGCGGGGAGCCGAGGCCGGCCGAGACCGGGCCGAGACCGCCGGCCGGCCGGCCAGCCGACTCATCCCCGCACGCCTATGTTTTATATTCCGGGAGGGGAAAAAAACGTTGTTGTGTCGAACTCGCTGTGCGATATTTCATTGCGGTGCGTAGGTGGAGAAACATCAGGTGGAAGGGGCGTCCGCCGTGTTCGGGACGCCGCCGGCGGGACGCCTTGTGGACGACGGCGCCGACGTGTGCTTTACGTGCGCCCAGGACGGCGGGGAGGAAACGGGCGGGCCGCCGACGATGGCATCCGGCCGCGCGTTTACCGCCCCGCGGCCAGGAGAGGGTGGAGGGGGGGGGGGGGGGGGACAGCCCCCAACCCCCGGAGGTGAACGACGTCTCACTAACCTTAATGACGTCCTTCGACACACAGCGCCGGAGGGCGGCGGGCGGCGCGCCCCCCGATGACGTCACCAGGATGGCGCACGGAACCAATAAGGCCCCCGTCAGAGGCGGCCGAGCCGACTAATTGCGGCGAATCAAACACACTCTGCGACGCCGCGCCTTCTTCGTCCTCGGACAGGGGGAGGAGGGGGGGGCGATGGGCAGTCAGGCCACGATCAATGCGGGGCAGGACTCATGGCGGCGTGATTTGTGGGGGTCATGGTGCTTGTCCCGGCTACGGCTTACTCCATGAACCCACCCCCGATCACACCCAGTGCGTGTCGGCGATGACACGCGCTGACACACACACACGCGACCTCCCCCCCCCCACACACACACACGGCACACGACACGCCCCACTTATTGTTTAGCGGACGCGGTAAATTGAAGCAAACGACATCCTTCCCTCCCACAGCTCGGCGCCGCGATGCTGTGCTGGTGCCGCTGGTGATGCCGCCGCTTAGCGCACAATATGCTCGCTTGATTTACGACGTCACTGCGTGAAAACGTGATGGGGTTCCTAGCCCCCCCTCCCCGCCTCACTCCCCCCCCCCCTCCCCCCAAGATCTACCCGTGCTATACCTCCTACCCCCGTCTGCGCCATGCCGTCGTGCCGCCAAATCTCGACCTCATCGCCTCATCCCGGAGGGTTGACTAGCTCCGTAATGAAGATTCAGCGCCTGTTAGACAGGACACGGGCTGGGGGGGGGGGGGGGCACGGCGTGTCGGAGGCGTTCGCAGCCGACCCGCAGACATATGCCAGCACCGACACCGCCCCTCCTCCGGGAAGAGGGCAGCAACCAGGCGACAGGTATACCGCCGCAACGCGAGGACGCGCATGGAACCCTTTTACCTCTGCGGCCAGCGAAATGCAGAGAGAGATAGAAAGCGAGAGGAAGAGAGAGAGAGAGAGAGAGAGAGAGAGAGAGAGAGAGAGAGAGAGAGAGAGAGAGAGAGAGAGAGAGAGAGAGAGAGAGAGAGATGATGGTACAGCGGCAGTAGGAGGAGAAGGGGGGGGGGCGAAAGTCTCTCTGTCTCCGTTATCACGCAATGGAAGGAAATAGTAGGAGTGGACAACTTTGGACGTCGTTCTGCCGGAATGAAGATGGCTGTGTCTGATTCCAGAAAGAGAGAGGGGAAGAGAGAAAGAGAGGAGGGGGGCAGGGGACGTAGCAGGAAACCACTGCCGTGATCATCCAATTCCTTCCGCGATCTCCCAAACCGTCGTGGACCGCTCTGCCCGGCCCTGCCCCCGCCCGGCCCCGACCTTCCGACTTGCCTGCCCGCCCGCGTCTCTCTGTCCTCTGCCTGGTTTGCCTTCCCCATTTCCCCGTTTGCGAGGGGACTGTTCCCCGCGACCCCCGAGTCCCCCGGGGGGGGAGAGAGAGAGAGAGAGAGAGAGAGAGAGAGAGAGAGAGAGAGAGAGAGAGAGAGAGAGAGAGAGAGAGAGAGAGAGAGAGAGAGAGAGAGAGAGAGAGAGAGAGAGAGAGGGGGGGGGGGGGGGGGCTGGGTTCACCACCGCGCTATGGGATGGAAACTCCACGCTCATTTTCTTCCGCGACCAATTTCCTGCGGCCAAGATGATCGGCTCCATCAGTTGCCGCCGCCACGAAGACGCTCTGTCCGCCCCGGTGGGCCCCCGGCCGGCCCCCGACCCTCTCCGACGGCACGCGACACAGCCCCCCCTCCCCCCTTCCCCCACCAACACCGCCACCCCTGCTGCGCCAGACCGCGCCACGGACCGTAACGGCAGCGAAAAGTCCTGCACGTGATCCCCGATTCCCTGCACGTCCTGTTAGTGGCCATGCCGGGGACGGCGGGGCCGGGGGCGGCGGGGCCGGGGGCGGCGGGGCCGGGGGCGGCAGGCCCGGGGTCCCCGCTGCCTCGGCCAGACCCTGGCCAGAAGGACACCCTCGCTCACCGCGCACAACGAGGTCATGAGGGCGCCTCAAAGCTTGCCTCTAATTAAATCCAAACGTAACATTCAATATCTGCGAGCACTTCTAAAGAGTGCGTGGTGCTCACGGAATCATAAAGTGATATCGGAATTTGCACTATGGCACTACGGCGAATGTTGTGTCGACTCTGGCTGTCAGGTTGTCCTTCTCTTTGCACGCCTATCGCTGTCACCAACGCGCTATATACCGCCACGCTTTTATGCGACGACGTCAGAGACAACTAAGTAAACACAAACAGGAGGGAGAGAGGGGGAGAGGGGGGGGGAGAGAGAGAGAGAGAGAGAGAGAGAGAGAGAGAGAGAGAGACTATTTTTACACGACCGTATTTAATCTTCATCGGACTACGCGTCGCTGATCAAGCAACATTTTCTTTCCTGCCACCAAAATGATAATAGCAACAGCGGATTCGATCGGAATTAAATCGACGCATTACAGCTCGTGCCCCCATGGGGCACACTAATCCGTATCGGCATTATTTGTCGGCCGCGACGGCTCGCGGCTGACGACACGCCCCGATACCGTGCGTACACTGTACGCAGCGCGGCGGCCGCCCCCACCCAGCCCCGCCCTCCATCTGCGTATTCAGCGTAGCAACAGGTTGTCAGGGGCGGCGGGGGCGGCGGGGGCGGCGGGGGCGGCGGGGGCCGACGGGCCGAGCAGCGCGCCGCGCCGCCACCACAAAACCCACTGTCTTTATTCGCCCGTTTCGTTTTCGTTGTTTTTGTTGCTGCAGTTATCTTTGTCGCCGTTATAGTTCCCTAACACCGACCGAACAGAGTAACTCCGGAGAAGCTCGAGACGGAAGCAAAGCAGTCGTAACGAAGAAGAAGAGCGCCGGAGAAGGTATGAGAAATCGCGTACTTTTCCCCGAAAAGCGAGCGAGTTTTCTCATTCTTTCCTAGACTTCTTTTTCTACGATACGACGCCTTACTTCCGTTTTGCGCTTCCCTGGAGTACTCTACAGCAACTTGGGAGCAGTGTGTGGCGGGAGCGCCGTGAGGGTAGGCACGCCCGCCGCACGCGCGTGTTCTCATGTTGCCTACCTGCCAGGCGGCCGCGCACACACCTGCTCCTGCTGCTCCGCCGTTTTCATTTCCGTATCTCGCTTTGCATCGTTCCTGTTGGCTTCCAGGACTAAAGAAAATGTCAACCGACAAACACATTCCCACTTTGCTTGTTACTGAGGCATAGTCAGCGAGTCTAAAAAAGCTCGACATCAAAATGATTTTTTAGAAGTTTCTTTTAGAATTTTACTTTTACTTTTAGAATTGTTATCTAATTCTTTAAATCAGAATAGGTTGTACACACACACACACACACACACACACACACACACACACACACACACTACTTTCTGCCGCATAAACGGATTTTCCGGTGAACTGAAGACTTGAGCAAGAAGAACCCCGCAAACTGTGGAATCCGTGAAAAATTCCATAGGAAACAGAGTGAAGCGTGCGGAGCATCGCCCTACGGCCCTGGAACTCATCTCCTCTGCGCTCTCCTCTGCGCCACCGCAGCCCCCGCGCGCGGTCAGACATTAAACCTGACACTGCGGCCAGCGGAGAAGGGAGGGAGGGAGAGGGGGAGGGGGAAGAGGGAGGGAGGGTGAAAAGCCGGCAAGCGAACAGCCAGCGGGGGAAATATCCCCGTTCAAGGTTGGCGGCGAGGTAACTCACGGTTCCCCGCACAGGTCGTACAGGTGGATTTGCGAGTATGCCGTCCCATTCCGGGGGGTCGGGGCCAGGCCGGGCGGCGCACGGACTCGATAGCCGCGCGCGTCGCGGTCCCTCCCCCTCCTCTCTAAGAGAGCAGCCTCACCCCATCGTCCCCCTCCCCCTCCCCTCTCCACGTCCGCCGGCACTACACACCCCCTCCGCGCCCCGCGGCCCTGCTCGGGGATGTTGGCGTCCCCATCTGCGCCTGTGTGCGGCTTTTCTCTCGGTGGCGGCCTGACCTTCTTCGGCCGGACCAGAAGTAGTATTCTACACGGCGCCCCTTTGACAAGACTCTCGGACGGACGCGTCAGACGGCATATCCAATCAGCGATATGGCCCGTCCCGTCCCGGACCATTCATGACCGGCCCGCGGTGCGGTGCTGGCCCTTCCTCTGCCGCACCCTCTGCCCTTTCATCACCTCTACTTTTGCGGCCGCCGTCCTCCCGTGTCCACACGTACGGCGCGCCGAAAACGTGCCGCGCGGAGCAACAGGAGCTTCAGAAGACGCACGTCGACGCAAGGAGTCACACCTGTTATGGCAGACGACGTGTGTGGAAAAGTGTGTGTGTTGGAGTGGAAGAAACGGCGAGAAAGACAGAGAGAGAGAGAGAGAGAGAGAGAGAGAGAGAGAGAGAGACAGAGAGAGAGACAGAGACAGACAGACAGACAGACAGACAGAGCGAGAGAGATGGAGAGAGCAGGGGGCGGCGGAATGGCAGCCCTTGACACGATAACTCATGGACCACTAGTCGGGAGCTCTTGCGTGTCCCCTCTGCCTTAGCGGTCGGGGCGGTCGGGGGAGGTCAATGCGGGGAAGTGGGCTGGGTAATCAAACAGAGGTAAAGGCCGACTGGCCACCGCCGTGGTAGTTAGGGGGCGGGCCGGGCCGGGCCGGGCGCGTCTGGGAAAGGCCAGCGCTACTCTGCCGGCAGACCAACGTCAAATTTTTCCCGTCTCGGCTCAGCGGACGATATGCGGCGGTGGGGTCCAGCATGGGTAACTAACGCCTCTTGTACTTGTCGCGGGCTTTTGCGTGGAGGGGGGGATGCACACGGGGTGTATATATATATATACACGACGGCCGTAATGCAGCGCTCGGCAAGCAAGTTTCGAGAGCGGGCCAAAATAAAGGCTGAAGGCGAGGGCCATTCCCGAGGGGGGAGGGGGGGGGGGGACCTGGTAGGGACCGGGCAGCGCCGGGCACGGGCAGCGGGACCGGCGAGAGGAAACGCAGCTAACTCACGGCAACCGTCCGCGGGGGGGAAAAAACAAAACAACAACAGCAGCAGCAGCGGGGCGAGGCAGAGACGGTGACCTCACGGCTTGTGTGGAGTGGAGCCTCTCACCTCCGAGACAGATTCGAGGATAGTACTCCGGAGAATCCCGAATGGGAAGTAAGAAAGTCGTAATGAAGAAGAAGAAGAATCGCGGAGACTCCCCTTTTTGAAGGGCAGTGGGGTTCCGAATACTTGATTTCTCCCTGCATTCTTCTTCTTCGTTACGATATCTCACTTCCGTTCTGAGCCTCTCCGGAGTACTCCACGTATTATACAATAAAACCGCGGACCGCTATTAGAAATGAATCGTACACTGCGATCGAAATTATGCGCTCATAAAACCTGTCGTGGGGGGATGTTTAATAGATTTGCCCCTTGCGAACGGAGAGGAAGGAAAGCCTACCTCTGTCTATTTCTGTCTCGTCCAGACGCATCAGACAGAAAGAGACGGACCTGGTTCGTTGCAGGCTTGCCTACCTTTCCCCCTTGGCATGGGGTAAACAGGACACGGGACACCTCGGTACACTGCTGACGTTCCAATATCGTATTTAATTCGAAGTCATTTTGTGCGAACCTCGCGGTCTCTTTCTCGTGTTCCCGCGGGGGTTCCCCGGGCGGGCCTTCTCACGTCGGAAGGCAGTCCGGGCCATTCACATCGGAAAGGGTCCATTTCGGTCCAACTCCGGGTCCGGCGGGTCCTCCGACCGAAAGTTAAGCAACGCGTGGACCCATTGCACGTTCGCGTTAGTGACTACTCTCTGTAATGAGGCTGTCCGGGTTAGGGAGAGGAGTAGGGAATGGGAAGGGGGAGGGGGGGGGGGGGGGGGGGGGGGCTACAGGCCCAACCTGTGAAGAGTATGTGGGCGAGCAGGAGCCGCCCACTGTGTACCCTGGGCTGGCGCGTTCGGCAGACTGCGAGGAAAACTATACCAACCCCGCCCCTCCCGTTCACACCCAGACACACATTAGCCCCCCCCCTTCCCCTCTCCTCCTCATCCTTGCGCTCACTCACACGCCCTCGTTAGCACCCCCTGTCTCTCACCCTCAGAATCAACCATCGACAAACCAGATCAAATCAAAATCGGCCGACGCAAGGGCACACTGATCCCCCTTCCCTCAAATCCGATCTCCTCCTCGCAGCCCCCTACAGCCCCCCCCCCCTCTCTACCTCTCCTCCCCAGGTCAATCAATTCCGGGAGTGCACACGATAATTCAACACGGACCCGCTGGTGTCGGCTGGTCAATCCTGGTCACGTGGGGCGGTGCGTGGTGCGTGGAGTGATGAACTCTGTGGTCAGTGACGGTGCTACCCAGCTCCATGAGCTCGGGACACACTAAACTCTTACGTTAGAAATTTGTGCCCGCGTACATGAACGTTTCTGTTCATGAGTAAGGTGTGCGCATTGTGTGCAAAACAGCGCTTAATATTTTGAATTGCACTCTTTCTGAGTCTTCAAACTTTCATAACAAAAGCTGCAACTTGGAAACGGTCGTCACAGCTTTTGTGACTGGCATCACAGATTTTGCGACGATCATATCACAAAATTACAATGTTGGACCAATCGACACAAAAACTATGATAGACATTACAAAATTTGAGACGACCATCACCGTTTTCTTTTTATTTATTTTTATTTTTGCAAAGTACGTTTCTTCGCAACGCTGCAAAATTTTTTCTCGCAATGTTGCAAACACTGTACGCATGGACAGAATATCGTCCATAACTGTGCATCAAATCCTTCATAAGAGTTCAGTGTGTAGGCGGGGGTCATTAAGGGCAGGGGGTGGCCGCCTCCGCTGACGACCCGATCCGATCACAGATCGTACTTTCTGGCCGTCGCGGCGCTCCGTGTAATTTGTCATGTTTGTGCGCCGCGGCGCGCCGCGCTGCAATACGTCATACAGTCACGCCGGGCACCCGTTTCCGGCTGCACCTCGGGCCGCCACGCGCCCCCACGCGCCTCCCACGCGCTGCCACGGCATGCCGCACGCATCAGTCGTCCCC
The DNA here is from genome assembly GCA_038380765.1 of Odontothrips loti. Lineage (NCBI taxonomy): Eukaryota > Metazoa > Arthropoda > Insecta > Thysanoptera > Thripidae > Odontothrips > Odontothrips loti. The sequence goes on from CM076251.1 coordinate 6,910,208, forward strand.
GGCAGCGGTCTCGCCTCGCTCTCCGTCTCCCGGCTGGCCCGGGCCCGGAGGCCCCTGAGGACGCCACCCCAGTCACGCTCCACCCGCCCCACCCTCCTCCCGGCCCAACAAATGGCTTGGCAGTTGAGTTTGGTTTGTGGTTTGTGCGTACGAGTGCCGGCTGGGTGTCGGATCGGATAGGAGCCGTGTGTATGTGTACACCCCCCTGCTGCCTGCTGCCCCGGCCGCCAGAGGTTACGGGCGGACCGTATACGGACCCGGTCAGGGCCGTGCCGGGGTCCTCATCCCCATCACGGGGCGGCCTCAGGCCGACTGCGTCTAGCTCGTCGTCCGTCCGTCAAGTAGTACTAAAGGCGGAAGTCATTCCAGAGACATCGCCACCATCTGCCATCGGCAGGTGCCACAAGTCCGGGTCTCTGAAACGCCCTAGATGCGGGACGACACAGACACCACGACCCCCTCCCTTTCCCCACACTCTGGTGTCTGTCTCTCTCTAGCGCCCCCCCCCCCCCCCCCTCTCGCCCCGTCTTTCTCACTCATCGCTGCTAATTACGTAGAGAGCCCTGTTGCTGTTCATTACTGGCCAGCGATAGTGGTGCCCCAGTCCCTCACGGCACGACCCAAGCCTCCCCACCACCTCATCACCTGCACACCTGGCCGCTCCGCACAGAATTCACGAATTTATGATGAAAATGCCGACAGAGACATCCCAAAACTATCCCAAAGTGTTAGTCGGCGTGGGGCAATGTTTTTAAATTCTTTTTTAACAGGGATGTGAGAGGTGTTTCCTCCCCTTGTCGAACACCTACGGAAAAGAAAAGGTGAAAAAGAAATGAGGTTGTGGAGTTTGAAGGGTGGAAAGCGCGGTAACGAACCCTCTGGGCTGTGGGGAGGGGGTCAGTGTGGGGGTGGGGGCGGGGTGGGGGCGGGGGCGGAGAGAGGCGGCCCTGGCAAACATATTAATTAACTCGTCAGTCATTTGTTAGGCGGCCGCACAGTTAGTTGCGAATCTCCAGCTTTCCGCCTCCTGCAGCTCTGCTGCTGCTGCTTTATTACCTCGGCTACCAGTGCCACATTAACCTCAGGGAAATAAATGACTCGGGTTGGTAAAGAACACACAGGCATCACTTTTTTAATATTATACATTTATTACACATAATACATCTCTATAAAATTTTAAAGTCAACAATATCTAGAACAATAGGTTGGATATTTTTACTTTTTGTGCACATCACAGGTTAGGAAGAAACGATATGTATATGAATGGAATCAGCACAGGACGATAGTCGTATCGTGTGGCCAGTAAAGGCCCGTAAGGCTCGCAATGCGGCAAACGCCAAAAAGCGCTAGAGGCTTTAACATTTCAACAACAAAAAACAAAACACGACTCTGTAACAATTCTCCGCCTCTTCTTCTCCGTAGAGTTTCGAATGCAGCGACATTACCAAAAACAAACAAACAAATGAGCTTTCTTTTTCACATGTTCCCGACGTGCGTGTCCAATAATACCACAATGCCTAACTGATGAGCAGCCATTTGTTTCGTCAGTCATGCTCGTAAATGAGATTAAGGCGCAAGGCCTGCCTTGGGGCCTCGAAGCAGTTTGCAACTCATTACGCGAATACTATCGACCATTCGACAGGGCGCGCGCTCGCACTCGTACTCTTAACCCTACACAACATTTTTCTTCCGATTCTTGGTTTGGCAGGAAATGATAGTTATTTTTCAAGTTCTTCCACTGGAACGTGGCCTCCCCAGCGCCGGGGCGGGCTGGGCTGGGCCGGGCGGGCGCTCTCCTCGGCCGGGCAGGCGATGTCCGGCCAGCGGCGTCAGCAGCGTCAGCGGCGTCAGCAGCGTCAGCGGCGTCAGCGGCGTCAGCAGCGTCAGCGGCGTCAGCAGCGTCAGCGGCGTCAGCAGCGTCAGCGGCGTCAGCAGCGTCAGCGGCGTCAGCAGCGTCAGCGGCGTCAGCAGCGTCAGCGGCGTCAGCAGCGTCAGCGGCGTCAGCAGCGTCAGCGGCGTCAGCAGCGTCAGCGGCGTCAGCAGCGTCAGCAGCGTCAGCAGCGTCAGCGGCGTCCAGCACTACCGGTTCTTATTCCACGAGTTGGCTGCAACGGAGAAGCGTGCAACGTTAAGGACAGAGAACAGACAGAGGCTCAGGGTTCGTCGGAGGCCGGCGAGGTGGCGGCGCGGGCAGGCCGGCAGGGCGGCCCGGTGCCCCGGTGTTGTTTGGCGGGCCCGAGGCCACGGAGATGGGACACCATCAGGCCGGACAAACTTTCTAGTTTATTCTTTCGAAACAGGAAAACTACTTTCTGCACTCATTGTGGCCGGGTAGGGGGGGTGGGGGGGGGGGGGGGGGGGGGGGTCCTCTGCTCTGCTCTGGTGTGGCGCACGGCGCACAAGTTAGCCCCCCCGCCGCACCTTGGCCGACCTCGGCGGCAACACGTCGCGGGGACCGAGGAGCTGCTTCCCTGCCCCGGGGCCAGGCCGGGCCGGGCCAGAGACCAGATGCCAGGACCGGCGGGAGGTCCTTCGAGTCTCTCTTATTACTTCACTAGTGTTAGCAGAAGTGTAACAGGCGGATAACTTTTGCCCGGCACGGCTCGGCGCCACGCCATTCCCCACCCCCTGGGCTCCATTACACGCCACACCACGGCCCCCGCCTACTCTGCCTGCTGTGCCTGCTCTGCCACGAACCTCTGCAGTGTGTACAGAGCACACACCGCGCACCACGCGGAATGTAATCGGTCAAGGCAGGAGGTTAGGTTACTTCCCTGCCCATTTCCGGAAATTTTTCTAATTTTTCATTATTAAACCGACGAAAATCGCGGTATGTCATTTCCCCTTCAATATCACACACACACACACACACACACACACACAGTACTAGGAAGCACTACTCACCCTTGTAGTGGACACTGTTGTACATGGTCGCGCAGAACTTGCCGTCCTTCTGCAATCAGAGAGCACGCCGCAGCATAAATAACCTGCCGGCGATGACCCTTACACTTTCGAGGGTCCCCCTTTAATTTATTTCGATCGTATCGCAGCCCGTCACAAAAATAAAATTGATGCCAGCGATAAATATTCATCTCCTCGCTTCCTCCCTCCCAACCCCCAGGGCGTCGAGAGATCGATACATCGATACTGACCTGGTCCGTGTTCTTGAAGTCGATGTTGGTCCGGACGGGGCGGAAGTGCAACGGCTGCGGCTGCCGGAAGTTGTTGCCGAGCGGGGCCCTGGGGTGCTTGTTGTCACCTTGCATCAGCCGCCGGAGCCCGTGCAGCTGGAGGCAGTACGGAACGGACTTGTGGTCATAGGTTCGAGTCCCAGCCGCGACCGCTTTTTTTCCCCCCCAACGAACGCTGGCCGCTCTCCCTTGCGGACTGCCACCGCGCCGACCCAGTTTGGGGTCAGCCGCGGGGGCTGTGGGGGCCGTGGGGGCTCCTGGGGGCAAGGTCCGCATAGCGGAGCCCAGCGGAGCCACGCCCGACCCCTGGCCTCTGGGCCCCCAGCGGGCCCCCACCGAGCCCCCACCGGGCCCCTACCTACCGGACCCACCGGGCCCCCACCAGGTCTCGGCAGCCCCCAAACACATACACGACATTTACGGCGCCGGAGGAAACTTTACGACGTTTGTGGAGACAAGGTAATGAGGCCTACTCGTGCATTCCCTACTGCACACGCGTGCGCGCCCCCGTCGGCCCCCGTGCACCGCGCCCCGTGCCGCGCACACGCCACATCCCCGGCTGATTTAGTGCGCAAGGGCGGGGTGATGCCCTCCGCCCCCGCAGCCCGCCCCTCCGGAGAAGGGACCGCGCTGACCAGTGCTGACGGCATCCCGAAGGCCCGGAGGCCTCGGAGGCAGGCCGGCCTGGTGCACTGCCTTCCCCCGAGCCCACCAACCCCATCGCCCGCCGGCGGCGGTGGCGCCGTAGTGCGGGAGCACTGCGGGAGGGTTGTTTCTCTTAGAAAGTGACCGCGGGAGGGCCGCTGACCTGCTGCTTGGTGATGTAGATGGGCTTGTTGAGGACGACCCAGGTGACCGTCTCCTGGCACGCCGGCATGGTGGCCGAGCCGTCGTACGTCATGTAGGTGTCCGTGGCCGGCAGCAGTCCCTGCAGCGACAGCCGAATCACCTGCGCCGAGGAGCCTGCAACACGATCATACCCAGTTCCGCTACAGGTTTGTTTACGGCGTAGCTGTATAAAAATGAGCTGTTCTTCCTTTTTCACCGGACGTACGGACAGGGGCGTAGCTAGACTTGGGTTTCGAAGGGGGATATGCCACGCTTATTGCCTACATTCAGGCGTTTGTTATGAGGGTTGTCTACCCCATTCGCCGGTTTGGGAGGTTAACCCCCGCCCCCTCCCTGCACTGGCTACGCCCCTGCGTAGGGAAGAGCTTTAGCAAGAACATCCGAAGCACTTGACGAAGGCAGAACGAACTCTCCCTCTCCACTGCACACTCTGAAATAAACATGTAAGCCCCCTCGCCGACCAGCGCTCCTTGCTTCTTTTCTTTTTTTACAACGCCAAGCACCCCCATGGTACACACACACACACACACACACCTCGCGCTAAAATCACCCGTGTATACAATCACTAAAAAGCTCGTAAACGAAAGCATAAACCAGTTTGGCCAGCTCAAGGCGGTGGAGGCCAGACTGCGGGAGGCGCGCTCCGGGCCCGTGAAATACGGGCAATACGCGGACGTCCTCCCCCCCCCCCTCCCTCCTCCTACCTCACTCCGCCACCCCCACCCCCTGCCTCTTGGAAGAACGGTTCGCACCGAACAAGACGGACTCAACTTCACAAGCCGTAATGGAAATCAATGTCGCAACTTTTTCACAGCTTCATCCAGCGGCAGGCTGGCGCAGCCAGGGCAGGGCCACGGCCAGTCACGGCCTGCCCCACGCCGTTTTCGGAGCTGCTCGCACCGATTTCGTCCGGCGGCGGCGATATTTTTACGAGTTCATAAATCTCTATGGCCTTATATACACGACGACGGTGTTGCTGCGAGGGAAAGGAGGGGGGGGGGGGGGGGGGGCAATGCAGTGGGCAGGGCTGGCGGGGCGGGGAGAGAGATCAGAGAGACCCGCTCGGCGCCAACTCATTGAGCCAAAGTTAATATTGTTGTAAAGTGATTTACACCACCCGCCTCCCAGTCCGACCCTTAGTCATGTCGGCCTGATTCCGAGCCGAGCCGAGCCGCTTCCATTTGCTTCCAGCGGACGTCCAGCGCCGGCCTCGCCGGACCCCCGTCGGACCTTGACAGGGAAGAGGAGGCACAGGCCGGGGGGCAGAGGCTGCCAGGCTGCCGCCCCTGCAGCCGTCGGACGTGCCGAGCCGAGCCGAGACCGAGGGGTCGGGGTTTATTTTTGCGAGTGCCCTTGTCCCATTTGCACGTCTATGTGAGCTGCAGGGGGGAGCGGAGACAGAAGAAATGCAAGTCCTAATATAACGACAGAGAACGAAAAAGTCATCGCCTAGCGCGGAGTGAGAAGGGACTCGAGAGGGAGGCTATTTTTGAACATTCGAAATATGAGACATGCAGCAGACTGGGACCGACGAAAATGCCTGGAGTGTATTCCTAATGTCCCTCGCACCCCCTTGTTCGGCTACAATGGTGTGTCTTTTGCAGGTAGTTGGTTGCAGATCAACACACCCAACGAGGAGAAACACTTTAGTACAAACCTACCTCCATGTCTGATTTTTTCCACTTGGTCCGTCAGGAGTCGCAATTCAGGATTTGATAGGTCACCGAGCTGAAGATAACAACATTATTATTCAGTTTTGCTTGGAGATGGGAGGCCGAGCGACGGCCAGTGCCTGAAGTCTGTCACTCACCTGGAGGAGGATCGATATCCCCACGATACCCTGCGCCTTCTGCAGCGCCTCGGAGTAGTTGGAGTACAGCTGCGAGTTGAAGCCGAAAATCTGAATCTGGAGAAGAAAAAAAAATGCGTTTGTGTTAGACTGTCCTCGGTCTTACTTTACGCCGCATTTGTCAGGTGTGCCTCATTCGCCGCTTCTTGTCTTAACACTATTTGAACGACTTTGAAACACAGTGAGACTGAAAGAGTCACAATCAACGCCAGATTGCCGACGAAGAGGCTGCTTTGAAATCTTGGCATTCTGCTAAACTTTTCAGACCCGAGTCAGACTCGGCATGGCGCCACGGGATCTTTCCTGGAAGAAAATACGGTAGTAAGTACTCGGCCTCATCGTAGCTACCCCAACTTGTGTCTGCCGCATTTTCGAACAAAAAGAGTCATGTGACCCCACTTTTAGCAGATGATATACCTCTGGAAGGTGTCAGCTAGCTTGTACTTTCGTTGTAGGGGGAGCCGCGTCCGCGTCGATCCGCGTCCGTATCCGTCCGCGTCGAGCATTGTCGCGCATCGCATCGTGGCATTGTTGCCCTCGCGGGCCATGCGAGCCATCCTGGGCGGGGAAAGGAAGGCACCCCGCTCCCCTCCTCCTGCACCCGGCTTCGCCGCTTAAAAATTGCCTTTCCTTTCAAATCTCTTCGGCTCTCCCTCATAATACAACAAAAGATAAGTTCTGCTTCCACAGACAATTCCTAAAAAGCCTTAAGAAACTGGAGGACATTAAGAGTTGGTATCATCTGCTTCCTATTTGAATAAGGATTTAAATTTTTTGAATCCTATGCGCCGCAGGATGAGTCTAACTCAGATAGAGAGTTCAATCCAAGTCCAAGATTTCAAAATAGACGTTTCCTATGAGACTTGGAAACGGAAGCTGAAGAACAAAAGCACTTCTAGACCGGAAACCCCGGAGGGCAGATATGAGAAACTTGAATGGCGTTTTGAGTGAATTTGCAGGATTTTCCCATATTTGGCAACGTCCGTGGGCATCAATATTTCTCATACCTGCTCTCGAAAGTTTCCGGTATGGGAGTGTTTTTGTTCTCCAGCTTCCGCTTTTGAGCCGCGCTGGAAACATCTACAGCCCCTTTCATTCTAGTACAGCTGCTGTTTCAGCCTACAGTTTTTATCTGGCTGGATCTGGTTATTGATTTTGTCGCAGTCCTGCCGCCCCTCCGCTACCTGGCCACTGCCGCTGCCGCCTGCCCATCAGGTCGACGCACCGTAGCCGTGCAGCTCGCGGCCGCTGCGGCTGAGGAGGCGGGCCGGGCCTGGCCGGGCACCCTGAGCTGGGCTGGGCCCTTCCGGCTAAATGGGGAAGGGGCTGGCAAACAGCGGTCTGCGGAAATGACGCATGAAGTCCGAAGGCGAGCAGCACATGGGGGGGGGGGGGAGGGGGGTCAAGAGGCCGCGTGTCGTTCGCATCGGCCGGGCGGAAGAGGCGAAAGACCGGGAGAGGCAAAATAAAGAAATTGTGCGAGTGCGGGTCCGGGTTGGCGGGGGGGGGGGGGGGGAGAGCATGGACAGAGCAGGGTGTAAGGGTAGTGGACTGACGCGCCACCAAAACCCACACTGCGTAGGCAGCCCACGAGTGGGGGCGTGGCGGGGCGTGGCGGGGCGTGGCGGGGCGTGGCGGTGGCCGAGCGCCGCCGGTCGGGTCAAAGCCATCCCATCAGCGTCCGGCTATTCGGGGCCGCTCGAAGGGCGCGGGCAGCAGGGCCCGGTGGGGAGCGAAACCCATCCCCCCTTCCCCCCCCCCCCCCCCCCCCCCCCCCCCCGGCCCTGTAGACCACGGAGAAAGACCGCGTGCGCGCGCTGCGTCTTTCCTTGGCAAATCAACAAATTCGGTTAAACCCTCCTCTCCCCGGACCAGTCCCGGACCACCGGGGGCCGTGCTTGCAACGCGCCAGGTATAGGGAGCGGGGAGCAAGTGCCCATGGGACAGCCGCGCGCGCGCGCGTGTGTGTGTGTGTGTACGTGTGTGTGCGTGTGTGTGTGCATGTCGAGCGCACAAGCTGACACGGACACGACGCTCGACACCCACCGCACGACCCACTTCCCATGATTCATCGGCAGCGCATTAAATGATGGCAATTTTCAGGCCAACGCGCGCGTAAGTGAGCGGTACAGTCGGCAAGCTCAGACTGCTGCAGCCGCCACCGCTGCGCCACGGCGCCTTCGGACGGACGGGCGGGAGAAGCAAAAGTTTTCTCGTCACTCCATTAACGGCCCAAGTTGGCGAAAACAGTTAACGTGTTAACGCATTTCCACCGTGCGGGGTTCGCCTCAAAATGGCACCGTTTCGACGGCCACTACTCCAGCTAGAGCGCAAAAAAAATAAAGAGAAAAAAGTTTGTACGGTCGTTTGGCGATAATTGAAACGGCTGCCATAACTTCCGAAAACAAACAGCCGCGGGCCGCACTGCTCGGCTCGTACTTTAGGTGACCACCTGCCCACAGCCAGCCGCACCATTCATCCGCAATTCCCTTTTCTTGTGTTCCTAATGAGTCGCGAAGTTAACGTAATGATAATAAATTTCCTGCCGCCCTGTTCTCCTTTGCGAAAGATTCCTCTATTTTCCGGCAACGGCCGCAATAACTTCTTCCTCTTCTCTCATTTCAAAATAACGTTGTCGTCTGCTCCCCTGAGGGCGTGATGACCGCGCCGCCGCGAGAGAGAGAGAGAGAGAGGGAGAGAGAGGGAGAGGGAGAGAGAAGGAGAGAGAGAAAGATAGAGAGAGAGAGAGAGACAGAGAGACAGAGAGACAGAGAGACAGAGACAGAGAGAGAAGGGGGAGGAGGGGGCGCGAGTCACACGGGTCTACCGTAGATATTTATTTGTTTTAATCTGGAACCGGGAGAGAACTTCTTTCAATAACAGCTGGCGCGCCCACCCCCGCCGCGCACGCCCCCGCACCCCCGTCCCCGCCACCCCCCGCGCGGCCTCCGCTACCCCCGCTCCATTCGCTAGACCGCAGCCCTTGCGCCGATATACGACAGATCTGTCCACTTCCAGGTCGCTGACAAACAACGTGCATCGTCGTCTCCGATTAAAGCCGGCCGAAGGGGGCGATACTCCTCGTCCTCGCCGTCGATGTCGAGTAACCCTCGGCCCTTCCCTCCGACCTCCGTCCCCCGTCCTGGGGGAGCGTCCGGCGTCCGCGTCCACGTCCGGGGGGAGGTGTGAGCACGAGCCATATTGAATCCCGGTGTGGACGTGCCACAGTCCGGGCCGGTCCGGGTCTAGACCCCGGCGCCGCCGCGCCGCGCCACGCCGCCGCCGCCGCCGCCGCCGCCGCCGCCGCCGCCGCCGCCGCCGCCGCCGCCACCGCCGCCGCCGCCGCCACCGCCGCCGCCGCCGCCGCCGCCACCGCCGCCGCCGCCGCCGCCGCCGCCGCCATCGCCGCCGCCGCCGCCGCCGCCACCGCCGCGCCGCGCCGCACCGTCGCCGCCGCGGATTTTCAGCTGCCGCCGCCGCCGAGCCAAAATCCGCGGCGCCCCACGGCGCGCCGCCGCGCCGCCACCGTCGTTCTGGATGGCAGCGCGGTCGGCGCCCAGGCCTTTTTCTCGACTTCCGTCGACAAATTTTTCGTCGCAGCAAATTTTTCTTGTCCAAAATTCATTTAGCAGCAAAAAATTGTTCATGTTTTTCGGTTAGTAGATGTGAGGATAGATATTCTTTGGCAGCGATAAACGGACAGCATCTTCGATGGTTTTACGTCAACCAAGAAACGCCGCGCCGCGCCGCCGCCGCCGTCAATTTTCGGGCCTCGCCAGCGCCTAGGAGATTTTGACGGCGCGCCGCCGCCGCCGGCATTTTTTTACCACGCCGCCGCCGCCGTGAAAACGGTCACGGCGCAGGGGTCTATCCGGGTCGTCCGGGACGTCACCGTCGGGGGACGCTGAGAGACGCTACACGACGGGGGAGCCGGGGCGGACGGCGGCGCCGGCCAGGACGACGACGGCGGCCCTCCGAGGGGGTTCCAACTGACCCCGTCAGTCCGCGCGCGAGATTCAATAAAGCACGTCTTTCCGACTGCCTCCCACCCCACGATTCCTCCCCGCTTACCTCCCCTTTCGATTCCCTCCGCTTATGCGACGCTCACGGACGGTGGGTCGCCTGACAGGTAGGCAACGTGACGGCACTCGTGTGCTGCAGCCGTCGGCTTGCCTACCTCCACGGCGCCTCCCCTCAGGCGCCACGCACACCGAATCGGACGTCGAGAGCATCAACACGGCGTTTTGTTCCCGCAGGCATACGGCACGGCCACGGCATGTGCCTTGACTGGCAGCGCCATCTATCCATTCCGGCCTGACAGCTGTGTTCAGCGCTGCCCAGCCCAGTTGTTCCCGACTGTGTTCCAATCCCAGACGACGTGCCCCCTGGGCAGGCAGCTTATGATGCCGATACGGGGCGTCGCTATCGCTGTACCGACAGGACGGCAGGGCAGGGCACACACTGTCTGGACAAATTTTTGTGTGGACTTTTAAGCAGAAGTTACAGACGATTTTGCGGGAGCTCACGCACAATAATGTGTGTGATAAAACATTAAATCAACATTATGCATAAGCTCCCGCACGTGCAAATTCGTCTGTAACTTCGGTATGTAATTCTACATAAGAATTTATTGCGAATTTTTTGTTTTCTACTTTAATTTTTTTTTAAAGGTTTTAAGGCTGGGTTGCGGTGGTCGCTGACCTCGGCGGGGAAGGCGTGGCCGTTGACGGTGTGCTCGGAGCCCACGTCGTCGCTCAGGCCGTAGTGCAGGTGCAGCTCGTGCAGCTGGTACAGGTACGACAGCGGCCCCCCCGTCGCGTTCACGTGCCTCCGCGTCGTGTTGTCCACCGTGAAGACGGCCGAGTGCCCGGTGTTCACCAGCATGCCATTCACCTGCGAACAGAGTTCAGTGGAGTCACGTCTGCCAGCCACGCTTTCTGACGTTCCGTCCGAGAGACAGCGACGGTGACCTCACCCTGTGCTTGTCCACGTGCAGGGGCCGCAGATTGGGGTCAAACAGCAGCTTGTCCGGCTCCAGGTTGACGGGGGACTGCCTGCGGCCGCGGTTGCACAGGCTCCACTCGGGGTTGATGAGCCCCCAGAAGGCCGGGCCTGTTAACACAATAGCACGCCGGGGGCCGCGGGGGCCACCCGAACACGATAAGCATCTCGCGAGAGGGGCTACGACGGCGGCCTCCCCTCGCCGCGGGCCTCCGGGTGCAGATAAGCCACGGCGGCCGGCGGCGGCCCCCAACCACCCCGACGATACATCACCACCACAACGTCGTCCCAGTCCGTGCGTCTTCAGACCGCTTTTATTTTTCCAGACAGCATATTTTTCATTCGTGAAACAAAATCAGTACGAGTTCAAAATGATAAAAAGTTTGGCGGCGCGCAGTGTAGGTCGTGACTCGCTGACGTCCTGGCCGAGCGTGTCGAGGGTTGGGCGGGGGAGTGCGGCGCGTGGGGTGGACGGGGCCCGGCCCAGGACGGACGCGCCCGCCACTAGAAACGTCTCGGAGGCATGCAACATCCGGTCATCCAGTCACCGAGGCCCCTGCCGCCCCACCGGGACCCCGCGGGGACCCCGACGGCCCAAGCCCCGAGCCCCACTGGGCCCCACTGGGCCCCACTAGGCCCCACTGGGCCACCGAGACGCGTGTGCGTGTGCATGCCCCGCTGCCACTACTGCCAACGCGCGTACACGACTCTACACGCCGTCTCTGGACTGTCCGACTGGAAATAATGCAACACACAGCGCACGGAGACCGGACTCGCACGGGAGTGTGACGCTCACAAACTACGTGACGTCTATGGCGTGCTTCGTAATAATTTATGGAGCAGTTACCACGGCGCCTTAATCGCACTGTCAGAAAAAAAATCAATAAAAACGACTCAAAAATTAAAAAGAAGACAACTTAAAACTTGGGAAGTCTCGATATGTATGATATGTCCCACTACACAAAAAATTATTTATTATCAGCGTCCCGCTAGGTATAATTCCCAGTAGGTATAATCCCACTAGGTACATTCCTACTAGCTATACAATCCCACGAGGCGCGAATCACTCGCGTAATCATGAGTGCAAAAGTATAGAAATTAAAAAAAAAACAATTGAAAAAAATTGCTTTGTTGGACTTGGACTTCATGCCGAAAAATAACACCTACATAGGCTGAAATAGCCAGAAAAGCAATACAATTCTAAAATTAACGAAAACCACGGGGTGTAATCCGACGAAATCCTGAAATCTGTGTGCATAGTTTAAATGAGTGTTTGCCCCCTCGCAATCCCAGTCCCACTACACACAGAAAAAAATTTTCTTCGATCAAGGTTAGACTGACCTTAAAAAGTCTAGTCTTGAACTTACCAAGGTTACTGACTTAATCCAAACTGCTTTGAATCTTCCTGCAAGACTATTGCCTTGAGTGAAGTTTATTAACCTTGTTAAGTTCAAGGCTAAGACTACGTTTTTCTGGGTGTAGATATACAGTCCCAGTAGGTTTACAGTCTACAGTAAACAGAATACATTACATTTTTGATTAAGCTGTTTAGTGAGACCCCTGTGTATTCTGTGATTTTTACTATTCTTTTTGATCTCATCTGTGGGATAACACTTGGTGGAACTGTACCTATCGAGATGCTCTCTTAAAAGTTTAGTTGCATTGCATTTTTTTTTGCGATTTGATTTTATTTTTCTGAGAGTGAGCGGAACCCCGAAGCAGGCAAATTACGACGCACACGTGTCTGGACTAAATTCGGCCGCCGAAGAGTTTGTCTTCCCACGCCGCTAGCAGACGACAACGACACGAACATGGACAGTCACCGTCGTCTGCTGCGGCTGCGCCCGCGCTTCGCTGCGAACAGTGTGTGCCGTGCGCTATTCGCACGCATGTGGCGTGTCGCCGCGGTGTGAATAAAGGGCTGCCGCGCTGCATACACTCCCGGATGATAATGACGGCAATTTTCCGTCCGCACCGCTTCTCATCTTACATTCACGTGTTGTAGTTTTCGCGTTAGTAATAACATACTGCCGCAGCCTTCTTCTCGTGGTCGGCGCTGAGGGGGTGGCGCTGGGGGCGGCGCTGGGGGCGGCAAAGGAATACGTTCAGTGCGAAGGGTCAGCCCGCCCCCGGCCCGCCCTCGGCTCCAACCTGCCCCTCGCCCCTCTGCAAGCCGCCAGCCGCAGTTTCTTTCCTTTTCTTTCCTTTTTTTCTGCAACCGCATTTGCTTGCGCGGAGCCCTTAAATAAGTATAAGTGTTGCTTGTTTGAGCTCGGAAACAATTAATAACTATTCTTGTTGCATAAGTGCGGAAAGGAGAGAGAGAGAGAGTGGGGGGGGGGGGGGGGGGGGGGAGAGCGAGAGAGAGAGAGAGAGAGAGAGAGAGAGAGAGAGAGAGAGAGAGAGAGAGAGAGAGAGAGAGAGAGAGAGCCCCCCCCCCCCCTTTTTTTTTTTTAAAGGAGAAGTGAATTGCGGATGTCGGAAGAGGGTGTGTGTGTGTGTGTGTGTGTGTGTGTGTGTGTGTGTGTGTGTGTGAACGCGCGTACGGCCCTAATGTTCCTATAGGGAAGTAGGCAGCAATATACGGAGCGCCCCTAAACTTAAGGACCGAGAACCATAATGATGACGTAGCAGCCCATGGGTGCCCCGACGGTGCCCCGGTGCCCCAGACCCACACTCGGCCAGTATCAGCAGTGTTGGAGTGGGACGCTCTGTTCCCGCACTCGGTTACATGCACAATGACCACTCGGATATGCTGATGCGGATAATATCAAGCGCCCTTCATTTTCCTTTTCATCAACAATAATCACGCAATAAGCAGGATAAGAAAAGAAGCAAAGAGCGATTACAACACGGACAGACGAAACACAAACACGGTGTTGGCCTCACCTGAAATTCCGTCGTAGGTCCACCATTCCTCCCAGCTCACACCGACGGCCACGGCAAAAACTGAAACAGGCGGGAGAGAAAAAGACGGAGGCTTGAGTGAAAGCGTCGTTGAAAACGCGTCTAACGACGACTGGGAATGACCGTCTAACACCGGTCTTACACCGGCGTAAACACAAAAACAAACACGAACGAGCAAACCAGCTCCTTTCCCGCAGTTGCTCTCCGAGTTTTGAAAACGATTATCATTTTCGCACAGGGAAAAGGGGAAGGGGGGGGGGACCATTCGTGATGTTTTTTTTTTTTTTAATCCGGGAATGATAGAGGAACTCCAAGGGCAGAGACACAGTCTGATAAAGGTACGGTGGTGGCGGCAAACTTTAATTCCCCACAGGGTGGAGAAGGAGAGCACGAGGGGTGCGGCAAGCGGGGGGCGGTGGAGGGGGGGGGGGGGGATGGGGGCTAGCGCCACTGGGAAACATTTCAGCTGATGCCGCCTCAGCGGCAAGCGGGGTCATGACGGGTACACATACCCCCCTACGCGTGCACACGCACACACGCACACACGCACACACGCACACATTCTTTTCCAAATCACAAGCTTGATCTCGTCCGGCTGTGCGCCTTGCGTCCCCCGGGGGGGCCCTCCGGAGAGATGAGCGGAGGAGCTCGGATGCTGCTGCTGCTGCCGCCGCGGCTGAGCGAGATGAGAGAGAAAGAGAGAGCGAGTAGTGAGAGAAAGAGAGAGAGAGAGAGAAAGACGACCCGACTTTACCGGGGCAAAAGAATGACATTGTAATTCCTCAGACCAGGGCTTTACATATACTGGCACATCGGATGCGGCTTGTCTGGAAGTTTCTCATTGTTTCGCGTTCCGGATACACAGTCGCCCCACCCCCTCCCCGCCTCCCTTTCCCGGCGTCTCCGGCTTCCGCCCACCTTTATCCTTCTTATATTAGTTCGCCGGCTCAGCGGGAGGCGTTGCTTGCCCCGTGCGCACTCGAAATCTTTTTATTTCCCCGAGATCATTCTCATTTCACTTTATTTCTCACTCCCACTCTCTCTCTCTCTCTCTCTCTCTCTCTCTCTCTCTCTCTCTCTCTCTCTCTCTCTCTCTCTCTCTCTCTCTCTCTCTCTCTCTCTCTCTCTCTCTCTCTCATCTCGAGGCTTTGGGAAGTTGGTAGTTTACATAAGTACATTTGTGTTGCGCACACCCACACCCCCCTAAGAGGCAGAAAGGTGGGTGGGTGCAGTGGGGGGGTGGAGGGGAGGGGGCGACTCGCGCATTTCATATTCTCGAAATCCTTTCCTATGGTCTAATCCAGAAGCGATTTCTGTTGGAGCTCTGCTTCGAGGGCCATGGCATACGGCTGCTGCCGCAGGTGTGGCCTTGGACTTGCGGACATTTGGTGCACATCCCTTCCCTAGGTGGTTGTGAGTCGAGCGTGTGGTGACGCAGTGCAGCAGCAGCACCACCCTCGTGGTCCGGACGGGAAGCCCAACTGTGCAGGCCGCCGAGACCACGAGCCTGGTAATTACTCTTAATGACTGCGAGTGGAGGAGGACGAATAAGAAGACATAGAAGAAGAAGAAGAAGAGGGAGAAGAAGGAGGAGGAGGAGAGGAAAAAGAAGGCCGCAGAGTATACACACGGAGGGAAGGCATTCCGATCGCGTGAGCCAATAACATGATACAATGCCCAAGTGATTTCGCTTCGACGTGATTTGAGGCACGGTGTCGGGCAGCTAGCAGAGAGAGAGAGAGAGAGAGAGAGAGAGAGAGAGAGAGAGAGAGAGAGAGAGAGAGAGAGAGAGAGAGAGAGAGAGAGAGAGAGAGAGAGAGAGAGAGAGAGAGAGAGAGAGAGAGAGAGAGAGAGAGAGAGAGAGAGCTGGAGGTGCACCGGAACGAAATAGAGTGCGAGAGATAGAGGCGAGCTCACACGATCAGGCTGTCGATATGAACACACCCTCCTCACCTCATCTCTTTCCTTCACACGCATCTGCCGGCACGGAGACGGAAGGCGCGCCCACCATTATGCTACCGAGCAGTGCTGCACAGCACTGCCGTGACTGCTCCACACTAGCACTCTTCTTCTTCTTTCTTTTTCTAGGACACGCGAGTGATGGGTTATGGTTTGGAGCAGGAAAATTGAAAAAAAAAGAAGAAGAAAAAGAAAGTTGGTTTTTTGAAATATTTTGGCCGGCCTCAGATTATTTCTGTTTTTGTTTTCCTGCTTCCGGTTGAAGAAATAATTTCAGTGTTCCGGGGCTAGATGTTTTTACTCTCCATTTTTTTCTCGTCTTTTCTGCACGCTTTCTCCCTTCCCAGGCGTGTCCCGCGCGGACCGTGCGGGGCGTTCACACGGCGGTTGTGGTTTGTGTGTGTGTGGGTGTGTGTGTGTGTGTGTGGTGTGTTTGTGTGTGGTGTGTGTGTGTGTGGGTGGGTGTGAGCGTTTGGGGGGGGGGGGGGCGGACGATTCGTTGTTTCCCTTGTTCGCCGCAACATCCAGCCGCAGTGGAAGTGTGATTGGTTCCGTGCGCCCCCCGAGAGCGCAGCGTGCTTCATACACGCCAGGCAGAGGAATAAACTTATCTGTGCACCCTGAGCCGTGCCGTGTGGTGCCGTGTCGCGTGTGTCGTGCCGCGGGAAGGAAAACGGATCTGCGCCAAAAGACACAACCTCGTTTCGTGCGGCAATTCTTTGCCCCGCTCTGCACGCCCAGCCCAGCAGCAGCCCACCTCCCAACATGCATCTCTCTCTCTCTCTCTCTCTCTCTCTCTCTCTCTCTCTCTCTCTCTCTCTCTCTCTCTCTCTCTCTCTCTCTCTCTCTCTCTCTCTCTCTCTCTCTCTCTCTCTCTCTCTCTCTCTCTCTCTCTCATCGAACGTCCCCTGTCGAAAATTGGAAACTCCAAAAAGAATGTCAGATAATTTTTTAAGGGACTTTTTGATGTGTTTACAGCAAAGTTTGCACGTCACAAATATCAGATACAATCAAATATGTAAATGCCACAGAAAACGATGTTTTTTAGAATGATCGAAAGAGTCGGAGACTGACCAAGTTTTTTTCCAACTTCATTGCGCGCTCAAAGGGTAGGTTACGGGGTGTAAAGGCAACCCGTCATGGGCGGGGGCATAGAAGTGCAACCAGTTCGCCCGGGCACACTTGGGCCTCAAAAGTCCTGGATCTGGCCTCCTTCCGCACAAACTGCTGCCCCTCCCGGCCCGGACCCCACCGCGCTGACTCTTGGGCCTGCAGCAGGCGTTATGCGTTCCATAAACAAAGCCGTGGCGGGGTGGGGCGGGGCGCAGGGGCGCAGCTGGCCGGCCGATATTGACTAAAGGGATTATTTTCAAGTAGCGCGGCGCGGCACCAACCCCTTCCGAGGTCGCGGACAAAAGCAGCAGAGGGTCAGGAGTCGGCACCCAGAAAAAACCGTTCTCGGAACATGATTATTGCTCTCGATAAGAGAACATTTTGTTCTCAATATCGTCCAGAACATTTTTATGTTGATACGAGAACAATGTTCTTGACTCGAATTAATTTTTCTCGGCTCGAGTACAAAATGCACTCGGGTGTGACAATTCCGCCGCGAGCAAAAATCTGAGAACTTGTTCTTGACGAAACTGAGAGCATAATTCTCTTGAAAATTCGAGCGCATTGCGCTCTACCTGAGTGCTTTATGGGTTCAGGCGACGATATAAGTTACCATCGCTACAGAAAATTTTGTCGCCCTGACCAAGATTCGAACCCTCGAACTGTGAGTTCTAAGCCTCGCACTCTTACCACTCTGCTACGTGTACAAGTCCGGAGATGATGGACCATGGCAACGTCACATGATGATATTGTGAATGGATCAAGAACACAAACCGAAAACATGAAATCGAGAACTGTTCTGTACTCGGATCGAGAACGTTTTTTTCTGGGTGCGGGGCGGGGAAATGATTCAAATATCATGCGCCTTGCCTTGTCACGCTGGGCACCGTTCTCTTTTTATGATTTCGGCGAAATCGCTCACTGGGTGTTTTTAGATGGAGGAATCTTTTGAATTATACCTCATTGAAGAAAGTACACTGTTTCTGAGTTTGCAACGTTACTTGAGAAAATTTTGCAACGTTGCGTTGCAAGCAAAAACAAAAAACAGTGAAGGTCGTCACAAATTTTGTGATATCCAACATAAATTTGTGTGACGAACGGTACAACATTGTAATTTTGCATTAAGCGTTACAAAAAATTTGTGATGGACGTCACAAAATTTGTGACGACCTTGAGTGGTTTTCGGAGTGTTTAACCGCTGCAACATTTTGTTGCAACATTTTGTTGCAAACTCAGAAACAGTGAGGACTTAACGCGATCATACTACCGTTAGCTTCGCCGGTACTTTTCGAAACGGGAAACGTGGAAACGCGACTCGTAACCGGTGCATCGTGATTCTCATGAATACCATTACTGGTCGTGCGAGCCAAGCCGTCGGATGCTGTTCTAGAACATGTTAACATGCTGCAGGGAGGTATATAGGTCAGTTTTGGCCATCGAGCGTCCGTCTGAACGCCCACCAAACAGTGGGTGGCGGCACACCCAGTGACCTCAACGCGTTGCCTCCACACGGCATCGACAACCCCAACGACAGGTTCTGGGCGTCAAGCGCTGTGGCCTAAAATATTTATACCGACAGTCTCTCCGGCATTCTTTGAAATTTCGCACTCTTTTGAAAGTTTATTCAAGCCCGTCCGCTGCCTCGGATAAGGGTCTGAGAGCCTCGATCGTCCCAGTTCTCCCGGGTTCGGCGACCTTTCAGGCAAGTTCAAAATTTATTTATTTTTAATGAGTCCACTAGTTCAAAAACAGTTTGCTGCATCAGCGAATTTTTCGACAATCCAGCGAACAGTTCCGCAGACCCTTCTGCAGCCAGAAACATTTTTGGCTGCTCAAAGAAATTTTCTCGCTTACTCAGCACCTTTGGGTTGGTGAATAATTCAATGGATTAGCGAAAAAATACGGAGATGCATATTTAGCGAGCATTTTTTCTCAGTTTTGTGTTTTGTTTTTTTTCCACATTCTGACACTTACTTTATAAAGCGTGCTCGTACTTACATGTGGCTGGGAGAAGTGCATGGAGGGTTATCCTCGTGACGAACATAATCCCACTCTGCAACAGACAAGGCGAGCGGGGCTGGGACACTTGTCTTGATGGCGGCACTACCTTGACCTGCTCGATCACCACCCCGCACCAGCCCCACTTAAAAACTGTAAAGGACTACACAGTCGCTTATGAATCTACCACCGATTTGGCTCATGTTCGTCGAAGAGTTCCCCCGGCATAAAAACAAACAAAAATAACGAAAGGAAATGCATATTTTCTAATCTATTGTCAGTTAAACACTGCGCGAGTATTATTTTTTTTAAACTTTATTTTTGCGATGGTATTTGTTTATACGTAACAGTCACTGCTGAGGAGGCCCTAGTCTATGCTAGGAAACCCCCGGCCATAAACTGCGATTAGTTCATTTATTTCTCGGGTGGTGGTGGTCGAGGGTTCAAATACTACCGCCTGCATCAGGGCGTGCTCGGACGCCTCGGCAATTCTTTTTTCGTTCGTTTTTATCCTTCCAGATACCACTTCCTTCTGGAGTACTTCTCGGCTCGCGTTACACTTTCACTCACACTTACATTTCACAAACTAGACGGTCGCGGTCCCGACGGCGCGCGGTGCGGCGGACTGAGGGTTCGCGTGCCGAGCGAGCGCGCTTACGTCCGCGTCGTGCTCCCTCCCTCTCCCTGCGGCCCTCTGTGCCTCTCACTCCCTCTGTGTGTCTCTCCCACCCGCAGCCGCCGAGGAGAGATGGGGGAGCCGACCAGCGCGCGCGGCGGACCGGCGGTGTCTGACGCGGCGGCGGCGCGGCCGACGAGACGCCCCAGACAGGCACGTGCCGCCGCCGGCCGCCAGCCGCCGCCCCCACCACCGGCACGGCTCGGAACGGGACGCCGGCCGGTGTGGCCCCCACCCCCGCCCCCCCGCCCCCGGAGTGGGGCAGGCCCGGCAGCACCCGGCAGGCAGGGGTGGGCCGTCGTCTGCGGTGGGCTGCTCGGAGGCCGGAGTGCGCGGGGAGGGGGGGGGGGGGGGAGTGATTATCCGAATGTGCGCGGACACCGCCGGCCCGCCCCGGGTGTCAGCGAGGTGGGTGACGGCCACAAAAGCCCTCCTCTTGGCGCGGCTCGTTTCCACGAAACACGAGTTCGGAGGTCACCTCAGGCTGTTTCAGGAAGCAAGGCAAACAGAATACAACACGCGCTCGCTGCGGGCTGAAATACTGTTGTAGTGTCGGAGGGGGTATCAAATGAGCGCGCTCAGTGGGTGTGCGAGAAAGAAAGATGTGCTCCGTCGATGCTGTATAGTGCCAGCCGAACACGTCAGTTCAAAACACGCCACAACTCGCGTAGCTTTACTTCAAGGGACACTCTGGCCTGAATCTGTCAAAGCGTCAGTGGTAGCGCAGAGGTCTGAGGCGTTGACATGTGGGAGAGGAGGCAGGGCTTCGAAGCGGGTCTGGTTCGAGTCTCGCCCGATCCATTTTGCCTTGCACTCTTCGAGCGTTTGTTGTTGTTGTTGAGTGTCGTTGTCCATTCGGGAGAAAAGCTTAGGCAACCAGCAATATTCTCGCCGGTCACCTTCAGAGCACAGACACGGACAATCGGGCGGGCAAGCTCTGGCAAGCGCATTTTCTATCACTGTCACGCTCATACCAGCCGTAAGAGAGGAGAGAGAGAGATTTGATTTGATTTATTTCATGTTTAGGTTGTGCACTTGGAACTGAAAAGTTCCCTTAAGGGTGCACAGACCGCTCTCAGTTAACATAGAAATAGCAATGGCAATAACAAAGAGAATCACAGATATATATATATATATATATATATATATATATATATATATATATATATAGAGAGAGAGAGAGAGAGGGAGAGAGAGAGAGAGAGAGAGAGAGAGAGAGAGAGAGAGAGAGAGAGAGAGAGAGAGAGAGAGAGAGAGAGAGAGAGAGAGAGAGAGAGAGAGAGAGAGAGAGAGAGACGGAGACAGAGAGGGGGGGATTTCCAGGAGGCAAGGCCCTTTGCCCGCCCGATTGAGAACACTGCCGCGGCGGCCTGCGGCGGCCGTCAGCGTCAGACCGCGTCAGACGCCAGCCAGCCAGCGAGCGCCGTGCAGGTATACCCGCCCGTCAAACAGACGTGTCTCGTCGGTGCCTACCTCCCAGGCGCTTCCCCCTCTGCCGCTGCCGCTGCCGCTGCCGCTGCCGCTGCCGCTGCCGCTGCCGCTGCCGCTGCCGCTGCCGCTGCCGCTGCCGCTGCCGCTGCCGCTGCCGCTGCCGCTGCCGCTGCCGCTGCCGCTGCCGCTGCCGCTGCCGCTGCCGCTGCCGCTGCCGCTGCCGCTGCCGCTGCCGCTGCCGCTGCCGCTGCCGCTGCCGCTGCCGCTGCCGCTGCCGCTGCCGCTGCCGCTGCCGCTGCCGCTGCCGCTGCCGCACGGCTTGCCGGCCTGTCCCTGTCCCCCCTAACTTGATATATCTGCGGCCCGTGTCGAGCCGGATGTGGCGGCGGCCGGAAACTTCTGCAGGCGACGCGACGGAAGAGTGCGATATCTCTCCTTCTCTGTTCACCCTGAACGGGAGCGACGAGGACGGCGTCGGGCTATCGCTTTACTTCTCGTGCCCAGAGGAATAAGTCAGTGGCGCTGCAGCGTCGCTGCAGCAGCGGACGTTGCAGCGCAGCTGCTGCGCCGGCTGTGGCACCTCGTTCTTGGGCCGCGTGCGAATCTTCCCGGTCCGGACCGCTCGGACGCCCTCCTTCCGAGGAGTTTTATTGGTCGGGCGAGCCGAGGCGAACGGGCCATCCAATATGCCAATGGCCACAGTCATGGCTGACATCGCCTGACGCGCTGGGCCGCGCTGGGCTGACGGCGCCGTGTCGTGACGCCCCATGCGGGGAGCGGCAGTGCCTAGTGCCCATCAAGGACTCACTCACATCACTCCGAGTGTACCGAGCGGCTGAAAAGGGGAGAGCGATCGGGCCGGGAGGAGGGAGCGAGCGATCCTCCGCGGCGTTTGGTGGTGAGGCCTGTCTGTGCTTCGCGGGGGCCCCACGTGGACCCCACAGGGACCGGAGTCCGAACGGAGTCCCACCGGAGGCTGAGGACGGATAACAGCGAGATTACAATCACAGGGACGGGACGGCGGCTGCGGGGAGGCGAGGGATCAGCGCGATGCCGAATCAAAAGTCGCGCCCGACATTCTATATCTTTTTCCAATTTCCCGCTCAAAAGGATAGAGACGGATAGACACCTGGGGATCATGGCCCCGGGGGTGCGTAGATGGAGGGAGGGAGGCAGACGGGGATGGAGAGAGAGAGAGAGAGAGAGAGAGAGAGAGAGAGAGAGAGAGAGAGAGAGAGAGAGAGAGAGAGAGAGAGAGAGAGAGAGAGAGAGAGAGAGAGAGAGATGATCCGAGCCGGCAAATGACCTAGATGGGCCCGCAGGGTGAGCCGGCTGCGGCCCGAGGCCTCCGACGAGGAGAGCGCCGATCCGATTGGAATCCGATTGGAGCAATAATTGGCGGCACCATGCACTTGCCTGCGTGGCAGCGGTGGTGGTGGTGGCGGTGGTGGTGGCAGTGGTGGTGGCGGTGGTGGGCGGGCAGCGCGGACCATCGCCCAACGCGCGCTCCCAAACTGCTGGCGCGGCCGGAAAGCCGTTAACTAACTCTGCCCTCCGGCCTCCGGCTGGTCTGTGGGGTGGGGAGGGGTCGGCCCGGGTCCACGGCGGAGGGCGGAGGGCAGCGCCACCGCCGCCGCCGGACCGGAACTGCATGATGGGGCCATAATCTTTCCTGAAACTGAGGACCCGAGCCGAGCCGCGCCGTGCGAGGAGATAGCGATCCGAGACCCTTTACGCCCGCGGGTCCTGCGGGTCCTGCGGGTCCTGCGGGTCCTGGCGGTGCCGGGGATCCTGCAGCCGCGGTGTGCGGAGGGGAGTCGACGGTGGAGTCCGGCGCCCCGTCGCACCCCAGCGCCGCCCACTTCGACTAAAAGGCAAAAGTCTACGCGGTCGCGCAGATGGCAGAGAAAATATTTGTTCTCGGTGCTGCCGGGGCCGCGGGTCATCGCCATGGTCGTTGCAGTGGGGGGCGCCACCCTCAAGGGCCAACGGCTCCGGGGGGCTCCGGGGACCCCTCCGCGACGAGCTTCCGGCCTCCCCGAGGGCCACCGGGCTGGGCGCCGCGGGCAGGGGTGGGGGCCGGGCAGGCCAAGCCGCGGGCCACGCCCTGATATCGCTAACCCATCGACAGGAGAGCACACACCACACCCGGGGGGGGGGGGGGGGCTGATGTGCAGCGCGGCCTTATAAAACGGTCTAGCCAGCATGACTCGGCCGGAGCCAGACCAGACCAGCGACGTCGCTCTCCTTCAGGATCTGATACGATATGAAAGCTCCGATATGTTTCCTGTTTGGTCGCTATGCAGAACACCCCGGGCCCGGGCCCCTTGCATACCACACACACACTCACACAGGCGCCGCTGTTAAAGCCATCATTGTGCCGATCGGTGTGCGCGTTGTGGAGCCCTGCTGCTGTGACCGGCCCCGCGGCCCGGCCATAATATTCTTGCCCGGCCATCGCACTGCGCTTAGCTCTGCGCTGCGCAGCGGCCGCCGCTGAGTCCCAGGCCCCCGCGGCCCCCCGGCCCCCGCGGCCCCCGGCCCCCGCGGCCCCCCGGCCCCCACCGCGCCCCATTGTGTACGCCAACAATCAGGCGAGTAATTGAATAGGCGCCTAATGAAGCATGCGTCATCGCAGAGCCATGGGCACCACGACCACCGCGGGTCGTGGGGGCATGTCATGGAGGGTCCGCCGGCCGCCATGGGTCCCGTGGGACCAGGCCCTCAGCGTCACGCAGGGAGCAGGGCCCGGGGTCCTGGGGCTCGGGGTTCTGGGGGTCCTAGGTGCCCGGGGGTCCGGGGGTCCGAGCCCGTCGGAGTGGCCGGCCGATTCCCTCTCGACGCCGGCCGGCTAGGTGCTCCGGGCTCGGCTCGAGAGGTGCGCGTTGAGCCCCTGCCCCTGTGCCCCTCTCCCTCCCCCCTCCCCCTGACCCCGGCCCGGCCACCCCTACCGCGAACGCCGTCGGGGCCAGGCGAGGCGAGGCCGCAGGCCGGAGGCGAGGCCGGAGGCGAGGAGAGGAAGTACTTCTGGCGCGATATGACAAATTGCACAGCGGCGCGGGCCGCGCTTGGCGGTGGGGGCGCGTCGTGGGGGCGCCGCCGCCGCTCCGCTGGCTCTGCGGGCACCGCGCACCCTTCCCTCCTGGCCGGATCTGGAACGGATACCCCTTCCCCCTCCCCCTTCCTCCCTCCACTCCAAGGGCGGCACCTCCTCCTCGGGCAGGAACCTCTTTACAATTCACAACCCAGCCTTTTGCATCGCAAGGAAGCGTGGACATGGAGGCGCGGCCCGCGGCCGGCCTGACACGGTAGGGCGCGGAGAGGGACCGGAGGGACTCACGTGAGCTGTCTCCTCTTCTTTTTGGTCTGTCATGTTAGCGACGCGCGTTATCTACGAGCATTATGGCGATATGAATAATTTGGTAATTTGGGCCCTTATATTCAGATGGAAACATTTTAAACTTCATGTTCGTGCCGACAGACAGGGTTCCTTCAAACCGCAATTTCTGGTTTTTAGACAAGAATAGTCAGAAGTTGGGTAAACGACAAGATTTGAACCACCAACTACGGACCTTTCGGTCGCCGACCGGGCGGATTTATCCGTGCGGCTACCGGGTTGCAATGTTGACGGATTAGCGCTGCTGTCAAAGGTCTACTGCATCACAAGACAAGACACTTTCGCCACAGTTCCAAGAGCAGAAAATCAATATTTTTTATTTGATTTTGCAGGGTATACTCTCGTATTTAATACATCTAGGTCTATTTTTGTTCTACTTCACACGGCAGACGGGGCAGCACGGTACACGCGCCGCGCGCATACCACGCGCATTCACCCTACGCGGCACTACGCGGCATCGCGGCACGTTTGGGGTGTGTAAAGTTAGCGTACCTGCGAGCGAGTGAGCTGGCCACGGAGCTGGCCACGGAGCTGGCCACGGAGCTGGCTATTTTCAAAACGCAATTTATAGTTTCAAAAATGATGGGCTGATGGTCTGTTAACCGTTGGGAACAAAACCTATATCGTCCCGGCTTCCGCCAGGACCCCTGCCTTCAACTTCGGTGATCTTACGGGAACCGGTGCTTTACGGCTGCTAGTTGGCCCCGGGACACAGCACGAGAACCCGCTACCCGGCTTGCGCCGGACGGATCTCCCGGCAACCCCTAGCCCGCGCCACTGCGCGAGGCCCCCTCCGCTAACCACGGCCTCCGGGACTCCATAATACTGTAGTGCCCTTCAACCGCAGTCTGGTTTGGCCCCACTCATCGTGGGAGTCCGCCCCTGCGAAGATTTGAAGGACATAGGTTCCCTTCGTACACGGCCGCAGCCGCTGTACTCTACTCGCTACGTACCGAGTAGCGGCTGTCCGCACCTGCCAGATTCAGAGAGAGGAAAACAGAAGCTCCGAACCCTAGGAGCTTCCGAACATCCCCCGAGTCACAGAACGCCCCCCGGGCGGGACCCTCGAATCTAGGGAATCGAACCCTAGACCCTCGGGACAGGGGGAATGTGCCGGCGGCGCCTTAGCCCGCACGGTCGCTTGGACAGTCATACTGACGCCACGTTCGGAGGTATACTTTAGCCTCAGTCCTCCAAGCTGTGTCACAAGAAAAAGTTGAGCAACCGGCAAGGTTTGAACCAGGGATCTGGCGATCGCCGACCGGTCCGCATACCCTTGCGGCCACAAAGCCACGACGAGTGCGGCAGCGCGCTCCCGGTACTTTAGCAACTGTCGACCAGCAGAGCAGAGCACTGAAAACAAGGGCTCGTTTTACAAAATTATTTACTTATATCGCCGTGAGTTGCTTTGCCAACTCACTCGCACGCACGCTCGCAGATACTCGCGTCCCCAACTTTGCAGACTATCGCAGACCCTTGAACATACTCCGTGCCAACAGGTCGCACAATCGCGCAAGGGGTATTCCTCAAACCGGTTTACGAGATGTAAACTTTTCATACTGAAGTGCAGCTTTGTTTACCAGTCTGCTGTGTAGCTGCCCATAACCTTGTTATAATGTTATTTCTTCATTCATTGTACATATTCTGTTCGTTATTGTTACAGTGAATGTTGTAGAATTATTTTTAGTTCGTTGGGATTTTTACTGCTGTTGTCTTTAATATGGCTGACAGGAAAATAGCGAAAGTAAGTGTGCGTGTGGTATGTGCTATGCTCAACCTTTAACCAGTTTCCAGCTTCTAACTTTTAAGATCGCACTCTGTATTGTAAATTATTTGGCATTTGCTATCAACGCTTCAACTCATCATTGTATTTTATCTTCCCCTATATGTGGTCTGCTGTTCATTCTTTCGTATTTGGTAGCTCTCCTCAGAGCTTTACATGTCATAATAAAACACTAAACCACTCATTCAAAATAAATTGTGTTTATTTTAGGATGAAGCAGGAGGGATGGGGCGAAGACCTCCAGTTTTACTCACAAAAAATGACCATGATAACGAGAAACCACCCACCATCATTCTGCGGGCAAGAGAAGGTGAAAATAGAGCAGTGTCGCCTAGTCAAACAAGAACGCCAATTGTCCTAAAGTGAGTGTAAATTTCATTACAATGTACTTTAAAATTTGATGCATTTTTCATTATGTTATCTAGCTCTACTGTGACATTTTGAAATTTTTTATTAACATTGCAGGAAGGAGACTTCTGAAACAACGGGTCAACCATCATATCAGTTAGCTTACAAAAATTCAGCTCCACATGGTTTGCTGCTTTTTAATTACATTTAATCTTGCTATCAAATTGCTTGTTTTATTGTCTTGAATGTATCACGTCGTTCTCCTTTTCAGTCCCAAATCCCCTTGCTCCTCCTCCAAAAATGAAGTCATCTGTTAAACTTATTGATGAAAGTATGCAATTTTGTGATGTCTCAACTGACGCATTTATGGACCAAAACGATTTTTTGGTAGTTGGTATCTTGGGGCAGCAATCTGTTGGCAAGTCTACTGTCATGTCATTACTTGCATCAGGAAATCCTAGTCAACCAGTGAAGTAAGTGAATTTGAAAGGTTGAATGTGTTTCTGTTGACACCTGTCGTATCTCAATTTTATAAATGTCTTTTCATGTTTTGTTAGACTGGTATTTTTCCACATTTCTTAACATTTTTATCTGACTCTTTCCAGGGATATGTGTTTCAAGCCTCAAGATTACGATCAAGCTGTTGGAGCTAGTCACTGCACTGCAGGAATTGATCTTTATGTCACTCCAAACCGCATGCTTCTTCTTGATACACAGCCCCTTATGTCGGCTTCTGTATTTGAACGGATTTCAAATTTAGATGTTTCGTCCAGTACTGCCACACCCAATACAAAAAAGTATGCAGGAACATCAGCTGCGTCTTCCAGTTCTGGTCCTGGTTTAGGGGACGTGGGACTTTTGACCAATATGGATGGGGCACTAGAAATTCATTCCCTCCAGATGGCTGCATTTCTTCTGTCAGTATGCCATGTGGTTATTTTAGTACAGGATTGGTTTTTTGATCCTGATATCGTAAGGTCAGTAGTGGTAATTTAGAAATAATATATAATTCCTCTATGTAAATTATTTTATTTGTACTCTGTACATTTACTTGTAGGTTAATACAATCAGCAGAGATGCTAAAACCGCCAACACCAACTACAGCTGCAGATGAAACTTTGGTAGAATATTTCCCACATCTTTTTCTTCTCCACAATCAATGTAAGCCATCAGAGTTTGCACCTGACTACATTAAAATGATGCAGGTAACAGTACTTTTATGCACCCGTGGAATATCAAAGTAAGTACACATGTCTGTTTCTAATTCAATGTTTGTTTCAGTCAATGTATAGAGATTCCTTCCTCAAATCAAAACTTGAATTAAAGAGTGGGGTTGGAGTTGGTATGGGAAGTGTCATAGACTTTGTGGATCCTGAATCTTGTGGGGAACCTATCAACCTCTTTCTCCTACCAGACACAGGTAAGATATCTGAATTTTCAAACGTTTTCTTAAGTTTGCAAAGATCAAGCCATATCTGGTATTAAAGTATTACTGGTATATCTCAATTTATGTATATCATTCTGAAAAATATTCTTTTCTGTTTTTTATTTTTATCCCTAGATGAAGAAGAGACCCACAAATTTTGTGGTCACCCAGGATTTGGTGAACTTCTTTTAAAGATGAGGCAGCACATTTTGGGTGTTGTTAAAAAACCGCTTACCCATCACCCTCTCTCAGAAAAAAACTGGTAACGGAAGAATTCAATTGTTAGTCTATGACTTCTTAGTGCTAGAACTCAACAGAATTTTCCCCCCCTTTCTTTTTACAGGCTACTATATGCATCAAAAGTTTGGGATGGCATCAGGAAGAGTCCATTCTTCCATGAATACAGCCACTTTCTACCCTGATCTCAAACCTTGTCATTTACAAAATTTTATTTTTTGACATTTGTTATATTTATTGTTATGCAATGAATGAACCCACTGCAGCTGACAATATCAGTATGCATATGTTAAGACATTAATAGATTAGCAAACTGATTTTTTTTTTAAATTGTCTAAATGTTAAAAATCTTTGATCAAACGTCTTTGATGTAATAATATTTTTTTACTACCTTAACTATCTTCTTGAGTGTGTTGTATCTGACAGTGGCAAATGTGTAACGCCTTGTTTCGGGCTGAAAACTGTAATCCCGTTTAATTCAAACAAAAAATAAAGATTACATATGAGTTTGGTATGCTTATGTTTTTTTGTATTTGCCTTGGTACGCCCCTATCAGAAACGGCAGATAGATATGAACTCCCCGTGCCGTGCTACTGTATGAGCAGCACCACGTACTGTACCACGCGCTGGTGCGGGGACCCGGTGCACATCCGTCTTCGCACTCGCGTAGGGGTTTCCGGGTTTCCGGTCCGGCACAGGGGCCACCGTTCGAACGGGGGGATAGGCAACCTCAACACACACGTGCGGTGCTGGTCAGCATTCTGCAGGCGGCGCGGCACGCCGGGCCAGGCCGGGGGCACGTGAGCCAACAACTCTCACGACACCAATAACTCTTGCGAGCTGCCGTCGCCGTCGGTGGTTGTGATGGTTGCAGGGCGTGACTTGACGTCGGCTCGTGTCTTCGGCGTCGTCCGCGTCGCAAAGTCCTTTCTGTGTGAGGTGCCCTGTGGGTGTCCGCTAGGGCCTAGGCCAGGGCCGGCTAGGCCAGGGCCGGCTAGGCCAGGGCCGGCTAGGCCAGGGCCGGCTAGGCCAGGGCCGGCTAGGCCAGGGCAGTCACCTGACAGACGCCAAGTGGCAGGGAAGGCAAGGCGCACCTCGACGCGGGCCTCCGGCGTGCCGAGCGCGACGCGAACCGTGGACCGCGGACCGCGGTGCAGAGCGGCGAAGCGGCGGCGCAGCCAATGGCGGCACCCGTTATCGACTGATACTGGCTGGTTAGGGGCTATAAGAAAACCACGGGAGGGAGAGGGCTGCCTCTCTGCACACGGCACTAAAGGAGGGAGGTCGACGGGAGAGAGAAGAACAGGAGGAACGAGACATTGCGGCCCGGGATGTATCTCAGGTGGGTGATGGCATGAGGGTCCTCGGGGAGCCGCTGGGGGGCCGCAGGGGCCGCAAGGGGCCCCGGGGGCGGCGTTGGCGGGGGGACGGCTCCTGCCCTGGGCCCTGCTCTCTGTACCCGAATGCCGAATGGAAATTTAACCCCGATCCGGCGTCCGACGCATCTGGAGGTGCCGGTACAGGAAAGAGACGAGGCCGTCCATCGGGGGTCCTAGCGACCGATTACAATCAAAAGACGTCAGTAGCTGCTGAGATTACGTTTCAAGTGATTTCTGTTTCCTCCACGATAGAAAGTCGCATTGTCTAGATAACCCGGCATTGACATTGGGTGTGACGGGCGGCGCAGCCCTGTGCTGCCCTGCGCTGCCCCGCTGATGAATTCAGCGCAGAGATTCGATGAAAACACCTCGAGTGCGCACGTCAGAAACTGCGCCTCTGGCTTGTGTCGCACTGTCAAGGGTTCGGTCCCTTTTTAGGCACGAAGTAGCCAAGCAGGCGCGGATCCAGGGGGCGCCCGAAAGGTAGGCAATTCGCGTTACAATCCGCCTGAAAGTAGGCAGAAAGCGGTACATCGCCCCCCCCCCCCCTAGAGCCGCCCCTGGATCCGCGCCTGTAGCCAAGTGACCGAGGATTCGGACTTTTGATGTTAATTTCTAGGTTTAAGCTTGGCCCCTAATGGAAACTGTCATTGTTTTAAAGAACAGTGTTCCTTCTGTTAAATTTTGATTAAAATTTGCAAAGGAGTACCTTGAAACCCACAAACGATATTGCCATTAAAATATGTATGGACAATTTTGTGAAATTAGGAAGGAAAATTAAGGAGACTCGACTCGGCTCGGGGATGTCACCACCTTCGTTCCCTCTCATTCCTGCGTAAAGAGTAGGAGACAGAGAGCGATAGATTTTTACTCTAACACAGAAATTTACTTCATCATAGAAACAAGCATCGCACAACGATTCAAGCGGTAAAATCGCAAGAAAACGAAAGCAAAATGAACCTCACTGTATTATTCAAAATCTAAACACGAGTGATAGATACTTCGGGCCCAGCAATATTTCACGAAGTGTTATAGTTTTTTTTTTATTTCCTGCACTCGAAGTGTTTCTAATTTTCCAATTTCCCCGAACCCCAAATGTATGTATGCACCTATGACTCGACATGGCAACCCCATACCCCGCGAAGGGAGAGGCAGTCCTTTCGCTGTAAGGCCCTGTCGTCCCTGTTGGCCCTGCCAGGCCCTGCTCCCAGCGGCCCTTCTGTCGACAAGCTGCGGTAGGCTGGTGCTGGCTGGGCTAAGCTGGGCCGTGCTTGCATTTCCTACATGTTGCTATCTGCGTGATGTGATAAGTCTCACCGTGCCGTGAGGGCAGCTATCTCAGATAGAAATAATAATAATATACACGGGGACAGAACGAGGCCCGTGTGGCCGGTAGCCGGTTGGGTTAACTCATATGTCGTGCCCTATCGCGCTGTCATGTTGGCGCCAAATTCTTTTGACGAATCCACGTCCGCAACCCTCGGTGTCCGCACATCAGACAATCCCTTGCCAACTTCTCGAAAAAGAAAAAAAAATGAAAATAAAACCAACCTTCATAACAGACAAAAATGAAGAGGGTAGACAAATAACCACGGCGTCGTTCGAATATATATCAGTCATGGAATCTTCGCAATTTCTTGGATAGTTTGACTCGGCCCCTGCGAGCGCGCTTGTGTGTGTCGGAGACGCTGACACCTTCAGTTCAACGACTTACCACCTCATTAGAGTGAGGCGCGAACGCGCTTTGCACAACTCTCACACTTCTAAATGTCTAGCTCACGGGCAGGGGTTCTAGTCCTCTCTAGCTCACGGGCAGGGGTTCTAGTGCTCACTAGCTCGCGGGCGGGGCTCTTTCATCTTCTCACAGTGTATCTGTCCTTATAACGCCCTAATACAAGGAAACATGCACATATGACAAATACATGACTTATGCTTCGTGAGAAATTCGTGATTTGTCTCGTAAGGGACAAAGAAACACCTTTGTATTGCGAGAGGAAATGTAGCCGTGTATTACGGTTGTGCAAGCAGCCTCGTAATACAAAGGCTTGTGCCGTTGGCTTGTAAGAAAATGACTGTGGGGTTCTCGTGCTCCCTTGCTCACGGGCGAGGGTCGAGGAGGTATTCACTCGCGTAATACTCTGTACAGGGTTCCCTGGAATACCACGTAATTCTAGCGTAAGACTACGTAATACCAGTGTAATACGATTTGTAATGCCACGTAATACCAGCGTGATACCATGTAATACCAGCGTAATACCAGTGTAATACGGTATGTAATACGGTATATAATACCGCGGCTTTTCCAGTGTTGCCTAGCTCACGGGCGGCGGTTCTAGTCAGCCCTAAAACAGATGACCGTCGGATTACGCCCGATCGCGGTGCTCCCATTTCCTGCAAAACGCCTGGATTACTCCGGCTTACATTCGTCCTTGTGTGCCGGATTACCGCCCGGCGGCGGAGAGTGGCCGTGGTTGGCATGGTTGGCATGGTTGGCACCTCGCCACGGCGCTTCAGAGAAGAAAATGAAAGGAGGAGCCCCTGGTGCCTTGGCAACCCAACCCACTTGCGAGGTGTGGGGGTCTGGCCGCCCCCCAGGGGCTCCGCGGGGGGTCCGGCCGCACCCGGCGCACGCCGTCGGCTGCTAACGAGATGACGGTGCCACTCTGCCGTGTGCGGCAACCGGTGTTGCACAAGGTGGCACCGCGCCTGGCGGCAGAGGCTGGCAACCCGCCGCACGACTTCTTGGAAACTGGGGTGGCCGCGCAGATAAATACAGCGTGTGACGTGCACCCGGACTGAGCAGCCCGCCGGTGTGGTCGGAGTGCCTGGCAACCCGTCCGGCACGAGCAGCGAGCGGCTCGAGCACCGTGGAGTGGGGACACGCTGTATCTAATCTGGTCCAAAGGGTCGTTCACATACCACGTGGTATTCGTCAGGGGGGGGGGGGAGGTGGTCGACCAAGTACCACTCAGTGTCACGTGGGAGGGGGGGGGGGGTCTAGGCTGTGTCACGTGGTATTTTATCAAACATCAAAACTGCGGCTATACGCGATGATGAAGCTACCCTATTGCACAAAATTCTCGGGAACACGTCTACCAGGCCGTGCACCGTTAGGGCAGCGCCCGAGTCTGAGGTGCCCATTGGCAGGACCAGAGGCCTTAGCTCGCGCGGCCAGGTCCGTCGGCGCCGATTTTATTTTTTAGTGGGTGACAAGTAGATCGAGTGCACAAAAATACAATATTACTGATATTTCAGTGAATTCCAGTTTGTTTTCACTGTCTGCTGTGTGTTGTGTAAAGTTGATAAATTCAAAACAAAAATGACTTCAACATTTTTGCATCACCTCAGTAACAGATATATTTTTAATATACATTTACCTGTCGTTTTTGTGTACTGTCTTCACCAAAAAGATACTTTAAGCTTAAAATATACCTTTGCGATCAATAATTACAGGAATGAATGCAGATATATCATCAACTTCGCAGATAAAACAAAAACAGGCTAAATTACAAAAATTAAAAAATACCACGTGACTTTGGGGGGGGGGGGGGGGGGGTCAGCCGGGGTACCACGGTAGGTCACGTAGGGGGAGGAGGGGGTCAAAATTTGGCCAAAATCGTACCACGTGGTATGTGAACGACCCCTTATTGCACTCGGCCAGCTCAAGCTGGATCAAGACACCTGTGAACGTTGCAGCAGGCGCGCCGATGCAATCCGCTTCGAGGACGGACGGGAAATGGGAAAACGTGGACGGCGTGACGCGGTGTACGTGACCCCCAAACGCGCCGGGCAGGGTGGCAACCCAACGCACACGGACGGCCCAGGGCCCAGGCCGTGGCTGTTGGCGTGGCCTAGGTCGTGGCTGCGGAAGAGGTGTGTCTTGAATCTCCTGCTTCGCGGCGGATTCGGTCTCCTTCACTGGGAATACAGTCTGCCCGTGCCTTTCTTCGCCTGGATCGAGAACGACGCTCTCATCGCCAACCCTCTGGCGCGGGGCGGGCACAGCACAGGCACGGCACGGCACGGCACGGCACGGCACGGCACGGCACGGCACGGCACGGCACGGCACGGCACGGCACGGCACGGCACGGCACGGCACGGCACGGCACGGCACGGCACGGCACGGCACGGCACGGCACGGCACGGCACGGCACGGCACGCACGGCACGGCACGGCACGGCACGGCACGGCACGGCACGGCACGGCACGGCACGGCACGGCACGGCACGGCACGGCACGGCACGGCACGGCACGGCACGGCACGGCACGGCACGGCACGGCACGGCACGGCACGGCACGGCACGGCCTCTGCCGCACAAGTCGTCCAGGTCGCGTTCTGCTGCGTCGGCGGGATGCCGCGCCGTCGCTGCCGCCGGTAGAGTCCGTCCGTGACAACCGTTCCTGCAGCTCGACCCGAGCCCCTCCGCACGTCCCACGGCTGCCCCGGCGGCACGGACCGCGCACACCCTTCACGTGGTCCCCGCTCTCAAGCAGCAGCCGCTGCCGCCATTTTAAATTCCCCGCGGTCCGTCACGTGTCACGTGGCCGCTCACGTGGGTTCGGTCTGGGTGGGTCCGGGGCACGGAGCTGGCGGGCGCGCTGTACGGCGCCGTGCCGCCCCGCACCCCGGACCAGCGCCGACCTCAGCGCTATTGGGGCTGGCGGTCGGGCCGGGCGGCCCCAGGCACGATAGTTTACAAAACGTTGCCGCATTGTTTCGGTTTGGCCGGTCGCTCCCCCGCCGAAGGCAGCCGTCGTCCAGCCCCCGCGCCGAGCACATGCCGAGCCCCGAGTCCGAGCTCCCAGGGTCGTCTCGTCGTGTTTGGGCCGTGATTGTCATCGCCGTCGTAGTCGCCGTCATCTTTTGATTCGTCAAATCGAGAGATGGCGACCCGGTCGGCCAGTGACGCCCCAACCTCAACGCGCCGCACTCGCTCGTCCGCGCGCGCCCGCCCCGCTGCGGCTGCTTCCTCGCCGCCGCCCTCGACACCGTCGTCATCGTCGTCAGCGGCGTCATCCCCGCGGCCGCGCCCCCGTCGCCCCAGTCCCCCGCCGACCGCCCCACACCACGCATCGTCGCCGCCCGGCTCCGCGCACCGCTTCCTCTGGTACTTCGGCCTGCTCCTCGTCCCCGTCGTCTGCGGCATCATGCTCGAGGACATCCTCTCCTACTTCCGGTCGCTGTGGCATCGGTACGTCACGGCACATGCGTGGGTTCAAATACCCGCCCCGCCCACACGTAGAATAACTGCACAGTGCGTGGAGTGTTGCGGCTGCGGGGCCATCCGGGGCTGCTGTCAGTGCTGCCAACTGTTCCAGCTTGTCGGCGACAGAATACAACTCTTGCCGCGTGTCTCCGGAGCCTCCCCCCCCCCCCCCATCATCCCCGGCTCCGTCCTCGGGTCTCAGATCTCCGCTCCGTCAGGATTGACTTAACGGACTGCTGCCGGAAATCAGAGTCCCTCACACGTCTTGACGTGTCGTCGTACGTTTGCCGGCCGACAGCCGACAGAGCGGCGGATTGTGTCCCGTCGTCGCGCGGCCCGCCGAATTGCCGTCGCTCGTCGCGATGAAAATGTCAGCGGTCGCCGCGCTGCTCCCGTGTGTGTGTTGTGTGTGTGTGTGTGTGTGTGTGTGTGTGTGTGTGTGTGTGTGTGTGAGAGAGAGAGAGAGAGAGAGAGAGAGACAGACAGACAGACAGACAGACAGACAGACAGA
Organism: Odontothrips loti; assembly: GCA_038380765.1. Lineage (NCBI taxonomy): Eukaryota > Metazoa > Arthropoda > Insecta > Thysanoptera > Thripidae > Odontothrips > Odontothrips loti. The sequence continues at coordinate 6,945,470 of CM076251.1, forward strand.
CAGACAGACAGACAGACAGACATACAGAGAAAGACAGAGATTGGCTGCCAATTCAAACCCGGGCTGTGCGTTCCCGCATCGCGCCTGCCGCTGACGAACGACGGCCGGCCGCCTCGTTTGCGCTGACCTAAGCGGCCACGGCGGTCGCCGCCTCCGCCACCACCACCGCCGCCGCCGCCGCCACCGCCTCCGCTGCGTCATACCTCTAATTATTATTTTTCAAAGTAGGCGCCCGGACCGTTGGCGCTCGGTACCTCTCGGTATCTGTCGGTGTGCTGCAGGTCCCCCGAGGTCCCCGCCCCCGCCGCCGGGAGTCCTCATGAGTCAGACTGGGAGGACCGGCGGCGGCAGACAGACCACACCGACGACTCCACGGGCACGGCCTGGACTGCCTCCTCGTCACCAGCTCTCTTCCTGCTCTCGGGATGGGAAACACGCCAATACGAACGCCGAACGCATCGCGCGCGTCGCCCGCCGCATGACAGAGCCACGACTCCATTTACTGGCGTCCACAACCGTGTCACACACATACATACACACATACACACACACACACACACTACCGACCGCCACTGTCCTCGGATGGCCTTGCTTCTCCTTTCTCTCTCACGTTCACGTCCGTGATATTGCCGCAAGGACAAACCCGTCTGCTATTGGCCAGTCGTGGCGCACATGGCGCCTGGTGGGTGGGCAACCCAGACTTCTCCACGCACGCGTGTCGGGCGGGCTGGCCTACCCTGTCACTTGCAGGCGCTCAGCGTGATCGCAAGCCAGGAGAAAATTTGGATGTGCTTTATGGACGAGCCAAAAGAGAACGAGATGGGAGGGGGGTAAAAGGAAAAGGCAGATAAACGGGGACGGTGGGAGAGAGAGAGAGTGAGAGACAGAGAGACAGAGAGCGAGAGAGAGCGAGAGAGAGAGAGAGAGAGAGAGAGAGAGAGAGAGAGAGAGAGAGAGAGAGAGAGAGAGAGAGAGAGAGAGAGAGAGAGCGAGAGAGAGAGAGCGAGAGAGAGAGAGCGAGAGAGAGAGAGAGAGAGAGAGAGAGAGAGAGAGAGAGAGAGAGAGAGAGAGAGAGAGAGAGAGAGAGAGAGAGAGAGAGAGAGAGAGAGAGAGAGAGAGAGAGAGAGAGAGAGAGATGTTGCGTCGGGTGATTCACTGCCGAGTACGCGTCCTGCACAGGTTGCACGCAGTTTGTTGTCAGGGAGTGGAAAGGGAAAGGGGGGGGGGGGTACACATCTGGCAGGTTAGGACGTGCCTGTCCGTAAACAAGCGTCATTACGATTGGCCCGCCATGACGGTACCGCTGCTGCTACTGCTCCACCACTGCACACGGCGCGCCCATTAAAGCGCAACGGACTTTAAGAACGTTTCCGCTGTTCCTATGGCCATATTTCCGTTTGCTTTGTGCGGGCAGCTGCGCAGCGGCCAGAAATGTGGTCCGCAGTGCTAACTAATAGTTAACCTAACCTAAAACGCGGCTAACTGAGGAGACTGATATGTCGGTCCACGGTCTCCTCCGTTAGTGTTTGCCATGCACACTCCGCGCTCTCCCTCGTCAGTTCCCGCTTTCCCAGTCGATTGTGTGTGGGGCGTTTGCGTTTGATTAAAAAAAAAAGTCGCTATCGTTTCCTCATGTCAAATCGTCACTAGGTGGATGGACAGTTATGCGGCTCTTCTGCAGTAAATGCGCTTCAATAGTCGGGAGCGTTTCGCCGCCAGCAGTCACGAGGTGAGGTGCAGTGCCCCAGGCTCTCCGGGGGGATTCCCGTCAGACGGGGAACCACCGGGCCGGGGCCTCCCCCTCTCCTCCCCCTCTCCTCCCTCTCTCCTGCCCGTCGCCGTCCCCGTCGCCATTCCCTCCCCACCACCGTCCTCTCCCCGTCCCCTCCCCGTCCCCTCCCTTCCCCGCGTCCGGAGAGCGTGACCCTAGGCTAGAGAGTCGACGGGTACGTCCGCTGCTATCTTTAGACGGCGCTCGTCGCCAATGTTTCTACCGGCCAGGTGTTTCAGGGATGATCGCGGCCGCACCTCTTTTGCCGACGTTTTCCTCGACCTAGGTGGGCTCCCCCAGGATAACCAGGAAACCCGCTGCGGCGTGGAACAGGAGGGAATGCGAACCAGCTGCCGGCGACCTGCATCGCCATCTGTGCGAGGCGAACGGCGAACCCCGATGCGAGGTTATCGGCCGCCTACGCTGCGAAACAGGATTAGGCCCTCCTTGTCCTCCTCCAGGATGCAGGGCGATGATAACGGCGAGCTGCGCCGAAAGCCGCCCGACCGTTTTTTTTTTCTCTCCCGCACCCGGCCTTGCTATCTCCGACGTGCGAAACGCACTCTTAACACTCCCCGTCCATATCGGGCGTGGGCAGAGGAGCTGGGCTTGTGGTGCGCGGTGTCTCGTTTATGGCGGTAGGGAGTGCGTGCTACATTCTCATATCGCGCCGTTCGGAGAAGCGCTGCTATAACGGATTCCGCGAAGCCTCAGTACGCCGGGTCTCCGTCTGTCCTGGGCGGTGGGCGGAGGGAATTACCTCACGGAGGCCAGGCCCCACAGAGTGTGCCTCTGTCCCCGCTCCGGGCCGGAGTTCCCGTAGTCGTGCCCGCCGCCTGCCGCCCGCCGCCACCTCTGGTGCTTCTGGTCTTAGGTCAGGACCCACAGGACGTGCACGCTGTGGCGGCCGTGAGTGGGGGCCCGGGGCGCGGGGCCCGGGCGGCTGGCGGTGCGTGGCGGGCCGGCGGCCGGTGGGGGCCTCGAGGGGGGCCACGAGCCGGCCGGCGGCCGGTGGGCGCGGGCACCGCCACGGCCGCCACGCCAGCGCCGGCCAGCACAGTCACACTGCTGCGGCCCAGACTCAGTCCGGTATCGCTTGATCGAGGACCGAGGTGGCACTCGAAACTCGCCAGCAACGCGGCGCGGCGGTGGCGACGGCGACGCCTGACTGAGGCTGCGGGTGCGTGCGCGCGTACCCAGGGCGACTACCGCTGCTCTGGTCCACCTCGGCCCGGCCACCGGCTGCCCCCGGCCGCCCCCGGCCGCCCCCGACCCGGCCATGGGTCTCCATCACTTGCACCCACACAGGTATACCCGCGCCCGCCCCAGAGTCCGCCGGCCGGCCGGCACGCCTTCGCTCTTCGCCGTCGCTTCCTTACGTCTTTACATATGGGCCCGTGTTTCGCCGCATTGTTATTAGGAATTTTTAGGAAAACTTCCGTCAGAATTGTCCACCAGTGTGATTGACTCTACCATTCTTGTCCGCAGCGGTGACATGGCCGACGGCGGCGTCGGCACCACCTTCAGCCCCCTCTTCAACCTGTCGAGCACGGTGATGCCCGACCACGACCACGAGGCCGCCGACAGCGACACGGTGGTGGCCAAGGTGACGGCCATGGCGGTCCTGGGGCTGGCGTCCCTCACGCTGGGCCTGCTGCCCCTCAAGCTGGCCGTGTGGCTGGGCTGGGGCCGACACACGCAGCGGCGCGCGTCTGCGGCGGGGGCGGCGGAGGCGCTGCACAGCCACGGCGGCAAGGACAGCGGCGCCCTCCTCTCGGCCCTGCTCTGCTTCGGCGGCGGCGTGCTGCTGTGCACCACCTTCCTGCACATGCTGCCCGAGGTGACGGAGTCCTTCGGCGAGCTGGTGGAGGCCGGCAGCATCACCGACGGCACCATTGTGCACGTGGCCCCGCACCTGCTCATGTGCGCGGGCTTCTTCATCATGTACCTGGTGGAGGAGCTGGTGCACATGTACCTTCACTGGCGCAGCCACGGGGGGAAACACGGCCACAGCCACGGTGAGAGTGAGAGAGAGGGCGATAGCCCCAGATCCAGATCCAACTCGAATTCATTTCCTATCAATTTCCATTTGCTTCAATTCCTCTGGTGTAGAATTCTATCAGGAAATCAGAAATTCTACCAGAAATTTCCGATAGGAATTCTGATTACCTGATAGTTTTCCTGATTGTCTGATAGCTCTTCTGATTACCTAGCTTTTCTGAGTTTCTGAAAGCATTTTCTGATGGCTTTTCTGATTTCTGAAAGCTATTCTGATCTTTGATAGCTTATGCTGATAGCTCTCCTGATAGCCTGAAAGCAGTTTGCTTTCAGCATAAGCTGTCAGAAGTCTGCTTTCAGAGACAACGCTGTCAGGATGTTCTGAAAACTTTGATTTTGAAAGGGCCATAAAACCGAAACCTCTCGGAATTTTTGCTTGAAATTTGGTATATGCGACATCAGTTTGCTAATTTACTAGGGCCATTTTAATTTTATCAAAATCCGACAATTTTTTTCTGGCATCTCGAGAACGGTGCGCGCTAGCTCAAATCTGACTGCAGAATTGGATAAGACTCGGTTTTCACTTACTAATGATACTTTTAGCACGACTCTTAAGTAATCGTTTCACTGATAAAATGCTCTGAAATGTTTTGAACTATCAGACAATGCTATCAGCAGATTGCTTTGAGAGATTCAACAACAGCTATCAGAACTTTTCTATCAGGGCAATGCTATCAGAAATTCGCTATCAGAGGTGCTCGAAAATTTATCAGAAATCAGAAATATTCTGATAGCTCAGGTCTGATAGCAAAACTATGATAGCTTTTCCTGATAGCATTTACACCAGTGCATCCTGTGTTAACACAAGCCTCCCACAATACCGGCGAAAGTCTAAAATAAAGTTCAATGCTAAAAATGATGATCTTCGAAACACAGGTCACGAGCACGGCCACGGCCACGGCCACGGCCACGGCCCCGCGGAGCCACGCAGGCTGTCTGCCTACCACACCAACATGGCCATGGTCTACGACGCGGACGACGCCATGACCTCACCCATCAAGTCGCTCAGGTGGAAGGCCGGCGACACCAAGCCGTCCACCGTCGTCCTGCAGTACCAAGACGGCTCCGAGGTCAAGTCTGAGGTAAGCGGAGCCAAGGGGGCCAGCGGAGCCAGCGGAGCCCCTGTCATCCTGGTATGACCCGATCTCATCGGCCTGCCAAAGATTTTTATAGATACTTACCGAAGCGCGCCTGCCGCGGAATTCCCCTCGGAGCTTTACGTTACTGCTCTGCGGCGTGCGGCGGTATTCAGCTCACCGCTTGCGGCCCGGGGCGCGGCGCGGCGGAGCCATTGGAGGCGCCCAGCCCTCACTCGGCCACTCGGCGCGTCTCAACGAGGAGGCCGTGGCCGAGGCCGAGACCGAGGCGTTCCCGACTTAGCCAGCCGCGCCCTGCTCCGCTCATCCCATTGTGTGGTGTCGTGTGCGGTTCCAGCGCGCACTATTCTCGGAGCCAACACACATGATCCCGCCTCCTACCGCGTCCCCGGCGTCACACAAGGGTGTCGGCTCGCGGCGCGGAGAGTGTGTTCAAGTGTGTCTGATACGCTGCGTCGCGTCGCATCGTGTTCGTTTAAATCTCTCTCTCTCTCGATCCGAAACAAAAACAGCGGTGGAGTATCGGCGGAGTCTTTTGTGTTTGCCTCCCGCCCCCTTTGATGACACACCTCTTCGCAGGTGCCGAACGAGTTCCTGGTGTCGGCGGTCACCTTCACCTCGCCCTGGGGGATCAACAACCTGTCCGCCGAGAAGCAGCATCTGCGCGTGGATGCCGAGCGGCCGTGCTGCCAGGGCGTTCCCCGGCTGCAGAAGATGTCGGCCAAGTGCCACAAGCTGCACCACGACCACAGCAGGGAGCCCGACTTCACGCTGCCGGAATTCATGGCGGCCACCAACCACCACTCACACGCCATTCCGGTTACGGGCGCGGGCGCGGCCCCCGGCGACGCCGACGCCGTGGAGGTCGTCGAGGACGCGGTGGTGAGCGCGCTGCGCGGCCTGCTCATCGTGCTGGCCCTGTCGGTGCACGAGCTGTTCGAGGGGCTCGCCGTCGGGCTCGAGTCCGTCGCCAGCAACGTCTGGTACATGCTCGTGGCCGTGGCCTGCCACAAGCTGGTCATCGCCTTCTGCATCGGCGTCGAGCTGGTCGCCATGAGCACCAAGGTGTCCCTGCACGTCCTGTACGTGGCCACCTTCGCCCTTGTGTCGCCCCTCGGCATCGGCGTCGGCATCCTCGTCACCTCTAGGTCAGTCGAGTACAAGTGTACGGATGGATCAGATTATTTTTATAGCTGATACCGGCTGAATTCATCATCGGTTTCTGCTGTTGTACATGTTTACTGACGGGAGATAAAATCGCTTTTCCAGCAACAAGGGTCTCGAGGACGGCGTGATCTCCCCCGTCCTGCAGGGGCTCGCCACCGGCACCCTCCTCTACGTCGTCTTCTTCGAGATCCTGGAGAGGCAGCGCGCCTGCGGACACTCGGGCCTGCGGCAGTTTCTCGCAGTCCTGGCTGGGTTCCTCGTCATGTTCGGCCTTATGTTCATCGGTAAGAAGTGAAGTCTGGTCTTTCCGTGGATTGTCAACCATGTTTGTTTGCTGACCGGAATTTGTTGTGTTGCCCAGGTGGACACGAACACCACCACCACCACGACCACGAACACGAACACGAACACGAGACAGCTCAGCACCGCATCAACCTCACCGCCTACAGCGTTCTGCATGCTGAGTAGCTCCACCATCAGCTGCCATCGGCGCGCGTGTCGCGCGTGTATTGACTGCGTATGTCCGCTTCGCGAACGGACGAGTGCGCGCGTCACGAGAGAGAAGAACCGCACTAGTTTTAGTCGGTTTCAAAATGTGCCATACCAAACTCTATGGAATTTGAAGTGTCTCGCTGCCTCGAGGCACAGCTCAAAAAGTTTTTTTGACAGGCAGATGGTTGGTGTTACTTAATTTTAAATTTACTTTTAATCTTTGTACGATGACATTTTGACTGAACTTTGGGTCTCGAAAGTATTTTTGTTACCTTTAAGAATTATAATTATTCTTGTCTTCTGGTTTTGATGTTTGCGATGGTGGAGTATGTTCTATAGTAATGCATTTTCCATGCATTTATAAACACAGAATCTCTGGAGACAAAAAAATCACCGAATTTTGGTTTGGGTGGTTTGTGAAAAGTGGTGAAAAATTCATATTGAACATTTGACAGGGTGATGACTTTATGGCCACTTTGCGGCCGGCCGTCCTTCAATGTTTCAGGTGGCACTGACATTCCTTGTATCTGTGATATGAGTGTGGATACCGGTGGATACCATTCTGTTTAAGGATTAAAACCTTCATGTTCGAGGTACTGTACGCTCTGTGCGTTTTCCTAGGACTAAGTCCCATCGATTGAGCCATATTAAGTAGGGCTCTCGTGCATCTCACCATTCTTTGGTGATTCATAAAAGTCATCCATAAAAAGTCTGCGATTTAGTTATACATATATATAATATTTAACTTAATTTTGTGATAATTTGAGGCATCTATTTATTTTAAGACGGGTGAGTCTTCAGATGAATGTACTTTCACACCATGTATTCGTACATGTGGCAGTACCAAGATACGGTAAATTGATGTGGTAAAATGTATATATACTTTTAAAAGTCCTTGATGTTTTTTCTTCTTTTCAAAGACCCCTACATACTTCTTGGAATGCGAGAGAGTTCTATAACCATTAACATGAGAATACTGAAAATGCATTTATTTGTACATACACGCATCACGCGTCATTTTACACATTTATTTACAAGGCAAAATTTTACATTGATAAGAAAAATGGAAGGGTTTGCTGATATGTTAATTGACTTCACAAACAAGAAGCAGTCTGGCCGTGCAGACAAACTTTCCTAAAATGACGAAGTTTCTTCGTTGTAAATTAGATTCGTCGTTGCCTATTATTCCTAATGTCACAAAATAAAACACGGCCTTAGTTTGTCTTAAATGCTAAGAATTTCTTACGGCTAGGTCTTGGTAATTTCTAAAGCAATCACATTAAGGTCATATGTTTCGATCACATGCTTTGAAACTCCTACCAACTTTGGACAACATTTTGATTTGACAACATATTGCGTGTTGTTCAAAGAAAGGGTAACACAACTTATAATATCACTTTTAACAAATAAAATACACAGGAAATCAACCGGTACGACTGAATACTTTGTTATGTTACTTGCTATCAATATCGAGCTGGTCGACGGTGAACACCCTTCAGTCCGACTGACAGGAAACGTGATTGAGGAAAGTAACAAGAGTGAACACATGATGATTCTCCTCTGTCCGACAAAAGCATAATTCTTCCCCTTTTTAAGATCCCCCATCGCAGGAGGTGACCGTTACATGAACCAGCATGTTCACGACGACAATTTACAAATAAAAATAATAATAGTAATAATAATAACACCAGTGCACCTGGTAGTAAAATTCAGTCATATATATGCTCTGTACACTTTGGAGGCTCACATTTAAACAGACGCCTGCAAGACTACATGCGTCGCGTTGCCGTCACGCTCATATTTACACGCATGCAACACTTAAAATAATAATTTCATACAAAACACACGCGGCACAGACACACACTCACGCACTCACACATTCACACTGGTTCACATCACAGGTGGTAAGAGAAGTCCAGGACCACGCCGTCAGCGCGCTATCCTGGAGGTGAGGGCCTCGGCCACCTGCATAGCCGCCCTGGCCGCCAGCGGCGCCGCCGTCGTCAGCACCCTCTCGCCGTCGTGGTCGTGGTCATGGCCGTCGAGGCCGTGGTCGTGGCTGTGGCCACCGTGGGAGTGCTTGTGACTCGCTGGGAACAGAGAGGAAAACACGTTCCGTGTTATTTTCGGAGCGATAAACCTCGCGGCGTCAGAACAAAGTTGCGATGCAGTGACACAAGTCCGCGGCTGGAAAACAGTCCCGCCAAAGACAAAGGCGGAAGGAAAACTGAACAGGGCAGATGTGCTCGGCTACTCGGCTGCGTTCGTTTTCTGGTTCACACGCTGACGCTAGGCGCCACCAGGCGCCACTGGGTGCGACCAGGCGCCGTAGGATGAGCCGTAGGCAGCCCATCGTGCTCAACGGCTTTGCTGGCTGCTGTGGGGCGGGGCAGGGCGGGGCGGGGCAGGGCGGGGAGGTGGGCGTGGCGGCGGCAGGGAGGCGGGCGCGGCGCGCCGTAGCGGGTCTTGGGATCAGCTGCCAACCGGCCCAGCTGATCGGCAGCGCGGTGGCGGCGCGTAGCGGACGGGGGCGGCGAGTGTTGTTGATGTAGGTCGCTGTCCACCCGTCGCCAGCCGCGGCGTGGCGGGGCATTAGTTCCACTCGCTTCGCCTCTCGCCACCCCCGGCGCAGGGGAGGCCGTCAGCGATCTCCCTCTCTCTCTCTGTCTCTGTCTGTCTGTCCGTCTATCTGTCTGTCTGTCTCTCTGTCCCTGTCTCTGTCTGTATGTATGTCTCTCTCTGTGTCTCTGTCTCGCACACAAGGAGGTCGGAGGCCAGCGGCAGCAATAAGTATAACACGACAGGGAAGCGGGAATCGCGAGCAGTAGCAGTGCTACCGCATGGCTGCCGCTGCCGGCTTGCTGCTGCATTGCAGCGCGGTGAACGGGGAGCGTGTTGCACGTATGAAGGCCTGTGAAGGTAAGGAGGCAGCGTGTACACCGACGCGTGCACGGAGCACGCCGCCAAACCGTCATCTCAGGGCGCGCGAACTGACCTTGCCATTCCTTGAACGGGGGCGGCGGCGGCGGCAGCAGCCCGGCACCCGCCGGCGTGGGCGGCGTGTGGAAAAAGATATGGTGGGGCGAGGCCGGTGCGGCGTGCGGCCGGTGCCGGTGAGCGGAGGCATAAGCCGGGATGAGCAGAGCAGCAGAAGCGGAGTCCCCTCGCCTCGCCAGGGCGCGGTGCCAAGATTCGGTTTCACTGCGCGGCTCCTGGCCGCCACCGACGCCGCCGCCGCCGCTTTGGCAGGGCCGGAGACAGGCCGGTCTGGTCGCGAGGCTGCTACCGCTGCTGCCGCTGCCGCCCCGCCCCGCCCTCTTATTCATGCCCGGCCGACACATGACAGTCCCACGGTTGTCACATATCGCGGTATGGCCTTGGGTTCACACGGCAGAGGCAGAGAGGAGAGCCCGGCTTGTTGGCCCCAGCTCCGCAGCACGCGAACAGCGTACCGCGGTGATGCGGTGACGGCAGCGGCGGCCATCGGGATTCCGATCGGACACACGCACGACGCACGCCCCCGTCTTTGGGCGGGTCAGACGCGTGCCAAACGGGAAAGGAAGGGGCGTCCACGCCCTCGCCATGCTAATGGCCAGGTAGCTCAGCACAGCGGCCGCCTCCGGCCGCCTCTGGCCGCCTCCGGCCGCCTCTGGCCGCGAGCCCCGCTCTGCGCCATATCATTAATAAGTAAAGCCGTACCGAGGCGTGTACGGAGTAATATATTACAGTTTATAACAGGTACTGTAGGTATTGCCGAGTATTAAAACAAGTAATTAAGTTAATGCAGCGAACGCAGCTCAGTGAGGGGGGAGGGGGGGGGGGGCTGTAGGCGGCAAGACGGAGAGTGGAAGCTAGAGGTCCGTGCTGGGCCATGCCATACTGCCATCATCGTCCCCTGGTAGCTGAACAGCTATGGGTAATACCAGGTGTATCATTGGCCCCGGGCAGTTTCGGTTTTAGGCAGTCCAGTAACACACTATCTCCGTCTCTTTCTGGCTCGGCCAGACGCGTGAGACAGAAAGAGACGGAGATAGTGTGTTGCGGGACTGCCTAAAACCGAAACTGCCCGGGGCCAATGATACACCTGGTATAACGTATAACGTGTAGCCCGGCCGAACTCAGACTGAGCGGGGCGTGACGCGGAAGCGACGCCGTAAATCCGTTACGCCCCCCGCTTCTTAAGAAGAAAAAAAAAGTAATGAAAAACAATTATTTTTAAATCCAGCCTCAGCTCGACGACATCCTCTTGCTCCATTGGTGACCGCCACAGGGCGAACGCCTGCGAGCGGCCGCGGTAGGCCAGCCCGCACGACACGCGTGCTCGCAAGCGCTGAGATTGCCTACCCACCAGGCGCCATGTGCTCCGATGGTTATATGTGGCCGGGTCCGGGTAACGGAGTTCAGAGAGACGGGACGAGACGGGACGGCGGCTCAGGAGGAAAGAAGTTTGCGATCTCTTCCTGGAGCAGGAAGACGAGGGCGAGAAAGTGATCGACTGACTCCCGGCTGGCCTTCCCTTCCGCTCCGCCGCGGTCACGATAAGGCACCGCCCTCTCGCACACGCACCACACTGCTCTTACTTTCGTTCCTCGGCGAATGCATGAATGCAAGGCCGCGGCGCGCTGCACGCTGCATCGCATTACAGGGAGCTATATCGACCGCGGCCAGCGGCGGCGGCCCGGCGGCCCCAAGGCTGTCGAAAGGGAGCCCTGCCGCCCTGCCGCCGCCCTGCCGCCCTGCCGCCCTGCCGCCCTGCCGCCCTGCCGCCCTGCCGCCCTGCCGCCCTGCCGCCCGCCGCCCGCCTTCAAAAACACGTTCACTCAAAATTTACAGTCACGACGCCGCCACCGGCCGCCAGAGCCAGAAAAGCAGTGTCGAACATGGCGAAACGTCATTCCAAAGGCCCCGCCGAGGCGGCCGGCGGCGGCAACGTGCAGCGCTGCAGGTGAGCAGCAGTGTGCTATCCATCCCTGTCGCGCGCAGGCTCGCGGCAGCGCACGGCTGCGGGAGCGAGGAGGATGGAGAGGCGCTCAGCGGCGGCCCGCCTGGCCGGGAGCCAGCCGGCGGACATTATTCAACCGTCACACATTCGGCGATGGAGATGCAGAGATGGATCCCGGCTTGGGTCATACACGGACAGGTGTACGACGACGCCGGGAGCTCGCCAAGTCACCACGCTGGGAAAGAAAAGCGCGGGCCGGGCTCCCTGGCGGTACTTGAACCCCCGTGAAAAATGTTATTCACTCTAAATGTCAAGGAACAATTTTTGTTTTCGTGAGGGGGATGCAGTTTTAAGCACATACAAATCTGGGGACAATATTGCCTCTGAAAGGTACAAATTTGTCTCTGGGGGATGCAAAATCGTCCCCAGATATGTCCTTAAACTGCATTCAGCTGAGGGAAAAAATTGTTCCTTGTCATTTCGTGTGGAGTGTAGAAAATTATAAAATTAAAATTAAATCGAGGTGACTGAAATTTGGACAGCATTTGGTCGAAGCGACAAAATCTTGTATGTCTGATGGTTAGGGGTTCAACGGGTTACTCCTGTCGTCCCTGACGGCCTCTGGCCTGACCCTTGCCTATTCGGCTGTGAAAAACTCTTCTGAATGGCTCTGGGGAGGAGCGTCCGGATCGTGTCTGGGCTGGCCTCCGCGAGGGACTCCTAGCCGTGTCTACAACTTCCACAGTCCGCGGCCGCAGAGCCCTGCTCATCCAAAGGCCGAGGTGAGTCTAGGCGAGGGCTCTCCTGGAACTCAAGACGCTAGACAAGTGCAGCACGACACGGCGCGGCGCGGCAAGTGCTGTTACCCTCACCTGGACAAAGGCGGGGGACAAAAAGCGCTAATTCGCTCCACGGCAATGCGCTGTGCTGTGCCGTGCCGCGGCGTGACGTGGCGTGACCCTCCGCAAGGCGTGCTCGGCCAAGGTCAAGCTGCGGCACAGCGGCACGGCATGACACGCCCCCCGTCGTGGCGTCTCACTCCCACCTCCGGCACACCACCGGCACGCCAGCCTGCGGTCTCTCTCCCTCGTCATTACCAACGGATCGCCCGCCGCCGCGTCGTCTGCTTCGCACTCTCTGCGCCGCGTGGGCCGTCGTGGAGCCCTGACCGGTGTGCTGCGCGGTGTTTGAACCCGCGCGCTCGGGGTCCCGGGTTCGAGTACCAGATGCCCCTCTGACACCTCTGGCCCCTCTGGACCCCTCTGGTTCCTCTGGCCCCTCTGGTCCCTCTGCCCCTCTGGCCCTCAGCGCCTCTGGCGCCTCTGGCGCCTCTGGCCTCTCTGGCTCCTCTGGTCCCTCTGCCCCTCGGCGCCTCTGAACCCCTCTGGCCCCTCTGGCCCCCTCTGGCCCCTCTGGCCCCTCTGGCCCCTCTGCCCCTCGGCGCCTCTGGACCACTCTGGCCCCTCTGGCCCCCTGGACCCCTCTGGTCCCTCTGGCTCCTCTGGCCCCTCTGGCCCCTCTGCCGCCGTCCGTAAGGAGGCGTTGGGCTGAAGGCTCGGGGCTGGGGGGTTCCACCTGGATCCGCACCTCCGCCCCGGAACAAAGAGCCCAGCCTGTGTGGCGGCAGGCTGGCAGTGGCAGGCACCACCAGGACACCACCCGCAGGGCGACACGCCTTGCCTTTCCCCCGGCGACACACTCCGCCGCCGATTCGCCGGGTGTGAAAACGAAACAGTTTTACGTGCCGTGCCTCTGTGACGAGACGAGGGCGGATCCCGGGAGCCGTCGCTGTCCTGGCGGGCCCTGGCGGTGGGCCCCGGGTAGGGTACCACGTCGTACCTGGCGCGCCGTCATGCAGGATGAGGACGGGGAGAGCGACGCAGATCAGAGCGTGTTCTAAGAATACCGACCCTTCCAGCTTCCAGTGGCGCTGCCGGCCGGCCTGGCAGGGCCCCGCTCAGGGCGCGCTATGCTATAAACGGCCCCGGCTGTGCAGAACGAAAGAGCAGGAGCCCGGGGACCCCAGGGGGAGGGGGGAGGGGGGGCGACGTAACGAAAAGGCGCGTTAATCTCAGTCATCAGAGCGTAAGCACCGCTCGTCCGGTCCGGGGCGGGGTCCGGGGGGTTCACACCGCACCCACGGGCACGGGCCCCGCCGGGTGCAGGCTGGCAGGCCGGCGCCATGAGCGCGGCGGACTGCGAAACGCCTCCTCTACCGGAGCCTGCCGGGGGCCCAGACTTGACATAAGGCCCATCACCGAGGCCGCACAACCCGCATAACGTTACATGGCTGACGGGGAGCGGGGCTGCGGGCTGCGGGGCCCGGAGTCCGAACCACGACGCGGCTCACTCCGCGCTTCCTAACGCCCTGTGTAACAAGCGCACCCCGACAACTCTCGCGGTGCACTTTTCGTTTTGCAAGGGGAAATTGAGTGCGCTGGATTGGTAGTGCTGGCCGTGGTACGGAGACGGGCGCCAGCCGGCACAGCGCACAGCGCAGCTCGTTTGGCTGTCGTCGCCGGCCGTTTCCTGGATCGCGTAAAAAAAAACCCGGAGGCGCAGTCGGTGTGCGCGGCAAGGCGGCCCAAGAAACGGTTGGCGAGAGATGGTAACTATTCGCCGCCTCTTGTTTATGTGGCTACGGCAACGACATCATAATGTCCCCCTCCGTTCGTTAGCCCGCTTCCATTTCCTTATATTTCAAATGGCCGCGCGGGCAGGTAGGCCAGCGGGGTCACCAGGGCGGGGCGGACCGGGCCAGGACGGGCGATTGCTCTCACGTTGCGACGTCTATTTTTAAGCACCCCTCGCGCCATTCGTCATTTCGAGACGGTCTGTTAGTTTTCGTTCCCAGCGCTCGTGGACTCGGACCGGAGGAGGCGAGGTGCGGTCAGGGCACGGGGCCGCGGCCGCGCGCTGTGCTTCCGACTTGCGGGGGCGGGGCGGGGCGGGGCGGGGCGGGGGCACTTTGGTCCCCACTGAGGCAATACCGGCAACACGCGGGCAACAAGGAGTGCTGGGGCCGGGGTGGGTCCCGGGGAAGCGAGTCATCCGGCGCCCCGGACCGCCGATCAGAAAGAGATGCTTGTGCATATCGAAAGTGAGGATGGGGGGGGGGGGGGCAGCACGCCGTGGCGGTCGAGGCCACGCTCCAGGTCAGACACGGGGCCGCCGTCAGCCGAGCGCCGCCTTCCGGTCCTCCGGGCCGGGCCCCGTCCGGGGCTATACGCACACGGCCACGCCCTCGCCCCACGGCCTCGGCGTCGACCTCGACCCGTCCACGACGTCGACGTCCCCGTGCGGCGCGTGGACGTCCTTGGGCGACTCTCTAATAAGGATCGTCGCTATGAGCGGGGAAAGCGCAGAGCCGCGGCCGTGTCAGGGACGTCCGGGACGTCCGGAGCGTCGTCAGGGGCGTCCAGGCGGACCAGATGGCCGGATGAATGGGAGGTGCAGAGTAAATGCACCCGTTGCATCCAAGTCGCAAAAAAAGAGAAGGCGGACCTTACACACGCTCGGCGCCGCAAAACAAGAAACGCTGCGGAGAGCACGGGCGGCAGC
Source organism: Odontothrips loti (assembly GCA_038380765.1). NCBI lineage: Eukaryota > Metazoa > Arthropoda > Insecta > Thysanoptera > Thripidae > Odontothrips > Odontothrips loti. The sequence continues at coordinate 6,960,558 of CM076251.1, forward strand.
GACGTCAGCAAGTGAAGCACACGTGCGAGAAAGCGCGCGGCGGCGAGGGCCCCGAGGAGGACGGGGACCACAGAGGGACGTGTGCGACGAGCAGGGACACGGCGGGTGGAGTCATACACGCCGGACACCGGCCCGGGCGTGGCCATCCGCGAACGACGCTCCTGCGGACGGACGTGAACCGGCCGCCGACCAAGGACGACGACACCGGTCTGTTTTACTTTCTCACGCGTCACCGCCACACCTGGCCGACGGGCGGGAAATTCGAACTTGTCAGCAGCGATCGATACGGAATCGATACGGGCGGGAAGTGTGTGAACCGTGATGGGAGACGGGGGCACGACTGCATAGGAGCATGGGAGGAATAACTTTTCAATTTTGGAGTACATCCGCGGTGACTTTCAGTTGAGATGGTCGAACTTTCAAGTCGTATGGGGACGTTCATAAACTACGTGACTGGTTTTAGGCCACTTTTTGACCCCTGCCCCCCCCCCCCCCTTGTGACGGGTCGTGACCAGGCCTCAGACCCCCCCCCCCCCCCCCCGTTACGTGAACCAAACCTTCAATTGCATTTTTCGCTATATAATGGCACAAAAGTGCATTTAAACAGGAAATTAGTAGTATTTTTTCGTGTAAAGTTAGTTTTTATTGGAGTAAGAGAGCGCGGGTTTTAGTAAGAGTCAAATACTAAAAGAATTTATTAAAACAACAAATAACAACAATTAAGATATTGAAGAGTCAGAACGTCGTCATATCACACTTCCTCGAAGACCGGGGTGCACCACTTAGCGATGTTCTCGATGACAGCAGCCCTTAGCTGGCTAAGAGTCCCCACAGACGGCCTAAGCGCCGCAGCTCCGATCAGTCAGGCAGCGACGCCGGCGCGCTGCCCTGCAAGCCGGCCGGCAGCCACGCGGCGCAACGCGACACCGTCCGGGCGGAGTCACGTCACTCTCGCTCAACCCCCCCCCCCCTCCCCCCTCGTGACCTGGCGTGACTTTTTCGAACCCCTCCTTCCTCCCCCCAAATCGGTCACGTAGTTTATGAACGTCCCCTATCTCTAGCTGCCGCCGACGATGACGGAGCGTCGCGCTCACGGTAGCAGCAGCCGCGGCCAAACCCAATCACGGTCCGACAAACTGCTGGAGCCGATCGGCGTCCCCAGAGAAAGGGTTCGGAGCGGGGAGGCGGCGGACTGGAGGCTTCGCTCGTCGCCAGGATGACGACGGCGGTCGGCGAGGCAGGTCGGCCCGGCAGGCCGCGCACACCTTTCTCCTGCAGGTCATCGCTCAGAGGACGGCTCGGCTCGGCTCTAAGGATCGGCTCTACGGCAGTTGCATACTTTTGCTCTCTCCGAGTCTCAGATGCTGAAACACGTTCGGCGCGATAAGGCGCTGAAACTCGGCGGTGCGGCGGCGGCGGCGCGCCCAGGGGCATGTCACCTGTGGTCCCCCGTGGTCCCCGCGGTCCCCTGTCACGTGTTTCCACACCGGCCTCGTGCTCGTCGACAACGCCGTGGTGACGGTGTGGCCGCGCGGTCACCGGAGTCACAGGAGACCGCGGTCATTGGCTGGACCCGCCACCGCAGCAGCAGCAACAGCAGCTGCAGCAGTGAGTCCTGGTCCTGGTCCTCGCGGTGACGCAACGCCGCACATGTGCTTTCAGTTACTCAATGCCGCGGTACGACGAGGACCAATGGGGACGGGACGGGGTCAGGCCGCGACCGCGATGCGAGCCCGCACCCGCGCCGCCGACCGCCGAGCCCAGCCGACCTCCTTCACTGCCGCGCTGGAGTCCCAATCCCGATCCCCCCCGCTGCGAACGCTGGGCATTGACCGCGGGCCGCGGCCTGTGCAGTTTACAGGCGGAGCTGCGCCTTTCCATGGCGCCGGCGGACGACGGGAACGTGATGTGAACACGTGAGGCTGCCTGCCCGCCGCCCGGCCCCAGCAGGTCCCGGTGGCCCCGGCCCGGCCCCAGCCGGCCGTGTGTGTTACAGTGCGCCCCGCCGCCGGCCAAAATCAACACGGCGGCCCCAGCCCAGCCCAGAACAGGCCTATCGGATTGGCTCACGTGGCAGCGCCCGGCAGCGCCACACTCCGGCCCGGCACCGGCGGCCTCCCCGCGCTCTCACTCCTGAGCGGCGGCGGAAAGTTGCCTGCCCCCGCCGTCGGCGTCGGCTGGGTGACGTCGGGCGCCCTCCGCCAGCAACCGACACCTGCACCAGCGCGTGCACCAGCGCGTGCACCTGCACCAGCGCCCTGCACCAGCACCTGCACCAGCGCCTGCACCTGCGCCTGCACCTGCGCCTGCACCTGCGCCTGCACCTGCGCCTGCACCTGCGCCTGCACCAGCGCCTGCACCTGCACCAGCGCCTGCACCAGCGCGTGCACCTGCACCAGCGCGTGCACCTGCACCAGCGCCTGCACCTGCACCAGCGCGTGCACCTGCACCAGCGCCTGCACCAGCGCCTGCACCTGCACCAGCGCCTGCACCAGCGCGTGCACCAGCACCAGCGCGTGCACCAGCACCAGCGCCTGCACCAGCGCCTGCACCAGCGCCTGCACCAGCGCCTGCACCAGCACCTGCACCAGCACCTGCACCTGCACCAGCACCTGCACCAGCACCAGCACCCCCTCGTTTGGCAACGACCGCCCTACTCCCCTGGAGGAGACAACTACTGCAGCACCGCGTGCCAAGGCCTGCTAACGCTGCTGCTGACGCACTCGGGACTTCCACGCCATCGGTGCCGTCGGCTGCCCCGCCGTACCGGGTCCGGCCGTGCATGCAGTTGCCGTTGCCTCACTGAGTCGAGGTGAGGAGGGCTCATGCGCGCACACACACACACACACACACACACACACACACACACAACGGGCGCATTGTGTGCCGCATTTTACATAAGGTGCATACATGCGTCACTAGGGCGGATCCGCGGGGGGTCGATGTCCCCGCCGCCGGCATGACTCACACCTGGAGGCCTGGAGTCCCACCTGACTCCCCCCCCCCCCCCCCTCTCCCGCCAGCGGCACGCGTCCAGCATAACGGCAGGGTAACCGAGAGGTACTTTTGGATTCGAGCCGAGCAATCAATCCGGCTCGGCGGCCGAGCCAAGCCGAGCCGAGGAGTCCCGCTGGTAGAGCCGGGTCTGTTCGGGCCGGGCCGAGTGCTGCTGTCTGTCCTGTTGCCCTCCCCTGTCCCCCGCGCGGTAGCGGAAGCGGAGGCGGCGGGCCGTCTATCCGACGGACGTCTATCCCGTCCTATCCTGTTCTATCCTGTCTTATTCTCTCTGTCCTATCCTAAGCTAGAGGGAAGTACCACGGCCGGCAATTGCAGAGGCAGAGGTTCCAGCGTTGCACACACACACACACACACACAACCACTAACAACTCCGGGGCGGCGGGAGTAAACTAGGAGGACGCAGAGGCTGGGTGAACTAGAGGCGTAGAGACGTGATAGCGGCAGTCCAAACTCTCCCCTCCACAGCCACCTTAAAATCTGTCATCAATCGAGGCGATTTGTGGGGCAAGTGCGGACTCAAACACCACGGGACGGTCTTAAGGCGAAGCGTCCTCAATCTCCGTCGCTGACGAGGACAGAGGACCTTGCGCTGCGGCCGCGACCGGGTCAGGTGGTCAGGTGCGCGAGGCGATGAGGCGGGGAGGGGGTTGCGCATGCGCTGTGCACACACGATATTATTACCCGCCCCCTTGTCTCTCCTCCTCCCCCGCTCACGCCCGCCCGCCTCCGGTGGCGCAATCCCCTGCACAGCCTGCACTGACTGGTTTTAGGCCCGCCGCGCCGCACAGCCCTGCGGTGTCCGCCCAGGCCGGTACGGCACGGCGCACGGCGCGCAATTTCAAAGCACACACACACACACACACACACACACACACACACACACACACACAAACCGCCAGGGCCAGGGTCCCCCGCCTAGCCTATAGCTGCCTTTGATTTGCAATCACGGCCTAGTGCCGTGCACCGAACACACACCAACCAGCAAACAACAGCAACAAACAGCACCACCACCACCACCACCACCACCACCACCACCACCACCACCACCACCACCACCACCACACCACTTGTGCACTTGCGCCCGCTGAAACGTGACGTGACACGGCGCCGTGACGTATGGCGTGACACTGCGTCGCGCTGTGCACTCTGTGGCGCCCCGACCGGCACGCCGCGCATTCCTCTGCGGCCCTCGCGGCCACAACATGAAGCCCGCAGCCCGGCCCGACGGCCCGAGGGGCGTAGCCGGGGGAAGGGAGTCAGCCCCCCCCCCCCCCCCCGAAACCAGCGACCGGGGTAGGCAACCTGCATAACCAACGCCTGAATGTAGGCAATCAGCACTGCATATCCCCCTCCGAAACCCAAGTCTGGCTGCGCCCCGAAGCGCAGAGCCCATGGATGTAGTATTTCTCATAGCAGAGCGACGGGAATCCCAACTGAACAAAGGGTTAGTGGGCTTGGTCTGATTGTCAAGCGGCGAGGCCGACCAGACGCAGCTTGTTTCCAACGACGTTTCCCACATGGGCGCGCGCTGACGCTCTGACGCGAGTGTTTTTAGCACTGCATTACCGAGTCGGGAGGGAGAAGGAAACGAGGGAAGAGGTATAATGCAACACACAAATGAGCAGGAATGAGCGCGTGCGCATGCGCGAGGACTCGGACTCCTCCGGCCGGAGAGGGAGAGGAGCGGAGGACCTGGGCTTGGGTCTGAGCCGCGAGGTACTAATATGCCGAGGTCACATCGGAAAGAAAGTCAGTGAGACTGGGACTGACTGAGCCGAGCACAAGGTCCGAGCTGGGGAGGACGTCGGTGTGTACTACTGCCTGCCAGGGTCACAGAGAGCGAGAGCGGGAGAGAGAGAGAGAGAGAGAGAGAGAGAGAGAGAGAGAGAGAGAGAGAGAGAGAGAGAGAGAGAGAGAGAGAGAGAGAGAGAGAGAGAGAGAGAGAGGGGGGGGGGGGGGGGAGAGCACCACGCTGTATGAAACCAATGAAACTGGTGATTAATACTGTATCAGGACAGAGTGTGCTGCGCTGCATGGGACTGTGCTCCTCCGGCCCCCACCCCGCCCCGCCCCCGCCCCGCCCCCGCCCCGCCCCCGCCCCCGCCATCGGTATCTAGGTTGTGCTTTCACAGGTGCGGTGCGCTCGGCGGGGCACTCGGTGCACCGCGCACCGCGGGGTGTGCCCGGCCTGTCCCTGTCGTGTGCCTAGAAAGGTGCTTCGCGCGTCCCGTTGGAGCCACGTCACGTGACACAGGCGCCGCCTATGATTGGCTGCGCGTGCCGGTACGGGCGCCAGCCATTATTCGCACGCTAATCTGGCAGCCAGGGCCTCCTCCTTCTCCTCCTATCCGGCCGTCCTGCTGGCCTATTTGCTCCTCCTGAACCAGTCCGGGTTGCGCAAGAGCCGCGTGCCCCGAGCCGCATTAGTCGGCCGGGGCGGCCGCGGCCGGTGGTCAGGCGTGGTCCCCGCCGCGGTGGTCCTGGTCCCCGCGGACGTGGGACACGGGGGTTCCCCCGGGCTCCGCCAGCCTCCGCCGGCCCCCGCAGCTCCACCGTGTCGGCGGGCCACGACAAAGGCTTGAAGCGACACGTGGGCGGGGCCCATTATGGGGTGGCGGTAATTATTAAGCGGAACTAACGACACGAATTTTTTTGCGCGGAATTTTCCGGCAAAATAAAAACGAAAAAAGATGGTTCTCGGAGTGCAGATAGCGGTCGGTGCGTGATTAGGGTAAGTAAGTAATGGACTGGTGTGGCGGCACGCGGCACGCCACGGCACGGAGCGGCACGGAGCGGCACGGACCTCGCCTTGAGGAGGCCTTAATGACAGCAGAGAAATCTGTTTAGTTTACACGTTTCCGGCTGCACAGGCGCACGAGCGCGGAGAGTTAAACACCTCCCTTCTCCTCCCCCTCTTTTTTTTTCTGAGTGCAAAAGATCACGCCTACTGTCAAGGGTTCCGGTATTCGAACCCGAAAGCAGGTTACAGATGCCAAATGCGCGCTTATGTACTAATTAGCTACCACGGCTCGAAGGGTAGAAAGCTCTTCTATGCGACGGGCAGCCACGCCACGGCAGGAGCCGGCATATGGAGACCTGTGTGTTTGTCACCCGTCACACGTCAGCTCCCGCGGCTCCCTCAACGAGCTGTTAAAGAAGAAGGGGCCTTTCTAGCCACGGAGAGGCGTGTCTTCGTCTCGTGGCCGCCTCGCGGAAGCAGAGTTGTTGTCCGCCCCGCATAACACACACGCCAGGCGGCAGCGGGGGAAATAAAGGGAAAAGGCTGCGCCGTGTTGCGTTGCTGCAGTACAACAACGGCGGGTCCTTGCCGGGGGCCGGCGGGGGTCGGCGGGGAAGTCCCCGCGTCCAGTCAGCGGGGTTCATCGCTCCTAATTCGCCGTCGTTCGCTCGCTTCGCCCGCCCGCCCGACCGTCGAAGGACCCACAGCAGGGCCATGCAGGGCGGTGATGTGAGGAAAGGAAACTGGCCCGGCTGGCCGGCGGCGAGGTCGGAGCAAGGATGGCGACGGGAAGGGATCAGCCAGCATCGAGTGCGGTTTGCTGGGTAACCTAATTTTTCGCTGATCCGGCGAATTCTGATCTCTGAAAACGCGTCCCAAGAATTTTTATCGCTCACTCGGCGAAAACTTTTGCCTGAGATTGCAAATTATTCGCTATCAGCGAACAATGTTCCGTGAAACAACCTAACTGGACCAGTTTGGCCACACGGTAGCGCCTGCTGGGTAGGCAGCCGCGACTCCTGCATGCACACGTGTCGTGCGGGCTGGCCTATCCTAGCATTCGCAGGCGCTCGGCGTCACGTTGGAGTTGGAGACACAATGCGGACGCAAGCTCTGAACGACGCCGAAGAGGCATGGCGCACGTTCAAGTACCTGCTCCGGGCGCTGTTTTACCCGACGCCTCGCTTAACTAGACTAACTGCGGCCGCAGTGTTACAGGGGAGGGATGCGAGACTCGACCGAACCGCACGGCCGCGCTATTCCTGCATTACCGCCCCGGGCGTCCTCGCCGAGGTCCTGTCTTGGTCGCCGCAAGAAGCTACGGAGGTTATTGCCGGTGATAAATGGCCGTATATACCCTCCGTGCCGTGCCGTGGCGTGTTGTGCCGTGCCGTGCCGCCGTGTCCTTGGGGCGGACAGTAGTAGTTTACCACACGCTGGTTTGTGCTGTCAGCGGCCGCCATCCCGTCACCGGTGCGTGTTTTCTCCTTTCACGTCCACGTCGAACGTCCGTCCGAACACACGACGACGGCGACGGCTGCCGATGCCGGGGCACCGCGGCACCACAGGCTCTGGAGGAGGGCTTTCATGTAGGGCAGCAACAGCAGTGACGAGCACCGGCAGCGGGCCGCTCTTTTATCGACGGTCACCGACGCGCGCAGGCGTGAAAAATATGCCTTGCCGATGACCTACGCCGTCCCGTACGCCACCTGCTCGCGTGTATTTTAGCTGCGGCTTCGGCGAAGCCGCAGGCGCGAAGTCGGGGCGCAGACAATGCACCCGCCTTGGACACGCCTGACCCTGCCGCGCGCACGTCGGCGATGTGTATGACCCAGCACGTACCGGTACCGTCTGTTTGGCTGCCCCCGCCGTCCCCCGCCGTCCCCCGCCTGCCCCCGCCTGCCCCCGCCTGCCCCGGATACCGGCCATGGGCTGCGAACCCCGACCCGACCGCAAGACGGCCGTAGCCCGCGGCCCATGGCCTCTCCCCCAGGCAAGTTTTTGTATCGATACTATCAAAATTGGTTTCGATATTCATCGAAATCGGGTCGGTTTCTGTTCCGGGCGAAATAACGAACGCGGTATTGCTGTCTCGTCACCACAATTCTTGAAACCAAAACTTGTTACTCGTAAGTCGTTTGGCGTTGAGTTATATTATCGAGTTTCGCGGTGCGCTTGCGGTTGTGCTTGCGGCGTTTTGAGCCCGTTTCAGTTCGAGGCGATGTGACCCCAGGCCGGGCCGTACCGAGCCGGGGCCGGGAGTGACCGCTGACAGCTGACCGCTGACCACTGACCGCTGACCGCTGACCGCTGACCGCTGACCGCTGCCGCCGGCTGTGCGGTCGGCCGAATGTGTGAGTCACATATGAGTGACGGGTGAACTATGTGCTCCGGGCTCTCCGTGCTCCACTCCGGACCCCGGCGGAGGTGGTGGGGGGCCCTGGGGGGCCGGGCCCCGAGTCCAAAGCCCGCAAGACGTCACCGCGTGCGATGCACGAGCGTCACAGACCTGTTTTCCGAGCGTACCGCAAAATCCCGCAAAGTATATAGTGGCCTGGCCGAGGTACCGAACGCGGGGCACCCCGCCCGTCTCTGTCTGACGCACGGCCCAGGTACCGAACGCAGGTGCACACAGCCTGTCTCCGTCTCTGTCTGATGCCCGGCCCGGAACTCCGCGCCGCACTTTCCGCAGCCTAATCACTCTCCAGTTACTTTTCTGTTTTCTGGTCCACCGTGCCGCGTAATGCAGAGAACAGGAAAGGAGGGACGGAGCAGAGCGGCGAGGCAAATGTGGCCAGCGAAGTAACATTGGCCTTGTCATTTCCATCACGCACTGGACCGCTACTGCCTCGGCCGCACCCGAGAGAGAGAAAGAGAGAGAGTGCAAGAGCAAGTGAGCGAGAGAGAGGAAGAGAGAGAGAGAGAGAGAGAGAGAGAGAGAGAGAGAGAGAGAGAGAGAGAGAGAGAGAGAGAGAGAGAGAGAGAGAGAGAGAGAGAGGGGGGGGGGCTGCAGTAAATGGTCGCCGATGGTCGCACTTGTCGCGATTCGAGTGCCGCCATCAGGGCGCTGTTCGGCCTGTTCGGTGCGCGCGAGGCGAGCGCCAGACGAGTGAATCGATTGGGCCCTTTGCAGCAGCAAATGGTTCGCTTCCTGGCCCCCGCTTGCCGCCGCTCAGTGGGTCCGGCCCGGTCCGGTTGGTCCTACCGTCCGCCTCAATTGGACGATAGGCGAAAACAAGGCGGTGACGTCAGCGGCCGTGTCTCCGAACCCACTCATTCGGATCGGACAGGTGTGATTATCTCAAATAAGAGGTGCGAAAATAGATGCAGTTCTGAGAGCGAAAGCACGGGGAACGTGTCGGTACTCACAGGCCATGCCGAGGGCCATCATGACGCCGAAGCCGACCATGATGGCGAGCAGCTGGCAGACGCCGCTCTGGTTGTTGGTCCGCTCCCGCTGTAGGATCTCGAAGAAGACGACGTACAGCAGGGTGCCGGCGGCCATGCCCTGCAGCACCACGGCGGCGATGCCGTCGCCCGCGCCGGGGTCCGCGCCCAGCAGCAGGCCGGCGGCGATGCCGACGGGGGACACGGCCGCGAACGTGGCCACATAGATGAGGATGAGGGAGAGGCGGGTGCGCGACGAGACGAGCTCGATGCCGACGCACAGCGCGATCACGAACTTGTGCGTGGCGATGGCGCCGAACAAGTACCACACGTTGCCGGGGCTCGACTCGAGGCCGACGGCCAGCCCCTCGAACACGGCGTGGAAGGAGAGCGCCAGCACCGTGAGGAAGCCGCGGATGGACTTGGACATGACTTTGTCCTTGACGCCGGCGTGGTGTTCACCGTGGTTGTGCGGAAGGTGCAGGTGGTGGTGGTGATGGTGGCCGTGCGGGTGCGCGTCGTGCGAGTCCGGGGCGGGGAACGACGCGGTGGATCCCAGGTGGCTGCCGCCGTGCAGCAGCCCCTCCGTGCTGGCCGTGATGCTCTTCCGGGTCGACTCGAGGGCGCGCGGTTGAGGCACCGCCATCCCCATGGGCCCCATGCTCCCCGTCACCGTCTCCAGCGGCGCCTGCTTGGCGGGGGAGCCCGGCGCCAGGATGGCGCGCGGGATCATCTGGTTGGGGCCGCCGATGTTGCTGTGGTGCTGGCTCGGGTGTTGGCCCTGGCTATCCTGGTCCTTGCAGCGGCGCAGGCTCATGGTGCGGTGCACAACCACCACGTCCTTGTCGTCGTGGTCGTCCTCCGAGGAGCGGTTGTCCAGGACGAGGTGCACCAGCTCCTCCACGATGTAAACGAGGAAGAAGCCGGCGCAGAAGGTGAGCTCGGACAGCTGCATGTCGTCGTGCGGGAGCTTGCCGGCCTCCCGGAGCGCCTCGAAGCCCTGCCGCACCTCGGGCTGCAGGTGCACGAATGTGGTGTAGAGGAGCACGCCGCCGCCGAAGCACAGCAGCAGCGAGATGACGAGCGCGTGTGCGCGCGCGCGCTTCCCCGACAGGACGTCATCGCCGAAGCGGAACCATGTCGCCAGTTTGACGGGCAGCACGCCGATTATGAAGGAGACGACCCCCAGCACCACCATGGCCACCACCTTGGCCATGATCAGGTCCTGCTGCTGCTGCGAGAAGGCGGCGCCGCGTAGCGGGTCCGTGCCGTTGTGGACGTGGTCGCCGTGGTGGTGGTCATGGTCGTGGTGGTGGTGACCGGCGTGCTCGTGCTCGTGCTCCATGGCGGCGGAGCGAAGGTGTCACCTGCGGACAGTAGACAAACACGTCAGCGACACTTTCGAAAGGAGGTGACTCACGCGACGCCCGCAAAGACAACAGTGTGAACCGGTGTCAACACACGCTCGCGTGTCCTGGCCGTGGTCCTGCTGGGCCCTGGGTCCTGTCCCGGCGGCGCGCTGGCCGCGGACTGACTGAGCCAACAGCTGAGCTGAGCTGCTGCGGGGCAGTGTCATCACCATGGCCGCTAGGGAAGTCCTCGGCCCCCGGGCCGCGGGCCTCGGGCCTGGTCGCCGTCCTGGCTACGTCCTGGAAGGGTCTCGTGACGTGAGACGGGCAGCGTCAGGCCGACAGGGTCGGAACAGGACGCGCCAGAGCGAGAGGGGGGGTTAATGAGACGTGAGGTCAGTTGGAAACACACCAATTCTGTGGATACGAGTGTGCGAACTGACTTCGAACAACCGCGATGTGTCCATAAGGAAAAACTTAAAAAAACTGTGTATGAACAATATTTGATTCGTCTGTTCTCAAGCACAAGCTTACTATATCGGTACCGACGATGTCGCCTGTCTTCTGTTTACGACGCGTGCTGCCGCGCCGCAGCCACGCGTCGCCACACGTGAAGTGTGTTTTTATTTAGGACAGCCCAGTGGGCCACACGGTCGTGACGCCGCCGGTTTTGACAGTGAATGCAGACGTGTAGCGCTGAATCCGTGTTGAGGTCGCCAGACTATCCGCACACACAAAACGACGTGACGACAGGGGCTTTTGAATAGCGTAGAAGAGGGAGAGGGGGGGGGCGAGGGGAGGGGGGGCCGTATGGAGGAGTGGGGAGGGGGAGGGCGGGGGGCACACATTATTCAATTGTCCTCCACACGTCACACTTCTCGACGGCGCTTGGTAATGTCCCGCTGGACCACTCTGTCGTCGCCGCTTGGAGCGCGAACTTATCGCGAAGGTTGGGGGAAGGGGGGGGGGGCGTACCAAAGTAGCGCTGCGGGTAAGCACAAACGGCCGGCCGTTAGAAGCCCCGGCCAAACTTAGCACGTTGCCGATGACGGACTACCGGACGCACGGGAAGCCGATGTACGTCAAGCATCCTTCCTCGTTGACTTCTAGAGTGGGAGGAGGAAGTAGAGGCAGCGCAAGACGAAGGAGAAGATGAGGGCTTCCAAGGTGGGGGGCGCCGACGCGGGCGCCGCTGCCGGCCACGCGTCAGGGCGTGCGCATTGGGGGGAGAGAGACGGAGAGAGAGAGAGAGAGAGGGGGGGAGTGGTACAGCAACCAGTGCCACCGCCACCGCCGGGGAAGCGGCGCGGCCTTCACCCGCGAATTTGCTGCAGCGTCTCGACCCCAAATGGATAAAAAGGGCTCCTTCCGTCCACCCGCGGCCTGTGAGTGCGCGGGAAGTGCGCACTTCACGAGCCTAAGGGGCCATGGCCTGTCTCTGGCCATGAGGGCCAAGGGCTTGCACGGCACTTCGCCTCACATCCTCACTTACTTGCCGTTTCATTTATTCCCCCTACGCGAACGGTTACTACGCAGTCCTTGGCAAGCGCCTTAAGGTATTACAGGCTCATTACACACATTACAGGCTCGTTACACAAACTGCACTGCGCCCCCGGCCCCGGTCCGGCTGCCATCTCCGCGCGCAGTGCCGCTGAAATTTCTATCAGGATGAAGTATGCGGACGCGTGACGCGCCCAGCCAGGCACTACTTTTCCTATCCTGGGGGGCACAAAACGCATACCCACACTAACGCACACGTGCACGCTGCAATGCACTCGGGTGCGCTGTATGACGGGATGCCGCCCTGCCGCTCCGCCCCCGGCCCACCCCCGCTCCGTTCCCGCTCCGCCCCCGCCCACCCCCGGCCCGCCCCCGGCGGTATGTACATCTCCGCGCACCGCTGACCAGCAGCAGCAGTAGTGTACCGATCCGACAGAGCAGTTGGCTTTGTTGTTTCCAGCGTTCCGCCTGGAAGAGCCCCCACAGAGGGTCCGCGTCGGGTCGGACCAGTCGAACCCTCGGCGTCGGCGTCCTTCGTGTGCTGCGGCTGCCAGCGGCTGCGATGCGCTGGTTACGTCCGAGACACGCTGCCGCCTGCCGCTCTGCCGGCGCTAGGCTGGCCGCTGCCGGCCGCTGCCTGCCGGCCTGGTGGTTATACTGGCTGCTTCCGCGGTCCTTCCCCCCCCCCCCCCCTCCTCCCAAAAAATCGGGGAGGAAAGTTTGGCCGTGCCGGTCTTTGATCAAACCGAATTAGCCATTAAGACGCATACAATTGGACCGGACAGACGCGACGACCCAATCAGAGTAGCCACGGGTTCGAGTACTGCCCCCTGCCGCTGCCGGTGGCCACACTCCACGCGCACGCGGCGGGAGAGACACGAGACACGGTGCCCAGACAATTACTACGACGGGTGTTCTGGTACTGGCCCCGTCAATAACGAGGTGAATAGAATAAGCTGACGGCGGACGATGAGACAGATACACTCACCACACTGTTTAAAAAATTGAAATGCAGTCGGTTATTGTGAATAATAAATAGTGACACACTCCCTCCAAGACGTAATGGGTCCGTTATTGCAAAATTAGCCTGTATATCAAACAGTTTGTGTCGCAAACCGTTTGCGATAACGGACCCATTACGTCCTATTCCTTCCAATAACCATTTGTATTGCAATTTGAAATATAGTGCACTCTTGATGGGGCGTTCCGTTCCGGTCCGGTCCGACCTGGGCCGAGGCCTGAGCTCTGACGGCTGAGCAGGCGCGGGGCGTGTGGAGGCATTGTGTCCACGCGGGGCACGCCGAGCGGTCATGCCCGCCCCGCCCCGGCCCCGCCGGCTCTGTGTCCCCCCAGGGCCTCGGGGCCGCGGACGGCATTTAGCGAGCAGATTCGTACTGTGATTGGCTCCGCCGACCGGACCGGGTTCGTTCGGTTTGAACCGCCGGCGCGTCGCTGAAGCCGGTGGTACACTGACCATCGCATATTAGCGCCCTTCCCCCCCCCCCCCCCCGCCGCCGCTGCCTCAATACTGGCCTGTTATGCACGGATCAGGAATTCGGCGTCCGCGTCTCCATTTCTGGTGCGGTCCAGATGCCGCTTCGTTTCGTTTTATCCGGACTGTATCACTGTCAATGTCACTGCCAAACGCTACCGCCGAAGCCACCGCGGCCGGGAAGACGACGATGGGGGAAGGTGAAGGAAGGGGGGGGGGGGTGTTTAATAACGGCGGGTCCTCACAGCGGGCCCGTGCCCAGCGCCTCCAGGCTGCTCCAGTGTTTTGGACGGAGTCCGAGCGGCCGGACTTCACCTCAAAGCAGCCAAGTGCCTTTCGTAGCGGCGTTCCTTTAGGGACAATAAGCCTAAGGGACTGGCCCTAACACCCGGCCGCTCAAGACCCACTGGAGGGTGAGGGTCACGAAAAAATTGTGCACAAAAGATGTATATAAATGAAAGAGTAATGGTCATCATTCATGGCAAAAACATCACTTGTTCAGGATCACCAAACATATGCTAATATACCGATAAATCGACTTGGCAAGAGTTAAATCACCTCGACTGTTACTCATCGTATCCGATGTGCGTATGAATGATGGACCATCATCATAACTGGTGATCATCATTGTTTTTATTTACGGTGATGTCGTTTCTAGAAATAAGTGAGATTTTCTTGTTTTTATCGATCCGACGTCCACAGGCGACGTTGTGTTGTGAAAAAGATTCATGATAGGAAGTCAAAGAGCAAGACTCGCAGAGCTTGAGTGTCTGTGTTGTGACAAGCAGGGCATGAAATGTCGTCTGGCTAGCTACACATGTGACACAAAAACGACGATTTTTGAACGGCAAAAGGAGGTTCCGTAGCCGCAGCCCATCCTCAGACCCGTCTCCATCCTCCAGCCCCCCCCTCCCACCTTCTGCCCGGCCCAGCCATAGGTCAATGAAATGGCAGACCCCCCTCCTGCTCCCTTTGCCACGGGGACCTACTCACGGGCGCCAATGGTTACGCGCGCGAATCTAGGCTGACGTCGCCGCAAAGAGGACTCCGCATCAGGACGCACCGGACCCTCCCGGCCTGGCATCGGGGAACGGGACGGCCCACAACAGCAAAAATACACCCCGCTGACATTTGCGAGGGGCTGTCCTGGTCTAGTCCAGGCATCGTGACTCTGGTGGGCGCCTGCGGAAGGTACGGTGGGCAAGTACTAAGGACTGCAGGGCATGTGTGTACGCGAGCGGCCTGCCCTCACCGCGTTCACAAGCCCCTGCAGAGGGCAGGGTAGGCAGCACTGCACGACATGTGTGTACGCGAGCGGCCTGCCCTCACCGCGTTCACAAGCCCCTGCAGAGGACAGGGTAGGCAGCACTGCACGACATGTGTGTACGCGAGCGGCCTGCCCTCACGGCGTTCACAAGCCCCTGCAGAGGGCAGGGTAGGCAGCACTGCACGACATGTGTGTACGCGAGCGGCCTACCCTCACGGCGTTCACAAGCCCCTGCAGAGGACAGGGTAGGCAGCACTGCACGACATGTGTGTACGCGAGCGGCCTACCCTCACGGCGTTCACAAGCCCCTGCAGAGGACAGGGTAGGCAGCACTGCACGACATGTGTGTACGCGAGCGGCCTGCCCTCACGGCGTTCACAAGCCCCTGCAGAGGGCAGGGTAGGCAGCACTGCACGACATGTGTGTACGCGAGCGGCCTGCCCTCACGGCGTTCACAAGCCCCTGCAGAGGGCAGGGTAGGCAGCACTGCACGACATGTGTGTACGCGAGCGGCCTACCCTCACGGCGTTCACAAGCCCCTGCAGAGGGCAGGGTAGGCAGCACTGCACGACATGTGTGTACGCGAGCGGCCTACCCTCACGGCGTTCACAAGCCTGCGAGGACCGGAGCAGGGCTGCAGGCAACGCTGTTCGGAATGGATGCAGGGGGTTAGTCTGCCCGCCAGGCGTCGCAGTATCGCCACTGCGTTGACATTTTTAGTGGCCGGCCTTGGTAGAGTTCGTATAAGCGGATCCATTAATTGACTGTCGGGTCTTTCCAAAGAGATCCACGCGTCGTCCCTTTGTTCGCGCGGGCTTCGGTATCAAAATTCCACTCCTGAGAAGGAAACCAAGGCTGACCGGGTGGACACCGGGCTGAGGCGGCCTGAAGGCGGCCTGAGGCGGCCTGAGGAGATAGTTATCCGAGGATGTCACCCGAAACTGGTTACACAATGCCGCATGCCGGCCGGTTCGAACGAAATGCCAGTTCCCTCACAGAGCGGAAGGGGCTCGGAGGGGGCGCGCGTCAGAACAGCCGTGCCCCCCTGCCTTCCCTCTTTCATCCGATAGTTTAACAGTAACAGTTTATATATCCATGCACCAAACGGCACCTGGTGTTTCTATTACCTCTGGTAATCACAGGCACGCGTTGATCACACTCTCCTCTGCATCACTCGGGTCGCGACTGGCCGACTGGCACACTCGTGCTGCTGTGGCACTGCGGTTCGTGGTTTACCCGCGCGGCACGGTCCACGCGGCTGCGGCACACACACACCCGCACACACGCGCACTCTTTGCAGACCGGGCTCGACGTCTTGGGACTCAGCTCGGCAGCACGACAAGCGCCAAGCGAGCCAGCCAACGTACTGCTGCAGCCCCGAGCCGCGCCGCCGGCCGCCAGCCGCAGCGAGCCACCTCCCCCCTCCCCCCTCCGTCGGCCCCCACCGCCCACCGGCCCCCGCCGGGCCCCCGTGTCCCGGGTCCTCCCCCCGAGTCCGCCATAAGCGGCCGCCGGTTCGACCCCCGACGAGGTGGTGCGCCGCCGACCCCGCGTCATCCCGCGGGATCTTAGTGGAGAAAGCTCGCTGACGTCATTGTTCGTCGAAGACGTGCGTTCCACGGGTTTGCGTTTTGGTTTCTAGTTCTGGTCTGGGGATGAAGGTGAGGGTTAGGATTTGGGTTCGGATTAGGGTTTGGGTTCTGTTTTGGTTCCGGATTAGGATTCTGTTAAGCGTTAGCGTTAGGGTTCGGGTTTGGGTTCTGATTTTCTTTCGGGTTAGGGTTTTGTTTTGTGCTCTGTTTTGTTTTCCGGTTAAGGCTTGTTTGATCCCAGCTCGCGGAGTGCTGTGCTGGGCATGCTGCCGTGTCGGCGCGGTGCTTGCCGCTGGCCGTGGAGGGCTGTGACGTCATACCACAGGGCCGCCGCATGCAGGGCCCTTCCCTTCGGCTGTGCCGTATCAGAGAGTCCCATCCCGCTGTCTAGTCCGGAGTTAGGAGTCCGGGGAATCGATGGG
This sequence comes from Odontothrips loti, assembly GCA_038380765.1. Lineage (NCBI taxonomy): Eukaryota > Metazoa > Arthropoda > Insecta > Thysanoptera > Thripidae > Odontothrips > Odontothrips loti. Next base: position 6,977,325 of record CM076251.1, read on the forward strand.
ATGGAGAGACGAGAGGTGGAGGTGCCGAGGGGGAGGGGCGTGCAGTGCCGTAGCTTACCCGCTCCAAAGGTCAGAGGAGCTGGTAGATGAAATGTCACCCCCCCACCCCCCTCCCCCTTCCCACCCCCTCTACGGCGAGGTGAAGGCAAAGCCTGGCCATACCAGGCCACCCACGTGTCTAATTTTTGTGTCAACCAAAAAAAAAAAGGGGGAGCGACAGAAAAATATTCAAAACCAAAAAGATAACGGAGCAGTATTTGAACCCACTACTGATCGACCGTCGACACACCGCTATCGGTCGGACCCGAGGCCGAGGCGGAATGGCGGAACGTCGGTGAGCACCGCGCTGCTGGTTCTGCGCTACAGTGGTCACACACACATACACACACCTGCACACACAAGCACACACCTGCACACACAAGCACACACCTGCACACACAAGCACACACACAATAACACCGCATGCGTTACGCTCGGACACGCCTTCGTCGTGGCGACCGAAAAAAAAAACATACCCACACATCGTCGTCGTAGGGGGTAAGTAGTGTGAAACCAGCCACACGTAATAACTACTCGCATACCGCCGCCTTCACGGCGTCGCTCGCGCCCTAACCTGAGCCACAACCACACCTCCCTCCTGTGCTGGCTGCGTATGAGAATGCGCGAGCGAAGCGTCAGCCGCAGCCCCTTCCGGCAGCGCAGTAGGCAGCCCGTATAGTCGCCCGTGCGGTCGGGACTGCCTACTCGCACGGGGCTTGGGCCGGCTCGGCTCGGCTCGGCTCGGTTCGGCTCGGCTCAGCTCTCGGCCGGCTCAGCCTCCCACTCCACTCGTCACGCTCGTGCCCTGCCGTGCCACGCCCGTGCCGTGTCCGGCCGCGTGTCAACACTGCGTCGTGTCACGCTGCTTTTTTTCGGGTCAGACGCGAGGCGCGCGCGTGACCTCTCACGTTTCGTTACGACGATGGCGGCCTGCGGGGAGGAGAGAGGGGATCAGTTATTGGGCGCGCAGCCGCGGAGCCGCGGACCCGAGTGGAGTGGAGCGCCGTGTTGCGCAGCGCTCTCTGTGGCCCGCTGCACCGGCGCGGCACGGCGTGGCGGTCCACGTTGGTCCCCGTGCCCCGAGCCCGTGCCGCCGTGCCGCCGAGGAGGCGTTCAAAAGTCCCGCGCCCGCGTATTCGCTCCGGCCCACCGCGGCCTGTCGGCACCAGCCCCGGCAGCCGTCGGCAGCGTGCGGAGTAGAGGCGCGGGCACACACTTGACTTGATTGAACATCGAGCTGATTGGGATTGGTTCGGTTTTGGCCGGGTCGGACGCAGAGTCTGTCGTCTCCGGCACGTTAGGAGCGCGCGGCATGTGGCGTGTGCGGCATGGGGGAGTTCACTTTGTAAAAAAAATGATTGTAGACAGTGGCAACAAAATAAATAAAAATAAATCAGGATGGGATAAAATAATTTTCAGAAAAATCAAATGTACATCAACACTGTTTACTCCGGGTTCTACGGTGAACTACTGTGCTTAGTACCTCGGACTACTAGGTCTATAGTAGCTCTGACTGTACGGGAAAGGGGCACTCGGAAAGAATAGACTTAGCTCGGATGGGCTATCGGTCCTCTCCCAAGCAGGTTAGCTTTGCACGTACTGTCCGCATGCCTAGCTAGTTTGAAACCGACTCGTCGCGTCGCTCCGTCTGAGCCGTCGCGACAGCGGCCGGGTCCAGTGTTATTGTTTACATACAACACACTGTTCAAAAACTCAAAACAATTCCAAAGATAAGTCAAAATAGTCAGAGAGAAATCAAAAAGATGCAGGTTCAGGCCGGTCCTGGTCTAAAAAATAAATCAATTACTTTGTTGAGAAAATAATGAAGAAAGAAAATACAAAAGAATCAGCCACGATTTAAATCTGTGTACATCGAGAAGGGGCAGTGATTAGCTCCCCGGTCTGGCCGGTGGCACCCTGCAGCGTCCGCCCCTTATCGATAAAATAAGTATGCTCTCCGCGGCGCGGGGCAGCCGGCGCCCTCGGCCGTTCTTTGGGACGTTGGAGAGTACCGCAGTACGGGGTAGAACTGCCGAACTCATGTGACCGCACAGCAGCGGACACGCCGCCGCCACGGCCACGGCCGGATCCTGCATGTGGAAGCCGCCTATAACGAATCCCGTATATAAAGAATTCCCGCTTATAACGAATTTTGTGAAAGTCACCAACAGAAAACAGGCCTATTACAGCAAAATCCGCATTTAACGAAATCCCGCTTATAACGAATACCCCCCGCGGCGAGGACGTTCGTTATAAGCGGCTTCCACTGTAGCTTGTGATCGCCCGGCCTGGCCTCGCGATCGGCTTTGCCGCTCTCTTTTGTTTTCGCGTTTCCCTGACGAGGACATGGCCGCAGTGCCCCTATGGGCATCCCGCCTTACTATAGGCCGCGTTTTGGGGTCACGTGTGGAGCAAAGCATTCTTGATTCTAGCCTAGAAAAGCGTATTCGATTGGTCTGATTCAAGAAAGCCTAATCTTTTTCTCTGGGTGTATAGGTAACCTTTGCCATTCCGTGGCGGCGCTCTAGGTCAGGCAGGGACCTCGGGGGCCTCGGGGGCCTGTCGTGCGGGTGTGCAAGGAGGACAACAAGGGCGTCACCAGGGAAGCATAATGCGTTACATCAGCTGAAGCGGTGGCGACCGTGGCCCGGGCCGAGAGCTGCCGATCCGATCAGGCACCGCCCAGCACCCCGCCCCACCCCGCCTCGCCATGCCCCGCTCCGCCCTGCCGCGCCCCGCCACGCCCCGCCACGCCTCCCAACTGCTAATTACTACTGGGCCGCGTATTGTTCTGCTGGCCAACACGCGGAAATACTCCTGCGGAGCCGTACCGGCCGGAGTCGGGCGGACCCGGGCGGACCGGAATCCGGACCGAGAACCGGGCCCGCCCGATTACCGGCCTCGGATTTTACGTTTGTTACGGTCCGCTGGGTGCCCCGGGATTCCCCTGGGTGCCCCTGGAACGGACTGGACCCACAGGCAGCAGTACGCACGACGGCGCCATACAACACCAAGACTTAATTAATCATACAGTACCCAGGTCACTATTTTCGGAGGTAGAATTAACAATCAGCGAAATTAATCGATCAGGATTTTACTGTATAAAGCCCTCCTCCCAGCGCATTCGTATTTTGTCTTTGGCATTTCCCTCCCTCCACACTAAGCCCACGTGGGCACGCGCCGACGCGCCGCGCACTACTTGCTGAGAACAAACGCGTCGGCCCGGTTTGCGTATTAGGCGTCCACGCGTGAACTCTGCACGGCACTGCCGTGCTGTCCTGTGCCGTGTGCTGTGATCGCGGTGTGGCGTGGGCCAGCGGGCAGGGCCGGGCAGGGCCCCGGTAGGGGTGGGCCGGCGGCGGGAAGCTAAAATAGCCTTGCATAACAACACGGCGTGGGGGACCCGAGGGAGCCGCCGGCACCGGCGTAGCATCCCTGGGATGGCTCTCCCACTTGCTCTGCTCTGTTTCATCTCCCTGTGTGTGTGTGTGTGTGTGTGTGTGTGTGTGTGTGTGTGTGTGTGTGTGTGTGTGTGTGTGTGTGTGTGTGGGTGGGTGGGTGGGTGGGTGGGTGGGTGGGTGGGTGTGTGTGTGGGTGGGTGGGTGGGTGCGCGCGCGCGCGCTGCAGCAACAAACGTCGAGACGTTACACGGCAGTTGGTGTTGGAAAACAATCGCCCGCGTAATTCTTTTCTTCCTGAGCCGCGGCCTGGCGGCCTGGCAGCCTGGGCCCGAGGAACATCACCCGCAGTCCCACGCACCGGCTGTAAAAACCGGGACGGGGTCCGCGGGCAAACCTGCGGCTGACGAGGGCCTCCACCTCCTTGAGCAAGACCAGGTGACGGTAGTCCACTCTCTGAGAGAGCGGACGTCTCTGAATAATTCCGCGTGCTTTTCGTGCGCCTCCCAATTAAGGTGTCTAACAGTGTAGTGAGCAATTAAGCTCGCCAGCGCTGCAGGTCGGAGCCATCGGAGCCTCTCGGTCGGAGCCGTCGCTTTGGTCCGTGCTCCTCTCCTCCTCCTGGCGGCGGCCGTGTCCGGGCCGACCCGTTCCCACGGTGTCCCTGGAGGACGTCATCGGGGGTCGGCCAGATACGCCGTCAACAGGTCCGTCCTTGGAGGAATACTGAGGGACTCCTAACTGTCGCGGCGGTGGGCCGAGATGTCTGGCGAGTGCTGGAGATAAAAAACCGCCTAGTCGCTAGTCGACCCCATGAAATCAACCGAATTCGTGAGAAACGATTACATCCCGTCCATCTTCTTCGCCTTCTTAATCCATTTTTTAAAATTAGAACCTTCTAAGTTGCCCCAGTTTGAAGCTATACCCTGGCAAAGTTCAGAAACTATCTCCCTCTCTCTCTAGAAATCGCCACACACCTAGTCCAACGAACATCGCGTCCCCTTACTCCAAAACGGTACAGGTTAGCTCAAATCTGATTTAATCCAGTAGATCCTTACTCTTTTCTTGATAAGATGAGCTAATGGAAAAGTCTCTAAGTTGAAAATCAACCCTGCAGGACTCTGGTAAACAGAACGGTGCAGCTTTAGTTAGGACTCCCTAACCGTATTACTCCAAGGTCCGTCCCTTGGGTCACCTCGCCTCCCGGAGTCCGTGGCAAACACCCTCTGAAGCTGTGCCTGTTCCTTGGGGCCCCCACCCCCCGCTCCGTGCCCCAGTCGACGTGCCTTTCGGAAGGTCAAGGCCCCAGACCCAACCAGGACCTCCAGGCGTGCCCCCAGGCCCCGGCCAGAGCCGCAAGCCAAACAGTCTGTGTTAGGATCGTGTTAGCACCCGGAGGCGAGCTGGCGGGTCCGAGCGAGAGGGTGACAACTTCGTTAATCTGGCGAAGATGGTCGGGGTACTCCGGGGTAAGTCAGAGGTAATCCGGCGTGGCCCAGGCCGAATTACCGCCAGATAGATTATTTAAATAGCAAACTCCGGGTAGTCCGGGGCAATCCAGGGTTTATCCGGGGTAATCCGGGGCAGTCCGGGTGTAATCTGGGGCTATCCAGCAAAAATACAGGGTTATCCAGTAGACGGTTTTTCTGAGTTTCCGAGTAGTTGTTTCCCCCTTGAGTTCGAGACTCATGCACGGCGGAGCTCGGAGCCTGGCCCGGAGCTGGAACCGCTGGAGCTGCTGGAGCGAGCTGCTGGAGTGGGGAATGCTCGGCTGGAGTCCATGTGCTGGCAGGCGGCCGGGGCACGGGGCGGAGCACCACCCTAACGTATCCTTGCCCGCGACCGGATCTGCCGGAAGTGTGCAGAGCACGCTTTCTTGTCCTGCAAGGTCGCACACGGTCAGCTAACTGCACTCCACTCCCGTCGCGCAGGCCGAGGCGCGCCGCCAGCCCGGTATTTGAACCCACGGCTGGTATTTAAACCTGCGACTGGTATGTGAACCCACGACCCGCGTATTTGAACCCGCGACTAGTATATATCTGAACCCGCGACCAGGATTCGAACCCAAGACCGATATTCAAAAACCACGGCCGGTATTTGAACCGGCGACCGGCTCACCGTGTGAGAGACGTGAACGCAGGAGCCGGGCATAAAGTCGAGGTTTGTTCTCGTATCGCGCGCCGCCCGCGGTCCGGTTTGGACTCGACTCCTGCTCGCTATGAGCCTAACAAAAACACGCCCCGTCCGAGTACACTTGACGTTCTCCTGGTGGCTCGAACACACACACGAACACACAAACGCGCGCACACACACACGCACACACACACACACACACACACACACACACACACACACACACACACACAACGTCCCCCACGGCGTTTGGTTCTCTGCGTCGCCGCGGCCCTGCCTGATTACGTGACAGCGCAGGGCACTGCTGCTCGCTGCATTCGGCTTAAGAAAGCGGAGCAGGGCGTCGTACACGCGGACGACATGTTCCGAGCCCCAGCAGTGCACCGCGCTGCGACCACGCCGCTTCCAACGTCAAGTCGACCACGAATAGTATCATAAAAAGGGTTGGCGTTGCAGCCACGGTTAGGTGTGCCGAGTGCGTCCGCAGGCTTCGCAGGCCGGCCGCAAGCGGACACGCGGCACGCACGCCCAGCGCAACGCCCGCTAGCCGGCTCCCTGCAGCCTGCCATCGTAAAACTGATCGAAGCGTGTGGCATAAGAAGCCTTCCTCGTTTGCCTCAGAGAAAGCAGGGATTGCCGACAGCGAGGAGGGGACGGGAGGGGAGTGGGGAAGGGAGGGGGAGGGGAATTCCCAGCGGCAGGCGGAAGGCGGCGGAGGGCGGAGGCCCAGCGCGCGGTCTGCGCCCGCGAGGTAGGCAGCCCAATCGACGTCTCAGCCGGCATGGTGCTCCACACGGCGCGTGACGGCTGCCCAGATGTACACACCGTCCGTACCTGTTGCTTACTCACCGGAATGTGGAAGCTGCTGAGCTGTTCAGGTTTAGGTCGTCAACCCGCGCACTGCTTGGAGTGTCACTTGTTGAAGTTTAACTCGTGTATTTACACTGGCACTCTTTCGTTTTCTTGAAGTCACTAGGGTTCACTCACTTTTTTTTGTCGTTATTAGATTGGTCCATTTCCGGTGCAACGAGCAATTTAAGTAAGAAAGTTCAAGAAACGACAGTCAAATATGTACAAACGCCTTTCGATGGGACTCGACTGAGTGTCACTCTGATACAGCCTCCACTGGGGAAGAGAAAGGGAGCAAAGTTAGACAGCAATAAGCAGAGTACGTCTGTCTCGCCGCTCGGATCAGAGGCATGCGCACCTGCGAGCTGGATGGCGAACATGGCGGCGAAGCCCACGGCAACGGCCAGCAGCTGGCGGAGGCCGGCGTGCCGGGACGCCCGCTGAGGCTCCAGCACCTCGAAGAAGACGACGTAGAGCAGGGTGCCAGCGGCCAGGCCCTGCATCAGCGTCGCCGTCACCCCGGCCGCCACTCCCTCACTGCAACACGACGGCGGTGTGGCGTGAGCGAGGGGTCCCTCACCCGTGATGCAAGCGTTCCAGGGCTGTTAACGTTAATTCTTCAAACTAAGGCGTTAACGTTGCACTGCACAGGTTCTTAACGTAAACGTCGTTAACGTTACACATCGGCGTGAAAGTAACTCGTTGACGTTAATTAACGTGTTAACGCCGTTAACGTTACTTTGGGTTTTAAGGCCCTCCCGGCGCTATAAATGAAATAAGATTCACTCAAACATTCAAATAATTTAAAAAAAAATGAAAAAATGAATTTAAGTTTATTAACTGAGCGATAGCGAATGCCATCGCGAAGCCCTCACTCGGGTGGGGCTCAGTAAAAAGATTTAGTTCGTTTGTCCATAAGAGATAAGTGATGTGTTTGCCCTGCAGGGTCTTAGAGCCCTAGGACTGCCGCCAGCAGTAGGAGTACGGCAGGCGCGGAGGGGCGGAACAGTGCCTTGTGATGAGCGATGCCTTGCTGGTTTTTATGATCTCTTAAAATAAAAACACCTAGGATCCAGGACTAGGATCTAGGTCTAGGATCGATGGCTGAATACCAGCAATATAAGCAGGTCTAGGACTAGCCGTTCTTTCAAAAATTACGTTGACCAAAATGTCTTGTTCACTGCAGGAGAGCTTGCCCATTGTAGCATCCGATTGCAGCGACATATAAAAAACAATTAACGTTATCGCCGTTAACGCGTTAATGACCTTGTTAACGTTAACTTCGTTACCGTTAATGGAAACTAGAAATGTAACGCGTTAACGTTAACCGTTCAAAAAAGTAAAGTAACGTTAGTTAACGCCGTTAATCGTTAATTAACGTTAACAGCCCTGAAGCGTACCATGATGTAAAGCCAAAATTTGATTTTTTGTATTTTTTTCTGCATTTTTTCTCTAATATTTCTGATTTGTGTCTGATTTTTTTTTAGTGTACACTGATTTTGCAGAGCAGTAGCACAGGCCTCGACGCCGTGGTGGTAGGCACCCCACTGCACCCCGCCTCCTCTGAGCGCGGTGGGAGGCCTGCATACCCGGCGCGTGCGGCCGCAGCGGAGCGGACAGGGGGCCTGCGAAAGCGAGCAGAGTAGCGATTACTCCGGTCGGAAACCGCAATTTCTCATACCTGGCGGTGGCCGCCATGCCGAGGGCGATGCCGAGGGCGCTCATGAAGGAGAATGCGCCCACGTAAGCGCAGACGAAGCCAGCGCGGCTGCCCATGCCAACGAGCTGGACGCCGACGCAGAACGAGATGACGAACTTGTGAGAGGCGACGGCGACGAACAGCGCCCAGACCCGCGCTGGGGCGCGCTCCAGACCAACCGCCAGCCCCTCTAGCAGCTCGTGGACGGACAGCCCCAGGACGACGAGCAGGCCGCGGGCCGCGGTGCCGAGCTGACCCTTGCCGCTGGGCACGACGGGGACGTGCGAGTGGCCGTGGCCACCGTGGCTATGCCCGTGATGGCCGTTCTCCGTGGCCGCGGCGTCGCCGGCGTGCGCCGCCTGGCTGTGCATGTGCCGGTGCACTAGCTCCTCCACCAGGTACAGCGTGAAGAAGCCGACCACCAGCAGCAGCTCGGCGGCGGGGGCACGCGTCTCCGGCAGGGCCCCGGAGCGCTGCAGCTGCAGCAGCTGCACCCGCACCTCCGGCAGCAGCTGCACCAGCGTGGTGCACAGCAGCACGCCGCCGCCCCCGCACAGCAGCAGCGACAGCGTGGCGCTGTCCGAGGGCGGCGCCGTGTGCTCCTCCCCCTGGCAGAACGGAACAGAAAAGAACAGTCACTTCCGTACCGTAACACAATTACAAAGCGTGATAGCGAAATACTAAACCTCAAAAACAAAAAATAACAAAAATCCAAAATTCTGACAGAACATCTACAAAAAAAAAACGTTAACGCTAACGCTAACGTGAAAGCAGATGATGTGAACTGTTATTCAGGGCCGGCGAGGGCAGGGCAGGAGCGGCCGGCTGGGCACGGAGAGCTTAGGCACATGTGTGCGGAAGCGGGGAGGGGGGAGGGAGGGGTTCGGCATCGTCTAGCCAGGAACAGCAAGCCACGCCACGCCACACCGCGCCACTCCTGCCAGCTCCAGCGATGCCTCGCGGCGGAAACGCAAGGTACCCGCCCGTTGCCGATCTTTGGTCTAGCGACGAATTTTTGAAATTAGAATTTCGAAAATCTGATAAGCGCCCCGGGTAGAGCTGGTCGCTACGATCAAATTCATATAAGGTTGTATGGGGCGGAAACGCATGGTTTGGCCATAATAAGCGAAAAACCGCAAAACGGAGCGACGCGACGCGACGACGCCTCACGAGCCCGCCCCGGCATAAATATATACTAGTCTGGGCGCTGCTCAGGCGGACGCGGACTGCTGACTGCGCGCTGCCGCTATCACTGGGCCGCGGCTGACTGCCACTGCTGCTGCTGCGCTGCCGCTGCTAACCTGCCGACCTGCCGCGCTGCGCGCTAACCTAACCTGAACCTAACCTGCTAACTGCTTACCTAGCGAGAGTCAAAGCTAGCTGAAGCTGAAGCATCATCTGCTAAAAAAGCAATCACTAGTTAAAATTCCTCATGTTGTAAGCGCCACACAGACAGAGCTCCCCCTCCCCCGGTATTGTCCTTCACTGTCTGCATTCGTACTTCCGCGCCAGATTCTCTTTCCTGGGGCAGCGCGATCGTCTCCAACAGAGCGTGAGAGCGTTCGGGGGTCCTCCGGACAAGTCTTGGACCAGACCGGACTGGGACCCCGATATGAAACCCAATCTGAATGTGCCTGACCTCGGTGTTCTTGACGACCTCGTTGTCGGTGGCCCACCGCAGCCACTTGGCCAGCTTGATGGGCAGCAGGCCCACCAGCATGGACACCAGGCCGAGCACCACCATGGCCGTCACCTTGGCGGCCAGCAGAGCCGAGCTCGAGCTCACCACGGCGGCCTCATGGACGTCCACGAAGGCGGCCGTCACGTTGGTCGCCATGACTGTCGTCGTCCTGCAACACGCGATTCAATAGATTTATTTTCCAAAGCGTCTAATTCACAACAATTCAACGGGTTGAATCTGTATAGCTGGTGGACCCCCATAGCTGGCTCGGTTCCTGCGGGGCTAATGAGCTGGAGCCGCTGGAGCCTCCAGGCCCTGAGCCCTTGGCCAGCCAGCCATGCGGCACCGACAGGACACTCCGAACGCCGCCGCCGAACAAGCAAAAAAATTAAAAATTAAAAATGATTAGCTGTCCTACATAATCTGTTCGTTAATTTCGGGACAAGAAAGAAAATTTGTGTCCAACTACTATTTCGTTGGAACTCTTTTTTTTTCTTTTTTTTTTTCTTTTGCGTGGATAGTTTTGTCGTTTCTGACACGATTTCGTCGTCAGCTCTGAAAACGGTGACGAAGGAGCAGATAAGCGCTGGAATGCGCTGCACCGCACGCGCAGCAGCAGCAGCAGCAGCAGCCCGCAGCCCGCGGACAGGTCATCGGGATTCTCTGGAAGACGCGTTGTAAGTAAGTGAAGGGGACTGGATCGGTTCCGTTCACAACCGCGCCGTGGCCTTGTGGACGTGGTGCGGCCACCATTTTACGGGACGAAAATATCGGATATCGGAGCAAATTGCCGTCGCACGCGGTTCTTATTCCGTGGAAAATTCGTGATTGCGGACTGCGTAGGCTCTCATAGACGATGTGGCAGCGTGCTGCTACCGGCGGCGACTTCGCAGTGCAAAAATGAAATACAGGTAGTTCTCGTTTTTAGCGTTCGCGCGCGACTCCTGTGCATTCTGTATGACGCCCGACTCGGCGCAAGGACTACCGGCGATTTCTTTTCACGATCGCGCAAAACACCTGAAGTGAGTTGGGGTGAACGGTCGACCACTTTGCAGCCACGGCTGTGGCGGCGGCAACGACGTGTTGGACGTTGCATCGCACGCACACTCATCAAGGGGAAGTGACCCTGGGTGACACTGTGCGTGCTGTGGGGAGGAGACAGAGTGTTGGAGAGGAGACAGTGCAGGGTAGAGGAGACAGTGCGGTGTAGAGGAGACAGTGCAGTGTAGAGGAGACAATGATAGGAAACAGTGTTTTGGAGAAGAGACAGTGTTCTGGAGAAGAGACAGTGTTTTGGAGAAGAGACAGTGTTTTGAAGAAGAGACAGTGTTTTGGAGAAGAGACAGTGCTTTGAAGAAGAGACAGTGTTTTGGAGAAGAGGCAGAGTGCTGGAGAAGAAACAGTGCAGTGTAGAGGAGACAAAGTGCTGGAGAGGAAACAAGGCAGTGGAGAGGAGACAGTTGCAGTGGGGAAGAGACAGTGCGGGAGACAAAAAGGGTTCGGAGGGTATCGGTGGAATGAGGAGGAGGAGAGCTGCGAGTAATGCGTCGCTAATGGTCGTCCGTGAGAATCGTAATAACCGCACATTCACTCACACACAGACACACACGCGTAAGGGTATATGCGAGTGCACGCGTCGGCTTCCTCGGTCTGTACTGGAACCTGTCTCGCAACGTGTACGACGGCATTGCTCACTCCGGCCTATAACAACCAGATCACACACCGCGATTTGCAACGTAAACGGTGGCTGTAAAAGTTGAAGCACAGAGTCATGCGACCAGCCGCGCTGCTACCGTAAGCATCCCCTTATCGTTTCTCGTACCAAAAGATTTTGTCAGCCGGAGATGTTCCGCTTCTCGGATGAGCTTCTATGACTGACCCACCCTGTCTCCGCCGAACCAACATATTGTTATGGCTGTCGGACGTCACGCTCGCTTGTACCGAGCGATTTCTCTTATCGGGCCTGTGACGTGCACGCACTGTGGTTTCAGCTGGTGAGAGGTGTTTGTGCGCGAGTACACACACCCACAGGCGCGCGCGCGCGCGCACACACACACACACACAGCCTCAGGCGTCTACTCACGGGGTGGTCGTGCAGTGCGGCTGCAGGTACAGCAGCCTCCCACGGTGGATCGTGTCGTGAAAATGGCGCCGGGGGAATCGAGGCGCCACACTTTATAGACTAATAATTGGTGAAGCAAGAGAGCAAGCACCGGAGGGAGAGAGACGCCGCTCCGCCTCCGCTCCCTCCCACCGCAGCCGCTGGCAGCTTCCGCCCCACCGCGACCATGAATTCCCCCACTGCTGCAGCCCTGCCTGGCCCTGCCCGGGCCCTGCCCTGCTCCCATCCCGTGTCACACCATGGGGGCCCTCACGAGTCGCACGCTGGATAGCCGAGCTGATTTCGGACTGACAGCCCCGCTTTTCCCAGGACAAGCCCGAGGGGTCCCTCACTTCGAGCAGTCATTGTACAAACCCCAAAAATTCAAAATAAAATTCAAAACCAAGTCAAAAATTCAAAAAAATTCACAAAGTCACAAAAGCCACGAAAAGTCAAGAAAAGTCAAAAAAATTCAGGCAAATTCAAGGAAAAAATCACAAGAAGTCACGAAAATTCAAGGAACAGTCGCAAAAGTCACGCAAGTCAGTGAGAAATCACGAAAGTCACAACAGTTATCCATTTAAACTAAACTCAAAATTGTAAAAACTCCACTTCAAATAAAAATGTTTTGTCGAGAAGTCACTAAAATTGGTCGGAATGTCACGAAAAAGTCAACGCAGTCCCAAAAAAAAAATCAAAATTCACCACCATAGTAAAAAAAAAATCAAAAAAGTCACAAGTCAACGAATAAGTCATTGCAAGTCACTGCAGTCACGCAAGTCAAAACTAATCAATTGATTTAAAGTCATTGTACACACAGAGTTCGAGTGAGGGACCCCTCGGACAAGCCCATCCAGCGTCATCCGTCATGATGCTGGGTCTGGGACCGGCGGCCGACGGGCGAGCGCCTGCGGCTGGGTGGGTAGGCCAGCCCGCACGACACGCGTGCATGCAGGTGTCGAGATTGCCTACCCAGCAGGCGGCCCGATGAACATCACTGGACGGACAACGTTACCGTCCTGTTCCCTTTCCAACGTCCCGGATGGATCGTCCGCATCCGCACCCCCGGGAGAGTCTAGACGAGGTGGGCGGTGGGCGGGAACGGCCGAAGCCTGGGAGTAGGTTAGGTTGAGTAAGGTTCGGGTCAGGAGCGTGTGATTCGGGACGAGTCGTCTGATGCACCACTGCCCCTGTGGTGGCAGGTGCCGGGGCGGGGGCCCAGGGTCAGCTGCCGGCTCGGCTACCCGCGCCGTCGTGGCGGGTGGAGGCCGGTGGGGGGCTGCTCCGCTCTGCTCCGCTCCTGCCCGGCGTTCACTGGTCACTGTGCCGCTGAGAACTGTGGCCGCGGCGTGGCCGCCAAGGTGAATGCCACGGCCGGACCGGACGCCGTGCCGGCCGCTGCCGGCCGCTGCCGGCCGCTGCCAGCCACGCCGCGGACCCGACCGGACCGGACTCGAGACAACGACGTGTCCGGAACCGAACCGGAGACATGACATGGTCCGGGGCGCACCGCACTGGCCGAAGTGAAGGCGCCAACAAGCACTCGGCTTTTCACGCGGTAAAAAAATTGTTATCCTGTGGAACGCGTGACGGAGAGCCTTGTTGGCCCAGTGGCGGTTTAACTGCTCCATCGCAGGGGGGGGGGGGCGATCCTGATAAATTTCAGGTGTTTGCCTACCTTTCAGGCGGATCGCCGGCCGGCTGCTGATCTCACAGGGGGGGGGGCGCTCGCCCCCCTCCCGCTCCCCCCTTAAACCGCCACTGTGTTGGCCCCGCCCACTTGAGCGCACCGTACGCAGCCACATGCGACATGACCTGCCGATATCGGTCATAGCCTGCAGCGGGGGGAACGGGATGAGGGGCCCGGGGAGCCCCAAGCCGGGAGGCCAGATCCGTCTTGGTCGTGTCAACCTCCTCCGTTGTGATGGACCGGGCTGGGGCTGCTCTGCTAACAAGGTGACCCCTCGCATCCCATTGCATTCCCGTCCCTCACGAGACACCGCAGCAGCAGCAACAGCAGCGGCGGCACCAGTGGCACACAACAGCCCATTCCGCGCTCCGTCCGCGCACAACACTTGAGACGCGAACGCGAGCCATGACAGTGGACGCGCGCCCTCTGGCCAGACGGATAACCTCTGGCAGCCTCTGGCAGCCTCTCGCAGCCTCTGGCCAGACGGCTCGGCCTCTGGCAGCCTCTGGCAGCCTCTGGCAGCCTCTGGCAGCCTCTGGCAGCCTCTGGCAGCCTCTGGCAGCGGCGGGGGAGGTGGAGTCGGAGCCATGGACTGGGACCGGGATGGCTATACGTCTTCGCCACCGCCGCCCACACGGCCAAAAATATACCTCGAATTTAAAAGAATAAAAATAACGAATACCAGAGGGCAAATGGACAACAGGGGAGGCATCGGAGCGCTATCTGAACTAGTTTTGACCCCGGAACGGCAGCGAGAGGGCGCAGGATTCCCCCCCCCCCTCCCAATACTGATGAACAGCTTTGTGTGTCAAGTTGGATGAACTAGTCGGCGCAGGCGGCGCGTGTGGCAGTGGGCCGGTCCGCCGGGGCCGGGGGCGGGGGCCGGGGGCGGGGGCCGGGGGCGGGGGCCGGGGGCGGCCAGAGGGGCTGCCGGCCCCTAGCGGACAGTCCTAGCTTTGGGTCAAGGTAACCCACGGCCACACACGCCGCTCCGGGCCTCCGGGCACCTCCGGGCACCTCCGGGGTCCTCCGGGGCTCCTGGACGACGAGCCGGCGTTGGCGCGGCGGCCGCGGGCCGGCCGTCTTCAGCCGGACGGCTCTCTTCTCCTCGCCACGAGTGCTGTTGGTCGAGAGCCCGCGGAAGCAGTCAGTAATCACGGCCCATGTAGGCCACCGCGATACCGTGTGAGTGACAAGTGACCCGCTGCGCTCTGCCGGCACCACTCCAAAGAGGAGTCACGCCAGGGTACACTGTTCTAAAATTCTTGAGGCACAACCGTACTCGTCGGTGAAATTTCACAAACGGGTTTTATGATTGATTCGCAACTCCCGGTGGCGCGGAATCCGGTCTTGGTCATTACCATTATTACGACTTCACGGAACAGCCACTCTCACTTTTTCGTGTCGTCCACGATGAAAAGCAAAAGCTAATAACCATTCCTGAAAAATCGAACGGCGCGTGTGCGAACATGAGTGAGTGCATGTTTGGGCACCGCATCAGGCAGGACACCGAAGGCACCGCAAGGACACGGATCGGGACGGGCCGGAGACCAGAACCAGCCCAGTTATAGCCGCAATGCAGTATCAGGTCACTGGGTCACTGTCGGCATCACACGACGAGCAGGAGGCAATGCCCGAGTGTTACGGGGGATTTTTGTTGGGCGTTTGGTGCTGTAAACGGGATTAGCTCAAAGACGGAGTTTCAGTTAGGGTGCACTAGATTTTATTATGTAACCTCGTCCTATCCCTACCTAGCCTAACCTACGTGGTGCAGCCACGCGTGTCGCTAGGGATGAGCCGCGAGCACTCACCGCGGGGGCGTCGTCTTCCAGGTGGCGTAGGCTAGGGGGCATCCATATACCACGTGACCTAGTTGGGGGGAGGGGGGGGGTCAGCCCCAGGTCACGCGGGGGGAGGGGGGGGGGTCTAAAAGTGGCCTATTTTGGGTCACGTGGTATATGGATGCCCCCCTAAGGCTTGCGGGCGATGGCCCGTCTGCGGAGCTGCGGCACTTCACTCACTTCGCGCACCACGTGCTTAACCCTTCACACTTTTCTTGGTCCTCCCTTCTTGCACCTCCACGCTCTCGTCCCTCACTCTCACAACTGTTCTACCTACTCTCCTTCCCTCTTTCTTCTTCTCTCTCCTCCTAGCCTCGCAGCCTTGCCTAGCCTCGCAGTGTTGCCTGCGAGGTGTCGCCCCCTCTCGGGGCCGCCGGGACCTACGCTCGTGATTTTGCTGATCTTGTTATTTCATTCGATCCCGGCCGGCCGTCGAGTCGTGGGCACCCGCGGCTCTCGGGGTGCCAACACGAGACCATATGCCAGAGGCAATGCCAGAGTTGACAGAGGCCATGCCAGAGGCCATGCCAGAGGCAATGTCAGAGGCAATACCAGAGCGAGGCAATGCCAGAGAGAGGCAATACCGGGCGCAATACCAGAGCCACTCCAAGAGTCATCAAGTTTCGCATTCTCCTGGACTTCCCTCACCACTCCGGATGCCGAGTCTCACCATGGCGGTCGCCACACACCGCCCGCGCGGTCGTCATTGCCCTTCTCTGATTTCTTCACCGGCGCCGGTCGTCTCGTCGTGTGTGTGTGTGTGTGTGTGTGTGTGTGTGTGTTTGTGAGCTCGCGTGCGTGCGTGTGCGTTATCGGATGCGTAACGTAAGTACGGAGAAGGGCGCCGCCGCTCCCTATAACTGCACACTGCATACGGAAAAACACGATATGAAGTGCAGGGGGACGTACAAAATCAACATTCCCGGTTTGCAAAAAAAAAAAATTAAAAAAGTGTGCCGGCGAGGATAAGGTGAGAAAATAAAGAACGGAGGTGTGAACGCGAACACTCCCCTCCTGGGCCGGAAAATGAATCTGCCCGATATTTAGGGCCTGTCAAAAGAGGAAAATCAGCATGGTTTGATTGGAGACTGTCACTTATGTGGTTCTATCCTAGGCAGCGTCTTGTCTTCTATCCCGCGCAGCCCACCCGTACTCACGTTCGCGTGCGATCCCTTTATTCGGCGGCCGGCGTCACAGGTTGTCTAACACTGCCATTATTTTCCAGGTTTCCGCTTAGCTGTTGTCGCCGTCCCGCGCGCTGACAATGCCGCTGTGCAGGGCGATGACGATGAGGACGAGGATGCGGAACAGGGAGGCCGCAGCCCGGCCGGTCAACAGGAAGGGCGCGCGCACGCGCTCACGCACACCGGTACCACAATGGCGGTGGCGAGCCGCGACTTCTGGAGTACGACGCGCAGGTGACGGCGGCGGGGGCCGTGAGGGTGTGTGGAGGGCGGTGACGGCGTCAATATGAATCACGTTTTGTCCGCCGTCGCACACGAGCGCACAAGCCAGGCCACTGACCATAGGACGGCGGGGCGGTCTCTGCCGTGGAGACGGGCCGGGCGGAGCCGAGGCGGAGCTGCCTGCACTTCCCTGCACGCGGCGCACACCCACCGGCACTGGCAGCGGCAGCCAGAGCCAGCGGGGCCAGGCCAGCGGCGGCGCGGCAGCGGCGGCAGCGGCAGCAGCGGCAGCAGCGGCAGCGATGAGTCCTCCCTGCCCCAGCCCAGCCCAGCCTGCCCCAGTGGCCTGGGCCTGCGCCTCCTGCCGCCCATCCATCCCATTGGCTTCCCTTCCCTCCCCCTCCGCTGTCCAGAGAGAGAGAGAGAGAAAGAGAGAGAGAGAGAGAGAGAGAGAGAGAGAGAGAGAGAGAGAGAGAGAGAGAGAGAGAGAGAGAGAGAGAGAGAGAGAGAGAGAGAGAGAGAGAGAGAGAGAGAGAGAGAGAGAGAGAGAGAGAGAGAGAGAGAGAGAGAGAGAGAGAGAGAGAGAGAGAGAGAGATAAAACATATGAGCGTAGACAGGAGATGATGTTGGAGCCCGCGGTGGCGGTTGCTGTGGTAGTGGCGTTACCACGCGGCTCGAGCTGGCGGTCTCTTCCCTCTCTTTTCGGCGATCAGGGTGAAAGGCGGGCGGGCAACGGGCAAGGCGAACAGAGTCAGTCAGAGGCAGACATGCCGTGGGTGAGGGGTAGGAGTTAAGGAAGTTAAGTGGTTTGTCTGGGCGTTCCCTTACGCTCTGGATAGAGACGGTATGACACTGGCATGCGGAAATTCGTGTCACCACGGCTACGGACGCGCAAGGTTCGGAGGATACTGCGATACCGCGCGCTTCCTTGCAGAATTTTGTGGTCTTCGTCAGAACTTTGGCCTCGCTGCCTGCGGGAACAGCAACGTAATGATTGAAATTAAGACATTAGTCGTTTCGTCGTGTCTTGTGCCGGACGGGGCGGGGCGGGCCACTGTCCAAGACTGAAAACGCGCCTGCATTTCCGGCATTCCCGCGGCCATTCCTTTGCTGTTAATTGCGACGCTCGTTTCGTCGTCCGCCCGGGGCTCCGATTCTCCGATTCCAACAAAGATCACTCCACGGAGAATTTCGACCGAATGGAATGAGGATTGTGCCCACCCTGCTCCTGCTGGGCCCAGCCGGTCCTCTCCTCGCGTCCAAGCCATAAAGTGAGGTTTAACCGAGGGTTTGGTTCGGGGGTTGGGGCCAGTTTGGGCAGGTTTGGGTCGCCGCGGTTCACACATTCACACAGCTCAGGTAGCAACCGCCACTGTTTAGTGACCATGGGCCCATTCTCTCCCCAAACCTCCCGACAAATCTACGAATCTGTGTGCGAACAGCAGTTTTGCTCCCCAAAGCGGGAGTGTTGGTGTCTGTTCTTTGGTTGCGGTGGTGATAACGGAGAGGGAAGGACAAAATTGCCGCTGCTTGTTGGCAGCACTGTGTTTGTGGGGAGGGGTGAGGAACGCACGCACGTTGGAACCAATGTCCTGCAGACACAAAGGAACACTGCAACTGCGGCGGGCGGCGGGAACACAACACCCGACGAAGAGAAGAGGCAACGTGCGAACGCCGAGCCGTGAGGGTGGTGGCGACGCGCCATCTGCCCGAGGACACGCTGTGCGGTGGCTGGACTGGCTGAGCGGGCTGGCTCGCGCTCCTCCACCCCCTTTCTCTCCGCATCCCCCACACCCCCTCCTCTGTGCCACTGTCTCGCCTCGCCATAATGATTTGTCAACAGGTTGTTTCATTAGTACTGTGATTTAAAGTTATACGTAAATTTAGTTGATAGAATATGTGAAATAGGCGACATTCGAAACGTGAACTGAAGCCTGGGCAGGGCTTACAGCAGAAACCTACATTCTCTTGCAAAGAGTCCTGTGGCAATGTTTATTGAATCCCTACGAGATTCAAAATAGTCTCAGAGCTATAACTATTATTAAGTCATTTTTAATTGAAGCAATTCCATCCTTTTTTCCACTCAAGTACCCATTTTGTACCATTAAGAAACATTGTTGTCCATGAAACGTCCTCAGTCTTGGTTTGGTTCAACAATATTTACAGTCATGCCAGCCAATGTGAGAAAGCTTTACAAAGTTTTCAGCAAGCTCACTGGTGTTGTATTTACCATGTGCAGAAATTTCAAATAAAAATTACTGCATACCAGCAGCACTACTGTGTATGTTTTATTTAATGTTGTATTTTGTTATTTCTTAAGGCTTTTTTTTTTCTTCAGCGGTCTGAAGAAAACTCTCTGTTAGAGTAACTCCGATTACTTCTTGGTGGTTAACTGAACTAGTATTTTTTACCAATGTCGTCGAATTTATCTCAGATAAGAAACATTTGTCATGTATAACTTGTTGCTGGTGCGTGTTGCTTGCTTTACAAAAATGGTTAAACTATTGCTGTTACTCTCGTGGTAAGAGAATTCTTGTACTTCTCATAATTAAAAAAATTCTAATCATTGGCTCAAAATTATGACTTTCAATTTTCTCAATTCACATCAGCTTCTCTTGTAGGCAACGTGAATATGTGTAGACCGTCAGGTTACTTGTTATTGTACTGGTTGTTTGGAAGAAAAATGTGAGCACACCAGTAGTGTGTCAATGTGTCTGTGATTATGTTTCACCTCATGCCGTTACTATGGATTGAATTAAAAATAAATTGTTTTAGCTGATCCTGCGACCAAATGATGGGCATTTTTCTGCTTGTAATTTGATTAAATCACTATGTCACATCTCTCCTCTGGCTTTTATTCTAGGACTAATAATAAGGGTAATTGTGAGACATACTCTGAATAAATGAGTACTTTAATGACAAACACAAAGAACAAAATAAATACTTAAAATGGTAACAATTTTACAACAGAATAGTGATTAAAACAATGGTAACAGTACATTAACAGGTACTTATCTTCTTAGGTAGGGTGGGAGGGAAGTGACCTGATGCCTGCGTCCAATACATCCATGCCATCACTGATCCTTGGTGAAGAGGCCTTCCAAATCCACCACCTGGACCCAGTTGCAGCTGAAGTCTTTTAGAGCCTGATTGACAAACTCACAAAAACGCTCATTAGTCATCTGGCATCTCACAGTGATGTAACGACAAGGTGGGACAGGACGGTGCGCAGAGATCTTCCCCGCGACCTCACCCCACACCCTCACCCTGCCTCACCCCTGAAGCCTACCAACGGCAGCGAACGAACTATGACAGTTGAAGGAGCCATCTGTTTCTGTTTCAGGTTTGCGTGCGTTCCGCGCGATATTCGAAGTTAACCTGGCTTTGGCTACTGAGTTTGTGTCTTCGGCTGCTTAGAACGAATTCTTCCTGCAAACTACGGTAGTAATTTTTCTATTCCTCTATGGTTGTACCTTGGGTCGTACGTAGCACACGTACAACAGATGCTTTTCAGTCAGTTATTAAATTGTTTTGTCTTTTTTTATAAACAAAAACAAAAGCAGTCGTACCATACATTTCCAACTTAGCAAGAAATTGGTGTAAGTTTGAAACATTGCTGTAGGTTTGCGGGTTTCCCAGTCCTTCCACTACTCTGTGTATCATTTATCGCGTCTGTCATTCTCGTGCTGCAAATCTGACTGAAAAGGTATAGTTTCTGAGATTTTATCAACGGTCAGTCCTGGTCAAACACCTAAGGCTCAGCTGGTGAGCTCTTCTCAAAACCTCCATGGCCCATCCATGGTTTTTGTCATATTGTGTTGTATTTCTTGAATGAAGCGAAATTGAAATTGTGAACCGATTTCAGATTGTTTTGTCGATAAGATTGAAGGAGCATATCATGCCCGCGCACGTGCAAATATTTTTAACTTCTGAGCTCATCAATAACCAAATTTTCTAGTTGGATGAATGGAGTGGTCGCGACTGCTGCCTGAAGACTGACCATTCTTTCGAATTTCGTTCGTATTGGGCGCATTATTGCGTTTGATACATTTTTTTAGTTAGGTGCTAGGGAAATGGACATGAAAGTGAGTGCCCTTAAGGGCGCTGATCGAACGTGGCATTTAAATTGGCTACGGATGAGAGAGACAGGCCAGAAGGTTTCTCTAGGTTATGGAAGCAAGTTTTCGAAGTTCCTGTATACCTCTATGGTGCCTTATTCGTCATGGGAGCAAGTAGATAGTATGCGAGGTGTTCATCACGGAGGAGTCTTCAATCTCGAATTTTCTCCGGACGGGTAAGAACTACTGAACATTATTTAGAAGTCAGTTTTGTTGATGGGTAATTGTTGTCAATCAATGACCCTCTTTCTGCTGGATTACTGTTGTTGTTTTGGACACATCTTTCCACTTTTATTTCTCAAGATTCATGGTGCTAGCTTTCTTTTGCTAGAGATGGTATACAATGTCTTTTATTTCTGTATTATAATTGCAGGTCCTTGTTAGTAGCTGCTTGTGAAAAACGCAGTTTTTTAATGTTTGATGCACTCTCTCAAAAACAAGTACATGCGGTTGAAAACGCTCACAGAGATTGTGTCAACTGTGTTAGGTACGAATTGTAATATTTATTTGTATCTTGGTCAGCGGCCATTTACTTATCAGTCAGTTTAACTACATATTGTACTTTAAGTGCCTGTTTTGTGTTATAATTTTATTTATACTTGATTTAATTCATACTCATCAATAAATGAATTTGCAGGTTTCTAGATTCTAGAACTTTTGTCACATGCAGTGATGACAGCACAGTTGCTCTGTGGGATGCACGGAACCTAAAGTCTAGCATTCGAACTTTACATGGCCATTCTAACTGGGTGAAGAACATAGAATATTCTGCCAATGATGGTTTGCTTGTCACATCTGGATTTGATGGAAGTATATACACTTGGGATATAAATAGGTAAAAAGACAATCATAGCCATGGCATGGATTCTTCTCTTCCATTCTATGCTATACAAATGTGTACTTTTGAATTATTTTATATTTTTAAGGGATGCTTATGTTATATTTTTGATGTTACAGTTACACCGAGAATGGGTTCAATTATGAAAGAGTGTTTCACACCAATGGGTTGATGCGCACTCGTCTCACTCCAGATGCTTCTAAAATGATTATATGTACAACTGGTGGCTACCTTATGATCATCCATGATTTGGATCTCCGGAATCTGGCTCAAGATCTTCACGGCTTTAAGGTATGTTCTGTTTTGCCATCTTTATTCTGTTTAGAAATGGTGGTGTGTACACTCTAGTTTTCTGTTTCTGTGGTAAATACCTTTACAAACATCCTATTTTGATTTCAGCCGAACATGTACAGACTGATGCAGCAAAGTCAGACCACCATCCCGTCAGCATCAGTTTTCACATCATTATTCTCAAAGAAACGAAAACGTAACAGGATAGAATTTGTCTCTGATTTTCCATCTCATAATGACGCAGAAGTGGTATCCTCTCTCCAAATCCATCCCCAGGGATGGTGTGCTTTAAGTAGAAATATCAGCCATGAAGAACTTTCTGAGGTACATTGTTCTATTCTTTTAATGTTTTAGTATGCATGTTCAGCAGCACTCACTATATGCTATTAGGTTTTCCTTCTTGTTTTCCATGTTATATGTTGGTTGTTGTGTTTTTCAGTGGACTTGCGTTCATGACATTCAAGACAGGGATGATGATGATAGTATGACTGAAAATGAGGATCTGCCTGCCTCTCTTAGGGATGATAGTGATGAAGTTATGTATGACGATGAAGATGGTGCTAATGACAACCGTGGTTTCCGAGGATTTCCAAATCCAAATTATAATAGTGATAGTGACAGTGATGGAGATTCTGATTTAGAGTAAGTTCTGCATTCTCAAATTTAATATTGGTCATGTAGATTGCCTTGCTAGCAGCTCATCAAAGGTGACCAAATCTTCTGTAACTGAGTTTATTTGTTTCAGTTGGCGATCCAACGGACGGAGGGCACCAGCACCCCATAGTAACACTAGAGCTAGTGGACGTAGCCGCCAACAGGAAGTAGATGGCACTGATAGCTCATCAAGTAGTGATTCAGAAGCTGTCAACCCAAGAAGAGCGCAAGCTGCGCAAAACTCCTCACAGCGAGCACCAGTGGGAAGGTATCTATTGACTTTTTCTATAAGCTCCAATTCAACTTGAAACAAAAATACGGCCTCACCAGTTTATGTTGGAATTCTACAGATTTCATGCTCTTTTGGAAATAACTCGATTTAGCAGTACTACAACCCGTCTTTTGAATGATACCTCACCACTTTTCCGGGAATCACCTTCCTCTCCGACCAATAATGTTTCCTCTTCACTTCCAAGTAGACGTCCAGCTAGTCGATCAGGAGGACCAGGAGAGGAAGTGAATTCTAACGCCGTTCATAGACGCGGTGGAAACATCAGAAGACTGAGAATAACAGTGGATGGTCAAGTTCAAGTGAGTGATGATGATTCATCTGGAG
Organism: Odontothrips loti; assembly: GCA_038380765.1. Classification (NCBI taxonomy): domain Eukaryota; kingdom Metazoa; phylum Arthropoda; class Insecta; order Thysanoptera; family Thripidae; genus Odontothrips; species Odontothrips loti. The sequence goes on from CM076251.1 coordinate 7,000,680, forward strand.
AGCCAGCTTCAAATGTGAGGGTGGTGGATGCTCAACAGCCAAGCAGGTCAGCTGGGACAAGTCGTGCAACTGCCAGCAGACCAAGATCAAGGTTTTCACTCCGTTTTCCCTCAAACCAAGCATCAGCCTCCAGAGCCAGCCTCTCAGAATCTCAGAATTTGTCAGGCAACCGCCGATCCAGTGGTAAGAATATTATTTGATAAACTGTATTTACTCCCTCCATGTATTTTATCTTGACACGGTCTTCTCTCTTACGTTCAGCTGGGCAGAGAGTACCTTCCGCGGCCAGCTCTACGGCTGCGGACCCTGCCCCTGCCTCTGCCTCCTCCACGTCTGACAGGTCCTCGGCTCTGACTCGCTTGGCGAGCCTCGCCAGCTCGTCTGTGGGCGACAGCGACATGGGAGACGGAGCCTCACAGAGTCCCTCTACACCTGGCGCCTCTGTGGGTGGTGTTAGAAGACTGGAGAGAGACAGCGGTGTTCAGGCCGCATCGAGCAGCGCTAGCAGCGCTAGCAGCGCTAGCAGCCCTAGTAGCTCATCCGGAGCTGCAATACCTGCCCCTCAGAGCCCGCCTGAGAGCTTCGCCTCGTCCTCCGCCCAGGAACCTGCTCGACGCGCACAGCGAGCCACCAGGAGCTCTTCGCAAAGTGATGCCCAGGATGCGGCAAGAGTACGCCCGGCGCCAAACGCGACCAACGCGGCCAACGCACCGGCTGTCGGCGCTGGCCCGAATGAAACGGCCAACGCAGCTGCTGCTGTAGGCGCTGCTCGGCAGGCCAGAGGGGGCGGTGGAGGCGGTGGAGGTGGCGGCGGCCAGGGAAACATACCGCTGTCACAGAACATGGAGCTGCACGTTGCCTCTGCGGACGTGTGGGAGGCCCTGGTGGTGATCCGGGAGGCGAGGGCTCGCAGGCAGCAGGTGCCGCATCGCAACCCCAACACTGCCGTCCGAGACCGCAGGGACCTGATCACGAGGTTTTTAAGGCGTCTCCAGGATTTGAATGAACCCCCGAGGCAGCTAAGCACTGTGAGTACTTCCTTCTTCCATTTTCGTCATTTCATATTGTGGATCCTAGCCTCTGCGCTTGATCCATGCTTAATTCATGTAGAGTTAATCTAGCCCTGTCCCAATTTTCAGGCAAATTCTCCTGGAAGTAGCAGTACAAGCAGCAACAGTACTAGCAATAGTAGCAGTCCCAGTAGCAGTGGTAGTAACAGTGGCACCAGCAACACGGTAAATATATGTGCTTCTGACATTTTGGTTTCTTTTGTACACTTTAAGATAAATATGTGATGTTGTAAATTTGGTAGTGTTTTTCCAAAACCATTTATTTAATTTTTTAACCTTTTCAGACCAATGTCCACAGTACTGCAGCTGCAGCTGGTAGTACCGCGGAAGCAGGTTCTAGTACAACTGCATCAGACAGACCAAGGCATGTTTATAGAATATCACGATCAAGGCCTCCACATAGGCAGGGTCAGGCTCCTGCTGCCATTGCATTAGGACACTTTCTTCGTAATCCTACCCCTGGTATGTAAAAATAAACTGTTTTTGTTATGATGTCTGTACATTTTAATAGTGATCAGTTCCACATGTGCACTCCCATAATTCTCACTGGCCCTCGTCTTTCTTTTTCAGCAACCAGGACTTTGGTAATGATTGCACCACATCAAGGAGGTGCACAGAATATTCACCTTAGAGTTTCACCTAATTCTTATTCATATCAGAGCCAGCAATTAAAAATTCCAAGGTGAGCAAGGACCTCTTGGATGTAGGGCTGTGCTGTTCATGTAAATTTTCTTTGTATGTGTTAATATTTTTATTTTTGTTTTCCATTCTCACAGAAACCACAAAATACATCAGAATATTCCAAGACTTTCTCATTTCATAGAAGAACCAAATGTTGGCAAAGGATTTATTAAGGAACTATGCTTTTCATCAGATGGACGTGTCATGTGTTCTCCTTTCAGCTATGGAATACGGTTGTTATCATTTAGTCCAGATTGTCAAGAAATTAGTACATCACTGCCTCAAGGGCCTCCTGTTAAGTAAGTATCTTTTTAAAAATTATTTTTTTATATTTGTATTTTTTTAAAACTAATTTTGTACTTGTTTTCTTGCAGATTATATGAAGTCTCAGAAAGAATGTGTCATGATGATTATGTAGTTAGCAGCAAATTCTCACCAACACACTGCTTACTTGTGTCAGGCTGTCTAAAAGGCAAAATAGTTTGGCACCAACCTTATTTATAAATATTTGTTTATCATCTTCAGTCTGCCCTTAATATTAAGGATGAAACCTATTGTGTTCTTAATTTCTTTGTATCCTTTTCAATCATGAAAGCCTGATCAAAAGATTTTTTCACCATTTGTTTCTCAATGGTGTTGATTACACCACTACTCAACAGACTGTTGTTATTCTGATTCGGTTAGTATTTAGTAGCAGATGAGTGTTACTGCTTCATGAACCACTGTTCGTTTGTGATATATTAGTACTCCTTTTTTTTTTGTTCTTTTTTCAAATCTATGTATATAGCTTTATAGTTCCATTAACACTGTTAGTCCATTGATTGAATTGTGTGATATAAAATATTTATCATTATACCGCCAAGTGCTGTATTATTTACTTCAGAAAGACTTACATTTATTTGAATTTCTTGACATTGTTGATTGTCCCTAGGTCGTTGTTTAAAATTATATCTTAACTTGAGTACAGTATTTTTCAGTTCTGCTTTCATTCTAATTGTGTAATGATCTTATGAAACAATTTTATCCTTGATCTCTTATTTTGACAGTTGCCTTGATGTTTCAGAATAGTTGTTGTATTGGAAATGTTTCCAATTTCTATTATGATTGTTTTACCATAGGCTTAACTGACTGGTGTACTTTAGAAATGGTTATTACTTGTAAGCATATGAAAATAATCTTTTTCTTTCTAAAATTTACATTTCTTGCTATAATTATGGGATTAGCTACTTGTAAATGGTTATCGATAGCACAAAGTGTTTGACTTGTGAACAATCAAAGTAATGAATATTGTGGTTTAAAATTAAGCTTAATTGTCTTTTAGCATGCAGTCGTTACTTTGCCACGGGTGTATTGGACAAATCTGGTAGTTCTTTGATAGCCAGTGAAATTGTTGTGATTTTTTCTTACCATTTTCCCTTTATTTCCACTGTTCAGCGGAATGTAGATAATCAAAGGTGTGATTTTTAGTCTTCAAATCACAAAGAGATTGCAGCGTTTCTTTTCTTTTTGTATAGAACTACAAAATAATTGTGACTTATTGTTCTCTTACTGTATTTATTGATTCCTTGTTAACATTCTGTTTTGTTATGTGGGAAGGAAAGAAAATATGTGCAGTCCCCTCGCCTTGTTTTTTTTTATTTATTTTATAAAGGAAATTAATTGTTCATAAATAAAGGAATACAAGTACTCGTTCTTTTTGTATTGTTTATTAGTAGATATCAAAATCCTTATCCTCTTCCTTGATGGCAATAATATGCCAATGCCTTAAAGTACCTATAGCTATCTGAGCTGACAGTACATCATTTCGGTTCCACAGCACCTCATGAGTGAGTGGTATTGAAGTTTGATGCTATCTATATCACATATGTACCTTTTGAACCACACAATGAAGGCAAACTCAGTGGCGTGAAGTTAGGTGTTAACATTTTTACTTTAGGTCAGGTGATCTGAAAAGACAAGGAGAGAACTTGTTCCACTTTTGAGAATCATTCACATCATGCCTACAAGGTCCACATTACACTGAGATTCCAGTCTATAAATAATTCAATAACTTATGTGCTGGATGACAGGACTGTCATGCTTATTACGTTCACGAGAACGCCTTGTGGAGTTCGTGACGGTGCTCATATCATTTACAAGATTTACAAATTCCTGGGATTTTTGTAATGTATCCCCCATCATACGCACACACACACACATACACAACGACATACACTCACAAAAAATAATTGATGGGTTTTGAGCAGCACATATTTACAAGTCCAGTTTACGAACCGGATTCCAAAGTCGCCACAGATGGGTCAGTCGGGTTGCCTATCAGCGGCTTGCATCCCATCCAGGAGAGGGGCTCCACGTCTGCCCCAATCCGGTACCACTGCCGCTTTCAACGTCCGTTTAAATAGAAAGAAACACAGCCTAGCTAGCCCGGGAAAGCTTACTTCACCAGAAAACTCTCCGGTCTGCACTCCAGGCCGACACAAGCATGGCACACAAAACGCTGAGGACGAAGCCCGCACCCCCTCGGAGGGACTGGAACTGGAGGGTTGAGCTCGCCGCCCCGGACCCGGAACCACTACCTTCGCTGCCCGTACTGTGGCCGTCATGCTCGTCATGGCCCTCGTGGCCGGGCTCGTGGTGGGGGTGGGGCGACCGCCTCTTCCTCGTCCGCTCTCGAGAGGCGCCCGCATCAGAGTCGGCTTCCGTGTCCGCGTCCTTCTTGTCTGCGGCCTCCGCCGGCTTGCCATGCTCCTGTTCGTGGTGGTCACTGGCGGCCGACTGGAAGGGGTCTTCATGCTGCTGCTGTTGCTGGAAATGGTGCTGTGTGTGGAACAGTGTTAGCTGGCCGTTGTCAGCCTCGGTTTCGGCCTCGGCCTCGGAGCCCAGCGCGCTTAGAGGCAGGGGCGGGTACTGGGCGGCAGGCTGCTGCGGCTGCAGCTGCGGCAGGGCGAGCAGAGATGGCGCGGCGGGCACGGGGGGCGGCACCTCACCCAGGAACGGGCCGAACTGCGGCGTGCTCCGCACCAGGTCCGCGCTGCTCGGGGACCGGATCGTGTCGGGCGGTGGCTGAGGGATGGACGCCGCGATGGCAGGGTCCACCGTTTTGCCGTCGTAGGTGAGGATGGTGTGCTGCTGCTGCTGCTGCTGCTGCTGCTGCTGGCTGCGGTGCGGTGCCGGCGCCGGCGCGGACGGCGGCAGGTAGTACGTGTCCATCCGCTCGGCCGCCATCATGGTCTCGTCCTGCATGTCCTCGTCGTCGTCCTCCTCCTCATCGCCCAGCTGGCTTGCGTCCTCCGCGACGTCTTGACCTGCCTTCACCTCTACCTCCGGCTCGGGCTCAAGCTTCTCGTGGTGGCCGCGACGTGACTGCGCCTGGATCTTGAAGGGCGGCACCACCATGTTGGGGTAGAGGGGGCGGCGCAGGATGGACGGCCTCGGACGCACGATGAGCGGCGTGAGGCGGGCAGGCTTGTCGCGCCGGGCCTGCTTGCCGGAGCCGTTGACGGAGACAGGGATGTGCTTGCCAGGTTTGGCCTGTAGGGCCTTCCCGGGTTCGCTCGCTTTCTTGCCACTGACGCCTACGGACGATGTACTGCCGGTCTTGAAGCTGTTGCGGTCGGGTGGTGACGGAATGAACATGGGCTCGAACGTCTCGGTGCGGCGTTCCTGGTGGAGGTCCTCTTCCTCGTCCTCCTCTTCGTCTACCATGTCCTCGTCCTCGATGGCAACGTCCGAGCTGCGGCGTTCCATCTCGACCACCGAGCCTTCCATCAGCTCGTCGTCGTCGTCACCACCCTCCACGAAGGCCATGCGGTCCTCGGCTTGGTCCTGCCGCCGCTGCAGGATGGGCTTGAAGCCGCCCTCCACCACCACCGAGCTGGGGTTGAAGCCCGTGTTGATGGCCAGCGGTCCCAAGGACAAGGACCCCAAGGACCCAGGGGCCGTAGCTTCCAAGGAGTCGGCGTCGAAGGCCGGTGACAGAGCCGGGGCCGCCGGGAAGGGGTTGGACGACGGACGGTAGTAAGCGGGGAACGACTGCACACTGTGGTGGCTGGGGTGCTGCTGGCCGTGCTGGCCGTGCTGGCTATGGCTGTGCGGTTTGGGGTGGGTGATGTGCGAGGGGGTGGCCAGTGGCGCCGGCGCCGGGGCGGGCGTCGTGGTGGTGGTGGTGGTGGTGGGTGCGTTCGTGGTCGTGGATAGGGCCGCCATCAGCTTGTGCAGCTTGGTGGACGAGTACAGCTGCTCCCGGAGTGCAGATGCGGCTTGTGCCTGGGCTTGTTGTACCAGCGCCTGCTGTTGCGCGTGGGCATGAAGTGCCTGCTGCTGCTGATGTGCGTGTTGAGCGTGTGCTTGAGCCTGTGCCTGAGCTTGTGCTTGAGCGTGGGCCTGCGCTTGGGCGGCCATCAGCGTCTGGGCGAAAGAAGGCTTGAGCGTGGACGTGTACAAGTTAGCCGAGGGCAGGTACAGCGGGCGCAGCGTGGTGGACGACAGCAGCGGCAGGCCGGTGGATGCGCCCATGCCCATGCCGAGGGGGACGCCCATACCCATCGGGCCGCCCATCGGCACGCGGAAGTGGGGCTTCTGCTTGATGACGTAGTTGTGCTGCGACGGCGAGGCCATCACCTGTTGTGGTCCCGGACGCGACGCCTGGCCGATGGGCCGCCGCAGCATGTGGCTGGACATGGAGAGGCCGGGGCCGTGGCCGAGGGGGTGCCGGTGCGAGTGCATAAGGGGCATGCCGCCGTGCTTGGTGGGGCCGTGCTTGTAGGCGAAGGCGAGGCTTTGCGGCCGTGAAAGGGGCATAGACAGGGGCATGGCGTGGCCGTGGGCGAGGCCGTGAGCCAGGGGCATGCGTAGGGAGGGGTGTGCCATGTACTTGAGGTGCATCATGCTGGGACCGCTCCCGCTGGGCCCGATCAGGCCGTGGTGCAGCTGGCCAGGCCCGCCGGGTCCGCTGGGTCCGGACAGCAGCCCCGCGGCCGCCAGCTGCTGCGGGTGCAGCGGCGGCAGCTGATGCTGCGGGTGCTGCAGCGACGCGGCCGCCTCAATGACAGAGGGTGCGGGCGTAGTGGACGGGCCCGGGCCCGGGCCCGAGGCCGGGGACGTGACCTGCTGCAGCTTGGCCGTCTCTTCTTTGAGGGTGTCGTACAGGGTTGCTGCAGGGGTCTGGGCCTGCACCTGGGCCTGCACCTGGGCCTGCACCTGGGCCTGCACCTGGGCCTGGCCGGCCTGGGCCGGTGCGGGAGCCTCGACATCGTGATCGTCATCGACGTCGGACTGGGTCTGTGTCTGCACCTGCAACAACCCGTCCAGTCCGCGTCTCACAGCAGTAGAGGTCATGTCACCGACTGATGTTGCTTCAACAGCCCCCTGCCATGCCCCGCCAGCCCTGCCGGCCCGCTCTCCTTCTCCCTCTCGCACCTCTCCGTCTCCTCCATCTCTATCATCGTCCGTCTCTTTCGACTCGACGCCCGTCAAAGCAGCATCGGTGGATGGTATGGCAACACTCAGGAAACACTCGTAGACAGAACAACATGGTGGGGGTTTGGGAAAGGCTTTCTTTTTTTCATACAATCTTTTTAAAAGGTGTTCTCAGTATAACGCAGAGGGAAGCCTGAAGGCAGACAGTGTCTCTCTCGGCAGAATGATTCAAGTAAGAGCCTAGGTGTGACCGTCAGGGTGTGGCTCGTCACGGTAACTTTAACAATAATCACAGAGGACAGAAGCGGGGAAAAAACAAACGAAAGTGCGTTTAGGTAAAATGGCTTCGCACTTAATCTCTAATGTGGGTCGGTAACTATTCATTTCACTTTCACGAAGCCTTATTTTTAGCGGGACGAGCAGCGGAGGCGTCAGCGGAGAGGAGCATCAGTAACCAGTGCCCTTCCCCGCCGGGCCCGCCGGCCGCCATTTGCCCGTGCCGCTGGTGGGTAACCGGTCCGGTATGGTAACTTTATTTTCGCCTTCAAAACTCTAGAGCGGGGCGCGGACGCCCGCCAGTCTACTGGGCGTCGTCGGCGTCCTCGACGACTTCTTCGTCCTCCTGCTGACGGTCGCTGTCGTCGCCGGCCCTTGCGGCACGCACCTGTGCGAGGAGAGGCTTGTCATAGGGGCTCGTGTCGTGCGCCGCGGCGAACTTCTCGATGCCCTTGATGAGCAACGCCTGGTCCTCGTCGCTGATGAGGCCCTGGAGACCCTTGATCTCCTGGAGGAGCTCCTTGGTGGGCACGACGTCCTTGGAGTGAACGGCGTTGGAGGGCACGCGCGTCTCCACCTGGATGCTGGCCTTGCCGTCGAGATCGCCGTCCTGGTCCACCGCGGGCTCGGCGATGACGGCGTCCTGGTTCACGGGGGCCGGCGCCGCCACTTGCGACGGCACGGGCTCGCTGGCAGCGCCCTGTGACCCGCGGTCGCAGCTGTCGAGGACGTTGATCTTCCAGCCGAGGTAACGGTGGGTGTAGCACTGCAAGCAAGGGCAGGCGGCAGGCGCGGTGTTAGAGCCGAGGCATGGACGCATATCGTGCAGGCTGGCCTACCTCAGCACTCGCCGGCGCTCGGGCCGACGTGACACCTTGGGGCGGTACATACCTGGTAGTACACGGTGTCGGGCGTGTTGTGGTCGGGGGTCCACTGCACCAAGCCGGGCTCGCCGGAGTCGCAGACGAGCGTGAGCGTGCGCTGGTACGCGCCGAAAGAGGTGAACTCGTCCGCGATGGGCTGGTTGGGGTCCGGCGTCCAGTTGCAGAGCCGGCCCGTGCCCGTCGGCACGATGTTCCCGCGCTTGTCCTGTACCGCGCCGGCGAAGATGCGCACGTTCTGGATAGAGGGGGTAAAGCAGAGGACGGCGTCAGCGAGTCAGAGGCCAGTCGCGGGTCTGTCACGGCGGCAGCGGCGCTGAGTACTCACGGCGCGCTCCTCGGGGGTCTTGTGCTCGAAGCCACCGACAGAGTCGTCGGTGATGTAGAACGGGTGGTAGCGGGCGGGGACGCCCGGGTCCAGGCCGCCCTCCACGACGAACGTGTACGTCTTGCCACGCACCACGTTGATCTCCGGGATGAGCAGGCCGTTAATGTACCACGAGATGCCCCAGCCGACGTGGCCCGTGATGGCCGGGTAGCCGTGCTTGCCGCCCGTCGGCCCCATCTGCGCGTAGAACACGCCGTCCTCGGGCTCGTCGCACTGGATGGGCGGGATCTCCCACGCGCCCTTCTTGGAGTGCGGCGCTGGCGTGGCGGGCGGCCGGGTCGTCACCGCTGTCGTCTGCTGCTGCGAGGGCTGGCGCACCGGCTCGTCACCGCCGCCGCCACTACCGCTGCTGCTGCCGCCGTCCGGCAGGGGGCAGTTCCAGCGCGGCGCGCGCCCGAACTCCAGGAAGATGTTTTCTGCGGATCACAAATGCATTTTTAACAAAATCGTCGTACAGTGTCGAGAAAAGAAAAAGCAGAAATGTCGACATTAGAAACAAACAAACAAAAAAAGGACACGTATACGACACAAAATGTTGTAAAGGTTAGACACTGTAGAGACCGAGCGCCTGCGAAGTCGGGCTAGGCAACAGCAACAGCGTGGGGCGCGGGCGCAGCGCGGGACTGCCTACCCTCCGCTCCGCAGGGGCACGCCCACACTCACCCCTGTTGGCAAGCGAGTGGTAGGACACCTCGCCGCGCTGGTTGAGAGGGCCCACCGCCCAGATGATGGGCTGCGAGCCGTTGGTCAGCACCGGCTTGTCCAGGGAGTCCCTGGCCGCGAGGGGCCGCTGGTAGGTGACGATGGAGTAGCCGTTCACCAGGGCGGCGTTGAGGAGCCGGACGCTGTTGGAGTTGTCCTGCGGTGGGGTACGTGTCCGTTAATCCGTCGGCCATCTCCCCCTCCTCCTCCTCCTCCTCCTCCTCCTCTTCCTCCTCACCTTGATGCGCGTGTCGGGGCACGAGCCGCGTGAGCCGGAGCACTGGGACTTGGCGTCCAGGTAGTAGTCGACAGCGGTGCCCTTGAGCGTGTTCTTGTCCACCCAGGCGACAACTACGTCTCCGCCCTCCATCACGCTCTTGGTGGACTCTCCGGAGAGGCCGAACGCCATGTATTCGTTGTCGTCTGGTCCGCAGAAAACGAAGGGTAAACAGTCATGCTGGCTAAAATAACCAATCACATAGTCGGTATTTGAACCCGCGACTGCGCAGGCACTCACCGAGTTTGGCGACGAGCTGCAGGACAACGGAGTCTCCGGCCACGGCCCAGCGTACCTCGTAGGCAAGGTCATCGTGCAGAACCTCACAGTTGAGTTTGGACTAGAAAGGAAAGCAGACGAGTCATGGTTATGCATCAGGTGGAGGAGGGGAGATAACCATCGGATCTGAGCTCAACAGCATGAACATCAGTCTGTGGCAGCCGGTGGCAACCTTATCAATTTACGTTGTAAAGTGTAAGCTGGGTATATTTTATTTTTGCGTCGACTGCCGCTCGTGTGCGGTGAGCTGAATATTCTTGACGTTTCTGAAATTGTATTTTCTGATTTAACCGGGGCTGGGGTGAATGTTTGATTGACCTGGATAGAGCTTGAATATTATGGCGTTTTCTCCTGTGCCTCTCATAAAATGCTTTGCAGTTCAACAGTTTTAATGTTTCCTACAAACCTTGCCGACTTCCACATTTTCGGACTTTCTGTTAAATGCGGAAGCATGGCAAAAGGATAAATAAAAAAACACCACAAGAATGTACAACAAGGACGCAATTTCTAAAAGACTGTATTTAAATTAAAGCCACAATAGCTATAATACATTTCGTGGTAACATGTAACACAGACGTAATAATCGTGAAAATTTGAATGACATGCAATGACTGGGTAGTTTGAAATAGTATGAATAATGAAAATAGTATGTATGACACTTTGGTAGTTATAAAATGGTAACTTCGAGTGGTAAAACTAGATGAAATGAATATAACAAAGTGAATGAAATGTGGCACAGAATAAACCATAGGATGAAGTACATGACACAATGAACAAATGGTTTCACGCCAGCCTAAACATAGAACAAAGGAAATGAACGAAATGACAACTGTGGACAATGGCAGATGATTATTTTGAAAGGTTAAATTATAAATGACTCATATTTAAAACTAATTCTCCGTTTATCACAAATGTAAGGCAAAAATATAATATATCATTCACATCTCAAAAAATCATCGTAATACTTAGGTGTTTTAAGCTCGCGGTGACAAACTTTCCATCAAATTTCTTTGTCTGCCTTTCCCTTCACCCCAACGGGGTGAAACACAATTAAGACATGAAATAAATAAAACCTAGTAACCTAAAATGTCATCTAAAACGCGCATTCTTTGTACAGCAAAAATATACAATCTCGGACCTTCGGCAACCACGACATGGCACCGGCACCGCAGCCCGCCCGGCCCCCCGCGATTCCACTTTCTCTCCGGGCGCCTGCCTCCCGTTGCCTTTGATGTTTTGCATCGGATTGGTGTTGGCATGGTGGCACCAGTGGGCCCCAGTGGGCACGAGCATGGTTGCCGGCACCACCGTCCCGTCCCGGCCCGGCAAGTAGCCTTTGGGCAGAGGAGCCCCGCTAGTTTGCATGCCAGAGCCAGACAGAGCTGTGGGATGGGGACGAGCGGAGCATGCGAGCGGCGCCGAGTCCGGCCGGGGCCCAGGTCGGGGTGGGGAGGGCCGAGGCGGGAGCCGAGCCGGAGCAGACGTGGCTAAAATGTCACGCTCGGATCGTGTGCGTATCATTTAGGTATCCATCCAAATCGTTACGTTAAGGGGGGCTGGGAAAGGGAAGAGGGCGGGAGGGGGGAGGGGGTAAAAGAGAGCGGCCCTAGGATGAGTCTCGTGACGCAACGTGTGTGCGTGTTGGTGTTGTGCGCTACGCCTGTGACGGCTGCTGCTGCTGCTGCTGCTGCTGCTGCGGCACTCTGTGAGGTAGGAGGAACCGGCTGCGTGACTGCGGGCCGAACGTCTGAATCTGTCGCTGGACCAGCCTCCGGAACGGGTCTTGCTGGAACGACTGCTGTTGGAAGGGCTGCTGCTGTTGCTGGAAAGACGGCTGCTGGTGTTGCTGGAACGGGGGTGGCTGGTTGAACGAGCGTTGCTGCTGGAAGTGGTGCTGTGGCCGCTGCTGGAAGTGTTGTTGCTGTTGGAAGGGCTGCTGCTGGAAGTTCTGCTGCTGGAGGGGCTGCTGCTGGAACGGCGCGTGGGGGAAGGGGTTGTTGAGCGCTTGTTGCGGAAACTGCCTGCCCGGCTGATCCTGGCCGAACGACCGTCCGCCCCTCTCCAGGTTGTTGACGTCGACATTAGAGTCGGCCAGGTTGTTGATAGCGTACAAGTCCCGCGAGTGGTCCTTGAACAGCAGCTGCTCGGGCGGCGGGGAGATCCTCTCCAGCGGCGTGCTGGGCAGGGCCCTCGGCTGCGCCGACTGCTGGAGCTGGAGGCTACTCAGGAAGTTCTGCGTCTGCTGCGGGGAGGTGAGCTCGATGCCTTGCGACGGCTGGATGGACTGGATGTCGAGGCCAGCGAACGCGCTGGGCAGCCCGACGCCGCCGAACTGGGCGCCCTGCCCTTGGTGGCCCTGCCCTTGGTGGCCCTGCCCTTGGGGGCCCTGCCCTTGGGGGCTCTCTTGGCCGTGAGGGCGTTGCTGTTGCTGGAAATGTCGCTGTTGTTCCTGGAGCTCCCTCTGCCTCTGCTGCTCCTGGAGCTGCCGCTGATGGTCCAGGAAGAGACTCTGGCGGGGCTGCTCCTGGAAGAAGGTGTGCCGGGGCTGGTCCTGGAAGAACTGCTGCCGCGGCGGCTCCGGCTGCTGTCGCTGCCGCTGCTGCTGTTCCTGGAGCTCGCGAAGCCTGTGCTGTTCCTGAACCTGAAGGAGATGCGACTGCTGAAGAGCGGCGATCTTGAGATCGTGCTGTTCTGGCTGCTGGAGGTTCTTTGGTTGTCGCAACGGCTGCTGCTGCTGTTGCTGCAGTTGAAGTCGGTGTTGTTGGACGGACAGTTCATGGAGCTGCTGCAAGCGGTGCGACTGCTGCTGGAACGGCTGATTGCGCTGCAGGTCCTGCTGGAACGGCTGCTGCTGATTACTACGCTGCTGGAAGTCCTGCTGGAACGGCTGTTCCTGCTGGAACGGCCCCTGGACGCGCTGGTCAAAGTTGTACAAGGGGATCGAGGGTAAGATCTGGACGGCTGACTCGTCCTGGTTGGACGAGGCCGGGTGTGGCCCCGATGGGCCGGAGGGGCCGGAGGGGCCGGACGGTCCGAAGGGGCCGCCCGGGGGGCCCTCGGGGCCGGTGGGGGCGGGCTGGCGGCGGTGCGTGTGGGGGCGGTACGTGGTCGGACGCACAGTCTGCGCCGCGTTGAAGAGCGAGAGGACGGACTCTGGGGGGGAGGACAGGCCGTGGCCAGGGTGGCTCTGGGGGACCTGAGGGTTCTGCGAGAACGCAGTCTGCAGCGTGCGCTGCTGTTTCTGCAACAGACAGACAGACGGACAGATTAGGGGAGGAGGGGAGGGTGCGGTCTGTCCCCGTACTTCCGGCCAAAGGGTCCCCGTCCGTCACGTCATACCTCCTCGTGCGGTCCGGTCCGGTTCGGTCCGGGGTCACATGGGTTCGTTCACTTCCCGCTGTTTCGCTTCTCTCGTTGTCCGTCAAGCGGGTTCTTGTTGCATTCTCATGCCTACGGCGAGCTGGGCGTTCGTGTTCGTCGTCAGCGGTCCCGTCGAAGGCACGGCGCAGTCGTGGCCGTTTGTTCGTCGTCATCATCATCATCACCGTCAGCATCAACATCAGCAGCAGCAGGGCGGAGTCGGTCGGTTAGCAGGCGGGGCGTCCTGGTGCGAGGCTAGCATGCGTGGCGTGCGTCCTTGGGAGGCCGTGGGCCGCGGCCGGAGCCGTGGGCCGTGAGGCGGTGCAGGCGGAGCGGGCGGTGCAAAGGGGGGGAGGAAAAGCAGCGCGACCCTCCGCGACATTGTGCCATGACTGTGCCAGCCGGGGGCCGGGCCGAGCCGGGCCGGCGGGGAACCGGGGAGCCCCCAGCCCCTCCCGGTGTTATGCAGGCGGCACAAGTGCAGGGGGCGTTAGGGGGCTGTTAGGGGCGTCAGTGCCGGCGCACACTGTGCGGTGCGCTGCGGTGTGGCGCGGCTCAGCTTGAGACGATTCGACCTTGTATTCGATCGGTGGCACCGATCGTGTCGTGACGACGGCGGTGGCGACGGTTCCAGCGAAGCGCAAACAATGTCGTGCTCGAGTCACATGCGGCAGTGCGTTGTCGATTAAGCAACCGAAAGCGGGGCAGTGTGGTGGCAAGCTTGTGGCGGTGCGGGCGGGGGCTGCGGGGGCCGCGGGGGCCGCGGGACCGCGGCGCAGATGCTCCGATTGTCTGGTCCGGATAACAATGCGCGCAGTCCTCTGCCTCCGGCCCCTCCGGCCCCTCCGTCCCCTCCGGCCTGGCCGTGCCGCCCAGCAGTGCGGCCGCGAACGGCGGGAGCACTCAGGACTTCTCATGGCCGTCCGGCGAGGTTAGAAAGAAAACGCGGCCTTGCAAAGCCTCTGTCCGAAACGGCAGCAGATGGTCGGCGGGGCGCGTGTCCGCGTTTGTCACCAAAGCGTTGTGCAAGGGGGCGCGCCGCGACGCGCCGAGTCTGCTCATTCTGCCCAAGCTCAAGTTCACTGCGGAGTACATGTTGTCATACGCTGGGCGGCGGGAAATGGAACGACTCCACGAGCCGCCATCTCCACCGCATGTTCATTATTTGTCACACTATCCGACTGCCGTAGACTAGTGCCGTATTTAGAAATGAGCAGTAAATAAATTACGGTGCATATTCGATCGAACGTTGTCGCGTCGCTGATGTCATGTCTGGGCGCCCCCGCGGGGGCGGCTGGGGCGGGCCGCCGAGGCCGAGGGCCCCGACGACGACTTACCTGGGGCTGGACGCCGAGCATGCGGAGGGACGGCGGCACGCTGAGGGACCGGGGCAGCTGCACGTGCCCGAAGTCCACGGCGAACGCCTCGCACCACACGCCGAAGTGGCCGATGTCGAAGACGGTGAGGTCACCAGGCAGCGTGAGTACGAGGGTCTTCTGCTCGTAGCGGCGCAGCGGCACTTCCTTACCGTTCTCGTCCGGTACTCGGATGCCCTGCGGTGACGGCTTGGGCCCGCGGCCCACCCAGAACTTGGCATCTGCGGGAAGAGACAGGACGGGATATTTGCAGCCAATCTCCAACGCAGTGAGGGAAACCGGACGAAAATCATCTCTTAAAAAAAAAATGACACTGACCTGGAGCTTCACCGTCGTACGAGAAGGACGGCACGAGCAGGGTCTGGGCGTCCACCACGACCACGGGGTCGGAGCTGACGCCATGGATGCCGCTCAGGGAGCCGATCTTGTGGGGCTTGGGCAGCTCCAGGTTCTTGCTCACCCGGACGTCACCGAAGTTAACCTGAGAAAGGATCAGCAAGTTAAGCGACGGTGCGCTGCGGAGGGAAGGCGTTCCAGTACGAGAGCAACCTCTACAACGACGTCCTCACCGCAAACTCCTCGCACCACACGGAGATCCAGCGGACCTGGTGCAGCGTCTTGCCCTCGGGGAGGGTGATGGTGATGTGCTTGCCGCGGTAGCGCTTCAGGGGCGACGCCCTGTGGAAACCGAGCGCCATCATGAGAAACACTCCCGCCCACCGTGCGACACTCTACGTCGCTCCAATCTGAACCTGAATCCGAGTCACTTACGATCCGCGCTCGTCCCTGATGATGAATCCGCCGTTGCCCGGGCCCTTGCTGTTGCCGGCGTAGAAGAAGGCGGCTGCGGTGCGAAAAGAGCAGTGTCGCGGATTAGTACCGTGATAGCGCGTCGATCACGGCTCATCAGAGCCTGCGGCCCGCCTCGGGCCCATGCCTCGGCCCCCGCCTCGGCCCGGCCCCCGCCTCAGCACCCACCACCACGCTGCCCCGCCTGTACGCCCCCAATAAACTTTTGGTTGCGGCCAACTAAGTGCAGCCAATAACCCCTGACGTCATCGACGACCTTGACTCTCTTCAATTACATCAGATCGCGGTTCGCACGCAGCCCCCAGATGGGCTGGGCTCAGGGCGCCGCACTGCGCCGCGCCACGCCCCTCTCCCTCTCACTTTTCGTAGTTTTATTTGGACGTCTTCTCCGCGCGCGCATCTCACGGGCCTCAAGGATACACAGTATTGACTGGCGCGAAATGAACTGCTTTTTGCTCGCGGAGCTGTAAAGTCGACATAGGGTTATGCGCCGGCACTGTCCGCTGGGAGAGGCGACCGGGACTATTCCGCGGACTATTGTGTAGCTCTCCCTGACCAGTGCTGACCTCTCTGAGGGGCAGCCCGCGCGAGTGACCCCCAGGTGACCCTCAGGTGATTCCCGGGTGACACGGGGTGGCCGCGCGCTGTGACTCACCGGGGCCCTCGCCGTCGTAGTGGAAGTCCCGGATGTGCAGGGTGCGGGCGTCGACGGCGAACACGTTGCCGCGGACGCCGTGGTGCAGGCGGCTCAGCTCGCCCAGGGGGACGCCATAGTAGCCGTTCTGCTGCTGGGCGGCGACTCCATCTGGAACAGAAGAGGCAGCAGTTGGCGTCAGTCCGCGTCTGCATCACGCTCGGGTTCGAGTACCGGCAGCGGCCGCCTCAGCTCTTGACATCTGCGCTGACCCTCCACGTCACGGCACATCGGCAGCTCACGTCATAACACACTGTCTCGACGCATTAGGCTTCTAGGCTGGGAGATTGAGGCCCATTGCTCCGGCCCTGCCCACGCACGCGGCACGCTCCGGCCGGCGCCGCTGTCAGCTGTCAGCTGTCAGCTGTCGGCCTGTCGGCCGCTGTCAGCACCCCGTCGGGCCGTGACCGCTGCGGGCTCAACAGGTACCATACGGGCACCGCAGGTACCACTCGCATGATCACGCTGCCTCTTTATAGTCTATCAGCGGCATATGTACCCACATAAAATGCGTTCTATAAAGACGCACGCTGCGGCGGTGGTGGCGGAGGTGGTGGCGGCTGCGCTTTCGCAATGTCAGCACTTTACGGCGTGTCTTGCCGACAAATGTGCTCCGCGGGTTCAGCCCCGGCCGGGGGCCTCCGCCATGGCGTGGCGTGGCCTCCGGGCGGCAGTGCGGCAGTCGACGGATATGCAAGGCGCTTTCCAAAGATCACGGCCCGGCCCGACCCGACCTGTACCTCCCGCCGTGTCGGGCTGTCGGGGTATGGCTGCCTCTGAGGGGCGCCGCCGACCGCCCCCGGCACCTCCCCGACGTCCCCGACACCCTCAGCGTGCCCGACGTCCCCGACGTCTGCCGCATGCCTAATGCGTCTTGTCAGGGCTGGGGTACGTAACCGGGCCCAGCAGAGTAATACGCCGATACTGCGGAGGCCGTGGGAATCGGGGGCGCTTCCTTGGGAAAACGCACACACACGCACACACATGCACACACTCATGGCGCGCGCCTCCTGCTATAGTGCGGACAGCTGCCGTGCATACCAAGCAGTGCTCTGCTGCGATCGCGTCCTCCGATAGACGCGGCGCGGGTCTGCCATATCCTGGCCCATGCATTTCTCATACAGCCGGAGTCGGGGTCGGTCGCGCGCCGCGTTCGGGGAGGAAAATTCCACCTGACGTTGCGGTGCCGCGACCTGCGAGACCTGCTGTCGTCCCGTGTGCCGTCCCGGGCGCCTGCGGACGCTAGGGTAGGCCAGCCCGCACGACACGCGTGCATGCAGAAGCCGCATTTGCCTACCCAGCAGGCGTCTGACCTGGGCGCTGGCGCGTAGCCAGGAGTTTTTAATTTTTTTTTGGGGGGGGGGGAGGAAGGGGGAGGGGGGATGAGGGGTGGGGGAGGCGGGCGGGTAGACAACTAATATAACAAACTCCTGAATGTAAGCAATTAGCGCGGCATATCCCCCGCAACAGCCCAAGTCTTGCTCCGCCCCTGCCGCGGCGTACTTTCAATGGATGACGCCGACACAGCGGCCGCGAAGCCGAGTACTTAGTACTTATTTACAGCGTGCCGAGTTAACAAGTTAATGAGCCCTCCGGGAGGCTAACGAGCGCGGGGCCTGCGGAGCAAGTGTGTGTGTGTGGAGACCTAAGTCTCGATTATCGGCAGAGCGAGAGCCAAATGCATTCTCTATGTGTGTGTGTGAGGAACAGCGAGAGAGAGAGAGAGAGAGAGAGAGAGAGAGAGAGAGAGAGAGAGAGAGAGAGAGAGAGAGAGAGAGAGAGAGAGAGAGAGAGAGAGAGAGAAAGAGAGAGAGAGAAAGAAAGAGAACGTAGGTATCGTGCCTTTGCGCGCTCGCTAACAAGAAAGCTAGCGGAAATAATGGCGGGTAAGCAGGCAGGCTGTGTATACCGCCGCACCGCATCGCACTGCACTGCGTTGGCACCGCCGGTTGGGACTGGGCCCCGCCGCCGTACTCACACAACTCCCCTTTCTCCCTGCAGTGCGGTGGGTGCCAGGCGGGGAGGTGAGGGAGGGGGGGGGGGATTAGCGACACTGTGGCGGTACTGTCGTGTGCGGGAAGGTGCGATGCGACGCGACAAGGGCCCTCCGCTCGGCTCTGTCACGGACGCCTGTAGTGTGCATCAGCATAGGGCATCGACCTTGCCCCTTAAGCGTCATGCAGGCTGCGCGGGAGAGAGAGGGAGAGTGGGAGAGAGAGGCAGAGGGAGAGGGAGAGAGAGAGAGAGAGAGAGAGAGAGAGAGAGAGAGAGAGAGAGAGAGAGAGAGAGAGAGAGAGAGAGAGAGAGAGAGAGAGAGAGAGAGAGAGAGAGAGAGAGAGAGAGAGAGAGAGAGAGAGAGAGAGAGAGAATAAAACCTCACCCGCTATAGAATCCGCCGCGTTCCGATCCGGTATTCTAACTCACCCGAAGGTTTTATAGGTAGAACAGAGAGTGCAGCGCGGCGGGTGCAGTGCGACGACACAAGAGGTCACGTGGGGACGTGACGCAACGCCGGGCCGTGCGCTGCGCCGTGGGAATAGCAGTGCGAATAACGAGTGGGCGCGCTATTTGCAGCGCGGCGATCTAGTGCTGATCCTCCCTGGCGTGTCTCTTTCCTCCGCCCCCGTGCGAATAATGCCGCGTCGCTGTGCGGATAACGTATTGGGCACGTTATTTGCACCACGGAGGGGGCGGTAGTCGTGCGGTCACACTGCGGTCGCTGCACTGCGATGGGATGCAGAGAGCGTCTTCGGCCTACCGAGCCTCGCCTCTTAAATCACGGCCTCGCGCCGTCGTCCTTGTGTCCGAAGTAACAAAATCCCACGCACTGCGGCCGGCGGACAGGCGAGTTTATCAATATTCCACGACGCAGAGCGCAGTGCGGCGCAGGCAGAGCGCGAAGCGAAACCCCTTCAAAATGCAGCGCGCGCTATCAGCTGCCATCCGCACTGCGCCGACGGTTTTGCATTCATGATTGCCGCCGTTCGGGGCACGAAAAAAAAGCCGGCTGCTGCAACGGCTGCTCACGCTCGCTCTCCCCCGCAGGATCACGCCGTGCCGCCCCGCGGGCCGCCGGCTGGGACGGGAGGACGTCGGGGAG
This sequence comes from Odontothrips loti, assembly GCA_038380765.1. NCBI lineage: Eukaryota > Metazoa > Arthropoda > Insecta > Thysanoptera > Thripidae > Odontothrips > Odontothrips loti. The sequence goes on from CM076251.1 coordinate 7,019,992, forward strand.
GAATATTCCACGGCGAGGTCCGGTCCGAAGCTCGCTCGCCCGCCGTGCAGTCCGATTCCGCGGAGCCTGTGGCAGCAGAAGCACTGCGGGAGCGCAGCGCGCGCAGCGGCCCTGCCCGGCCAGGCCCGGCTCTGCCTAGCAGTAAGCGGTGCCCAGTGGTGCCCAGCGGTGCCCAGTGGTGCCAACACCAACCGCCGCCCGGGGATCTTCCCCTCGTAACCCGCTGAGTCGCCTGCCTCCCTCCTGCCAGGACGTCTGGTTGCGTCTGCAACACCCCTTAATGATGTTTCTACTGCCGCGAGTGTTCGAACAAAAACCTAGCAAAGAAATAAGAAAAAGAAGAAAAGAAAGACACAACACGACAAGATGAAAAAACGGGAACTGTGGGCTGCCACGCGACACTCAGCGGTGACCATGCAACCTGACCTGCGCTCCAAACCGCCCCGCGCCGAGTCGAGTCGAGCCGAGCCGAGCCGGCCGGGCTGGGCTGGGCTGGAGGCGTGAATTATGTCATGCCGAGCCGAGATGTGTCGCCGCACTGCAGTGATTAGCGCTATGATACAATTAGCGCTCCCCGGCGCGGTCGCCGCATTAGGCTGGGAGCGTGCGCTCCGGAGCAAAGAAAGGCGGAGAGCCCCAAGGCTGCGGTGTGCGGGGGCCGCGGGGGCCACGGGGGCCACGGGGGCCACGGGGGCCGCGGGGGCCGCCGGGGCCACCGGGTGGGAGGGGGGGGGGGGGGAGGGGGGGGACAACCGCAGAACCGCGTTGACATTCGCGGAATCAAACCGTGGGCGAGGGCGACGGGTCCGAATGGAGGCGCCGAACGCACGGTAGATGGCATGCCCTTTCCTTTTGCACACGCGACGCCCGACGCCTCGTAGCCTAGGTCCAGGAGCGGGCGCGGCTGTGGCAGCAGGCAGCAGGCAGCAGCCGGCAGCCACCATAAACACCTGGGACTCCTTACTGCCAGTGCGCTGGAGCTTTCCTGGCCGGCCAAACGAATGGGCTGCCGGCACGCACAGCCCCCAGTGCGGCCCCCAGTAGTGTGCGCCCCTCATGCGGACCACGAACCCAAGCGGATCGCAAGCGAGGGGAAAACAGCTCAGGAGCCTTTTTCTATATTTTTCTGTAGAAAAGTACTTTTCAAACTTTCTGAGTTTTGAAAATCAACAGGACAGTCGCCGCTGCGACGAGTCACTTGGCGACCGCCGTTGGGGGCGCCACCGGCACGATGCGCTGCGGTGACACTCGCGGCCTTGCGACACTGCGAGTGCCCTGCCTCTCCGCCACTCTCCGCTCTGTGGCGGCCTTGGGGTAGGGGTAGAAGCAGGGCAGGGGCAGGGGTAGGGTGATGTGGTGGGACAGCTCCGGGGGGACAGCGGCAGCGGCAGCGGCAGCGGCAGCGGCAGCGGCAGCGGCAGCGGCAGCGGCAGCGGCAGCGGCAGCGGCAGCGGCAGCGGCAGCGGCAGCGGCAGCGGCAGCGGCAGCGCCCCGCAGGACACTTCAGTTAGGAGCATTCTTCTCTTCTCCTCGACACTGACCTGGATACTGCCGGGTCGGGCCGGGCCAGGCTCTGCGCGCGGTCCCGCAGTTAGCCCGCCCTGCCCGCCCTGCCCGCCCTGCCCGCCCTGCCCGCCCCGCCCGCCCCGCCCGCCCTGCCCGCCCTGCCCGCCCACCCTGCCCGCACGCCCTGCCCACCCACCTCGCCCGCCCGCCATGCGGCTCCCGGGGCAGCATCAATGCCTCGTTTACAGACCCGTTCCTGCGCATTCCGCGGCTGCAGGCCGAGCCGAAGGAACCGAACCCAACGACCGACTGTCCTGCAGGTCCCGTCTGCACACGCCCTCCACACCTCCAGCTCCCTTTTTCAGGAGAAAGTTGTTGTTGTCGCTTACGTACTTTTCGGTGGGAACTGGACCGGTGATATATCTCTGTGCTGCTGCTGTCGCTGAGTCGCTGAGCCGCCGAGCCACCGTTCGGCCGAGGTCGGCCGTTCACGGAGAATCCAAATCCATACTATCGTATACAATCCTTTTTCTTTTTAGCAGATGATACCTCATAATACTAACATTAAAGCTAAAAATCAAAACTTAATTAGTTTGAGGTGTCAGCTAGCTTTTACTCCCGATAAGTCGAAAAGGCGTAGCGAGTGCGGCGAACTAATAATATAAGGCGGGCCGGCACTAGGGGGGACCCGTGGGCCCCGTGGGCCGCGAGCTGCGAGCCGCGAGATCGTCGCGCACTGTTCGGGTAGCATTGTTGTCCAGAACGCCGCCGGCTCGGCCCCGCCCCCGCCTGCACTCGGCTGGCCTCGCCTTCGCTCGCTCAGCCAAAGGGCCTCTGCCGAAACCGAAAATTAACTTTCCGGTAAACAAATTTGCCTCAGGAGATGTTCTTTCCTTTCAAATATCTTCTGCTCTCCCTCATAATACAACAAAAGATAAGTTCTGCTTTCACAGACACACACATAAAACTTTAGTTTCATAACATCCTAAACCCTTAAGAAACTGGATGACATTTAGAGTTGGTATCATCTGCTTCCTATTTAAATAGGGATTTAAATTTTTTTTTCTCTCTCTCAACCTGAATGACAATGATTTTATGCTGGAAGCTGTCCAGGCGAATCGTCCTCTCTCCCGAGCGACACACACACACACACACACACACACACTCACAAACACACACTCACATACACACACACATACACACACAGAGAGGATGGGGTGTGGGCTACCGTGGCTACGCCTTGGCCACGGCCACCGCCGCTTCGCAGCAGACAGACCGAGCGGGGATCGGGTAATATACGAGTATTATCCTTTTGAACTTTGCGACCGGGTTGGCCGCTGGCGCCTTATGTCCGCCCGTAAAGTCAGCGCGCACCTCTCGCCATGCCGTGCACCCCACCCCGCCCCGCCCCCTGCCTTGCCCTCTGTCCCGCCCCGTCCCGCCCTGCCTTGCCCTCTGTCCCGCCCTGTCCCGCTCCGCCCCGTCTGCGCTCGCATCTGCGCTCCCCCGTCCCGCGCCATAACTCGCGGGGGCCCCACCGCCCCGAGCAGGGCTCCCATTTGGAATCATGAAATGAGCAAATTGTTGCGAATGTTGTTCTGACACCGAGCAAGTAGCAGTTTGACGTGTGGAGTTCATCGACAGCAGCAGCAGCAGTGCCGTGCGAGTAGCCAGTGCTGCCATCACCTCGACATTAATTACGGCGTTTTAAAGCACCACAATAAACCTCCCCCAGCACAATAGCCACCACGCCAATGGTTGGCACACCTGCCGCTTCCAGCCGGCCCACACTCTCCTCTGCCCTGCTTGGATCACGTTGTCAATATGGCTGCCGATTTGTTCTTCTCTTTTTTTTTAAACCGTAATTTTTCTTTTTTCTTTACCTTTTTTAACGTGCACAGGAGCACGCACGCATTCGGACACATCTAATCCCGATCGCTTCCAGATTTCTTTTTTTCATTCTCAACTCATTTTGGCCACGTCACGAGGGAACGTCCACAAAACACGTGATTGTCTCGACTATGTTTGTCTTGGACGGAGGGACGGTGCCAGGAGCGAACTGTCATTTGGTACGGGCCGGAGTTCGACGACGACCCCAGGCCTGGTGGGTTCGATTCCCACGGGCGGTTCCCGACGCACTTCCGTCCTGAGAGGATTTAAACTTCGCACTAAGCTCTTTCACTGCCCCCCGACCGTCACGCGTGGTTCGTGACGGCCCCGAGGACGTCCCCCTAAGAGCGAGCGCCTGCGAATGCCCGGGTAGGCCAGCCCGCACGACACGCGTGCGCGCCAGGAGCCGAGGTTGTCTACCCAGCAGGCGCTCACCGCGCCCAGAACACGCCCGTCCCGCCCCGTCGCTGGCGGCCTTCCTGGAAGCCGGTGGGCTGAGCTATGTGGGCCCGTGGGGGTCACCGCCCCGCCGCCGCAAAGGACCACCTTTCTCTTCGCGCAGCGCCGGGTTGGTGGGGGGTAGGAGGGGGGTGAACACATCGGGCCCCTGTGAATTTTCGGCAGGCCCCAATACCCAACAGGCCGGGCGCACAGCTGACCGGGCCGGCCCCCGGCCCCCGCCTAAGGCCCCCGCCGCCCGCCGTTCGCCGCCGGGCCGCACGTCGCCGGTTGCGTAAGACGTATCGCACCGCACCGGTCGGCAGCGGTCACCTCACCGGTCACTGCACCGGGGCCGGGGCCGGGGCCGGGGCCCGGGAGGGGGGACAACGAAGACGTCCCTGTCCGTGGTAGTGCTAGTGCGGGTGCGGTGCGAGCGTGGTGTCGTCATCAGCCTGTTAGCCGCGTTGTGAGCGAGCCGGGCACGCAAGAAAACTACACGCACACCGGTATTTGAACCCGTGATCTTTGTGACAGTGTGGATCGACGCAGCGCCGCATCCCCCGGGCGATATGACACGACTCGCCGCGGGGACGCCCACCGCGCCCTGTTCGCCACGCACCGCGCCCGCCGCCGCTTCAAATAGATGCAAGAGGAGAACAATGATAATTATCGCCCGCTCTGATCTTAACCGAGGCAGTGGGCCAACGAGGGCGGCAAGCAGTCGGGGGCGGCGGGGGCGGCGGCGGGGGCCGTGACACCGTCTCCGCCTTGTTATTATGAGAGTTTCATAGCGCTGGAGCGCGCGCTGCTGTCGGACGACGGCCGCGATGAATTTGTCACGATCCGCACAGCTCGTCAGTATTCACCGCCTCCCACTTCTGCCCTGCCCTCTCTCTCTCGCGGTGGTGGCCGCGCATGTTCCCGTCCCGTCTGAACCTCTTCGCGTCCGCGAATGTCGAAAGACGACGCTTGCTTCTGGATGGCAAAAACGCGAGCGGCGGTGGCGGCGGCCGGCGGCGGCGGCAGCCAGAGGCGGCGGCGGCCAGAGGCGGCGGCGGCCAGAGGCGGCGGCGGCCAGAGGCGGCGGCGGCCAGAGGCGGCGGCGGCCAGCGGCGGCGGCGGCCAGAGGCGGCGGCGGCCAGAGGCGACGGCCAGCGGCGGCGGCAGCCAGAGGCGGCGGCGGCCAGAGGCGGCGGCGGCCAGAGGCGGCGGCGGCCAGCGGCGGCGGCGGCCAGAGGCGGCGGCGGCCAGAGGCGACGGCCAGCGGCGGCGGCGGCCAGAGGCGACGGCCAGTGGCGGCGGCGGCCAGCGGCGGCGGCGGTCAGCGGCGGCGGCGGCCAGAGGCGGCGGCCAGAGGCGGCGGCCAGAGGCGGCGGCCAGAGGCGGTGGCGGCCGTCGCTGTGACCCCCGTCGTCTGTTTAATATTCCGAACGGAGGCAGGGCAGGGTGCCCCGTGCGCCCATTGTGTGAGTGTGTATGTGTGTGTGTGTGTGTGTGTGTGTGTTAGTGTGGCCGCCGCCGCCCCACTATCTCGGAGACCCCGTCGCTGACCCCTGTGCGCTCGTGACCCCCCGAACCGAACCGCCTGCCAGCTCCGCAGCTCTGCCAGTTGGCGAGGTTCAAGGCGCGGACTATTGCAAAGAAAGCTCTTTGGCCTCCAGCGGCAACAGCAGCAGCAGCAGCAGCAGCAGCAGCAGCAGCAGCAAGCAGCAAGCAGCAGCAGCTTGAATAATGGGGTTTGGGCCAGAAACAGCCCACAACACAGCCGGCCGCCGGTCCAGTGTCCGCAACGGGCACTGGGCGTCAAGCGTCCCTCTGAGCTGAGCTGCTGTGACTTAAGCAACCGCCGCACAGAGCGCGGATTACAATGCGGATCAGCCACGCTCCCAAACTAGAGTGTAAGGCCGCATGTCGTATTTATCATTGTTGCCTGACTTCGCTCTGAATTCGGAAAATAAATCTATCGCCGCGCAGAACGCAGAGAGCGACAGCAAAAAAAATGAATAACTTTTATTTTCACGAGGAGAATCGCCTTCACCGACCTGTAAGTTTAACAATAAATTCGAAACGGAAAACGGCAATCACAACTTTATTGGAGCTGAGACTTTAAGCGCGCACCTTACACGAGCCGAGCCGGGCCACGCCAGCAGCTGGCCGTGTCCATAGGCCTCGCCGTAGGCCGCGGCCCGTCCCGTCCCGTCGGGGTGACCCAGTGTCCAGCCGCAAGCTGATCTTCGGTGTGTGTGTGTGTGTGTGTGTGTGTGTGTGTGTGTGTGGTGATGTAATGGAGCGTGGCGTAGGCCAACGCGACCGAGTCCATCTCACAGAGAAAGTTGTTGGTCCGCTTGAGAGCAGCCGCCGGTAAGTTCCAATAGCACCTCCTCCTCTTCCTCCTCCCCCTCCTCCTTCACCACCTCCTCCTCCACCAGCTCCTCCACCATCCTCTGGCTGCTGCTACCTCGCCATCGGGCCCACACAACGACTACTACTGTCAAATCACGACCATGACTACGGAGTCTTCTTCATGACCAACAACTGCACGAGCCGCGCCGCTCTCCGAGCGGGAAGCCGCGGTGGTGATGGAGCGAGGATCCCCCACGGCGCGGCGGCGGCGGCGGCGCGTTCGCTACAGTATTTCCTGCCTCCGTCGCGGCGTGCAGCCGTCGTGGGCCCAGCAGCAGCAGGGCAGATCCGACCGCTGGCCGCCGCGCGGACGTGGCCGCGGTGACGTTATGCAAATAGAAGACGGGGCGGCGGCGGCGGCGGCGGCGGCGGCGGCGGCGGCGGCGGCGGCGGCGGCGGCGGCGGCGGCGGCGGCGGCGGCGGCGGCGGCGGCGGCGGGCGGCGGCGGCAGCGGCGGCGGCGGCAGCGGCGGCGGCGGCAGCGGCGGCGGCGGCAGCGGCGGCGGCGGCAGCAGCGGTCTCCGCCGGGGGCAACGCGGCGCGGCGCCGACAGGACGGCAACGCGCGATCGCCATAACGACCTGACCTGGTCAGCTGCTGCCCGCGGCCCCCGCGGCCCCCGCGGCCCCCGCGGCACGGACGGACGCGGTCGTCAAGTGATTTGATACGAGGCGAGTCTCGCACCGCCCCCATCCCTCTCCCGGGGGTCGTGCCGGGGGCATCGCCGTCCCTCACGTGTAATTGCCAGTGGCGGCCGCCCTTCGGTGTCTTCGGTCGACGGCGGTCCGTCCGTCGGGCAGCCGCCGCCGCTGGAGGCGATGAGTGAAGGGGGTCAGAACAAAACTCTGACAATTACATTGACCGGTCGGCGGGATGCGGCGGGAGGCGAGGCGCCGCTGAGGTTGAGGACACACTCACTGTTCCCGGCGCATGTAATTATGATCAGGTGAACGGCGAGCTGCAGGTAACGACTCGGTCGTCAGCGGACGGGACGGCGGCCTCCGTGATTACACACCACGCCAACACCGCGGCACGCCACGAACACGCCAACGACACGCCACGCCACGGACTGAGGCAGGACGCCGCATATTTGTGTGGCCACTGGTCGGACTCAGCGCCACGACAAAGTTTTCTTTTTCCTTTTTCCTGCAGGTTCACGCGCGAGTCGGTGAATCTGAAAATTTCCGAAAGCAAATCCGAAAAAATGACGGCGGGCGAAAGTAGGTTTCTAGTGTTTCATGGATTCTGCGAAAAATGTAAATTTTTAAGAAATAAGTCGATTGGACAGTATTTGAACCAGCCGAGCCGAGGTGTGTGCGGACGTGTTTTCTGGCCTGCGTGATTTTCTTGGCCGCGCTCACTCACTCTGCGGGGCTGCCCGGCCCGAGCTGCCCGGCCAGGTCAGACGGACTCGTCGCTTGGCGCGTGCCGCCGAGGAGGGCGCCGAGGGGACGCATAGGAAGGAGATGCGGATGGTGCTGCCGGGGAGAGGGGGGGGGGGTACTTCTGCACGGCTCGGAGGGCAGGCCTTCTTGGCATATTGGTGTCACCGCGATCGTTAAGCGGTGTGCCGGGGGGCAGCGGGGGCCGCTGGAGGCCTCTGGGGGGCGAGGAAAGGAACGACGGAACGGAGAGGAGGCATCTGGAGCACGTGCCAAAACAAGTCAGGCCACGAGGAGGGGAGGGGAGGCTGAAACTGAGTCGTGGTGTGCAGCGGTCGTCGCTGTTATAACTAGCATTAGGGCTGCAGGGCTGCATTCCCTGCGAGGGCAGAGGTGCCGAGGTGCTCGTGCCCCCCTCGGTAACCACCACCACCCTTGTTGTGGCACCAGCCCCAAGGGAAAAGTCAATGGACGTGTGTGCCCATGGGCTCTGGACGATTATGCACGGCCATAGGCTAGTGAAGAAATTTGTGATTCCAGACGAGCAAAATAATTGTTTTCAACTGTGGACGAATGAGAATTTTGTCCATAGTCGGGGTGCCAATTTTGTCCATAGGTGCATGGGCGTGCAGAATAGTTCATAGCTTTTATCCGTGTGCATATCGGCAGCCCAACTGGTCGGGGCCGAGCCGAGAATCAGGCATCTTTCGGGGTATCGAGACGATACGCTTTAGGTGGCAGTGAGCGCGGTGTGGGGAGCGCTGCGCTCTCCGGAATATCTCACACCACCCCGCGGGATCTCATACAGCGAATCCTTTCATTTTCCCCTCCAATTCCTCTTCCTATGCCCAGTGCCATCGTGATCACGCACCTCTCTCTGTCTCCGCATCTCTGTCTGTCTCTCTCTGTCTCTATCTCGCAAACTTTCCTTTTCTCCTCGCGCACAACGCCTCCGCGGTAGGGTCTGCGTCCGAAGTGTATCGTCAGCCATCGCCCAGGACGCTGCACATGCGCATGCACTCCCGGCATGCCACGAGGCCTGTGGTGTGCCTGTGAGCGACGGAGGCATCACTGCCCCTTCTCGATGTGCACCGATTAAAATCATGACTGATTCTTTTGATTTTTTTCGCAATAAAAAAAATGATTTTTCCAAAGACAATATTGGTTTAAACCTGAATTTGTTGTTTAATCTCCATTTTGATTTTTCTTTGGCACTCTTTCTAATTTCTTTTTAGCACTGCGTGTCGTTTATTTGACTGTTGATTTTTCTTACTTTTTACTTGCCACTACACCGATTTTTTTAAAATGAAGTACTCCTCGCATGTCCTGTGAGTGTTCGGGGCGTTTGTTCCGAGAAGCGTCGATCTCCGACGCTGGGAAACCACACCACTGGTCCAGCCTAGCGGCAGCGGCACACACTACTTGTGCGCCGACAGCTGCATGTGACGGCCGAGTCGGAGAGAAGGGCGCCGGGGAGGCGACGGCGACATTCAGACTGTCAGGAGCTTGGCGACGGGGACGGGTGCAGTGTCCGAAAGCTGACGGCGTGACTCTGGGTCTGGGCGGGGATCGGAAAGCTGTAAAGCCGAGGCGGTGCGACAGCGGTAGCGACGGGGAAGGGACATCAAACTCGTGCAGCAAACATCATCCTTTCTCCTCTCTCTCTCTCTCTCTCTCTCTCTCTCTCTCTCTCTCTCTCTCTCTCTCTCTCTCTCTCTCTCTCTCTCTCTCTCTCTCTCTCTCCTCCCTCTCTATCTCTCTCTTTCCCCCCTCCTCCCTCTCCTGGAGAGAAGGGACGGGAGCGAAGATATAAATTCGAGCATCCAATCTGTCTGCGTGGTCTGCGTTTCCCCCACCACTACCTCGCATACCGCCCCCCCCCAAACCTGCGTATACGCAGTGAGGGTCCGAAGGGAAGGGACCTTTCTCCAGTGACGTGGAACAGACCGGCACCAGCGGCAGTGGCGGGTGGGACTCGATCCTGCGGGGCACCGCACATTCTGTGCACGTTCTCTGTGCACCTGCGACCTGCTGGGCCTCTAGTGCACCTCTCTCCCCCGTGCACCCGCGACCTAGTGCTGCACCTCCAGTGCACGTCCCTCTCCTGTGCACTCGTGACCTGCTGCCCCTCCAGTGCACGTCCCTCTCCTGTGCACTAGTGACCTGCTGCCCCTCCAGTGCACGTCCCTCTCCTGTGCACTCGTGACCTGCTGCCCCTCCAGTGCACGTCCCTCTCCTGTGCACTAGTGACCTGCTGCCCCTCCAGTGCACGTCCCTCTCCTGTGCACTCGTGACCTGCTGCCCCTCCAGTGCACGTCCCTCTCCTGTGCACTAGTGACCTGCTGCCCCTCCAGTGCACGTCCCTCTCCTGTGCACTAGTGACCTGCTGCCCCTCCAGTGCACGTCCCTCTCCTGTGCACTAGTGACCTGCTGCCCCTCCAGTGCACGTCCCTCTCCTGTGCACCCGCAACCTGCTGCCCCTCCCTCTCCTTCCCACCCGAAAGTCGGTTTAGTCCAGCGGGCAGCGGCCTCAGCACGCCCGCCTGTGGTTGTTGCGCCTCGTTGTGGAAACCGAGGAATGGAAAGGAAATGGATATACGGCGGTACGGAGAATGTGGGGAGGGCGGGGATACGTATAGGGACACTGACAAGGAAACAAGTCATGGCCATCGACCTATTTTGAGCGAAAAGAGCTGTTTTGAAAAATTTGGCTTTACACCCCAGATTTAACTAAGACTGAGCTTGGCACCAGGATACCAAAAATGGGGTCACATGTCCTCTTCCGATTGGAAGTTAGCAGTAGCCTTATTGTGACCACCCTAACTCATATCTCCTCAGTGTCACTCGCACGTCGGGCCGATGCCGAGCCTCCTCTGCACACTCCCAGCGTCAACAAGTTTGAGAAACACTAAAAATTAGAAAGATAAGACTCAGAAACGCCAAAAGATCCCCGCGCGCGCTTCAGCCGCTGGACGCTCTACTGAATTTGGAGAGTTGCGGAGAAATGGGAGCAGCAACACACCGACGGACAGTGGTGTTTATGGTGAGGGCTCTGCTGGCTCTGCTGGCTCTGCTGGCTCTCCTGGCGCCGCTGGCGCCGCTGCCCACACACGGCCATATCAAATTACTTTTCCAGTGGCTGTGCTCACCTGCTAATGGAGGGCTTGACCTGCCTGCACTCCCCTCCCCCCGGCGCTGACCACAGCCACGCGTCAGCGTCCTGCCCAATTTCATTGCCACTCGCAGTTTAACACGCTTCCAAAAAGGGGGGAAAATTTGAGTGGAAGGATTTCTAGGAGGTTTGGTTTCACGGGGAATTTATTGCGGGCGAACCGGGTCTGGCTGCGCAGTGTCATATTTCGACCTGCTCCAAAGTATTTCCCGGACCTGTCTGGTAGAACTGTGCCCCCCCCCCTTCCCCTCCAAAACTCATCCTGCTCTGCATAAAACTTTGTGACGAGTCGACATGGCGGACCGTTGCTGCTCCCGTTACATCGGAGGCAGGGACCCGCAGGGACCCACAGGGGCGCGGGGCCTCGACTTGTCAGCACATATACGTGGATGCATCAATTTCGTGTTCCGTTGCCCGCGTTACGGCAAGGGCAGGGTAGCCAGAGAAGAAGAATGACATCTCAATGACACTAAAATAAGTATTATTTCTGGTCCCAACTGATTTGTCGTTTGTTGTTTTCGGGACTACCAGTAAGTCGAGTTGAAAGAACTAACAGTTCGTTTTCTCCCGAAACGAACTTTTTGCTGACTAAAAGAAACGTTCAAGCTCGCAACTAAATTAATTTCTCGTCCCGAAATCAACGAAACAACGAGTACGGGCCACTAATCATTCTTCTGCGTGAAGTGCGCGCTGCCCGCCCCGCATTCCACTCCACTGTCTCACTCTCACTTGCTCCCCGTGGGATCGGGTCGGGTCGGGCGCTGCTTCTGACACACCGCGGGAAGCACGCTGAATACGCGTAAGTCTGGCTCATCTGGCCGGGGGCGCCATGACGTGTCGCGGGCGCCATGAGCCACGCGGCATGTGCCGTGAGCCATAAGCAGGCTGCCCGAGGCGGTGCCGGGTCGGCCACCACAAGAGCCGAACGGGTCGGTAACTGCACTCGACCGCACGGCCCGTCCGCCCCGCAGCCGGCCGTCGACTCAAATGCCGCGGGGATAAACCAAGTAAACAAAGGTTGCCGCGAGGTGAACTGCTGCGAGACAGCAGCCGCAGGCGAGCGAGCCGCGGTGACTTCTGCTGCCGACGATATGCAAACGACTGGGGGCGCATCAGCCGCATTAAGTACGGTCACGGTATTCTCGCAAGGGCGCGCGCGCGCGCGCGCGCGTGTGTGTGTGTGTGTGTGTGTGTGTCTGTGCAGACAGCGCCTGCTGGGTAGGCAATTGTGACTTCGTCATGCACGCGTGTCGTGCGGGCTGGCCTACCCTACAGCCCGCAGGCGCCCGGCAAGGTTCGATGAAATTCGGGCGCACTTCCTGGGCGACATGCCGAGTGCAGCATGGAACTGAGTTTTGTAGCGTCGCGGCCGAGCGATGGTGGAGACCAAGACGAACACTGGGCGGAAGCAGGCCATGGCGGAGGGGGCACTTTTGCATGCATGCGAAGCACGCACTGTAATTAAAGTGCAGTCGACGTGCCTCCCCCCTCCCCCCTCCCCCCCCCTCCCAACGTGCGTCCTACAGCAACGACAGCAAGAAGAGCGCGGTATACAGGTTCGGTTATTAACGGGGAAGTGTGGGGCCGCCGCCGTGCCCCGGCGGACAGCCGACGACGCGGCCCGCGGGGCCCCCGATGATGTGGCATTCCCTTCTGCTGTGCGCGCTGCGCTGGCTGCGCTGCCGCTGCTGGCGCCGCCGCTGCTGCTGCCGCCGCTGCTGCTGCCGCCGCTGCTGCTGCCGCCGCTGCTGCTGCTGCCGCCGCTGCTGCTGCCGCCGCTGCTGCTGCCGCCGCTGCTGCTGCCGCCACCGCCGCCGCCGCATGCCGGCCGCCTCCCTGAAGAGGTTATTTCGGGACCTGAAGACCTGAACCGGTTGGAGAGCGTGCGCGGTGCGCGGCGCGGTGTGCGCCTTCAGTCAGCAGCGCAGCAGCGCCGGGCCGGGCCGGGTGCGGCTGGGTCCCGTCCGCCGGCAGCAGGGCCGGCAGGGCCCAGGCAGCAGCTGCTCCGGCCGGAACGCCGGGAGGACGGCCGGGTGCTCCACTTCCCGACGGAGGGGAATAATTTAGCCGAAGCAAAGGCCCGTCGTACTACATGCAGCCTCCGCTCGCTCAAGCTCGGGCTCCAGCCCGGGCCGGTTCCAGCTCCAGCCAGCTGGGCAGGCATGCGCTGCCTCCAGCGCTCGCTGCGCGTGTTGTGGTGGTCACGCTGCTGCCCGCCGCCGCCACCCGCCGCGTCAGCTGTGACTTCCCGGTTATGATCACCGTGTCAGATGGGGCAGCGTTCTCCCCACAGAACGTCAGAGTGTCTTTGATGTGGCTTGTACACTACCTGTGTGTGGCGGCGGCGCGGAGGGCCCGTGCCGCCGGTGGCCGGGTGGCCTTTCGCAGCAGACCGCACACGGTCCGCGGGGGGTCCACACTGCCCGTCTTGACTCGGGACCAGCACACTTCCTGGAGGCCCGGCTCGAGTTGCGGCCAGTGCACTGTGCATCGCGACAGTTCCCCTTTTGTACCGCGAGCAGCTCGGGGTCCGCTGTGCGCCCCGTTGAGGCGGGACGCGTTGCGGTGGACACCCGCAGCGATATGACTGTGTGCCGGGAGAGAGGGACGCCGGGGCTGACCGCTGGCCGCTGACCCCGCGCCCCCGCAGTCCGGCCAGCAGTGCGCGCAACACCTCGCGGGAAACTTTCTTGCCCCGCTGGCCGTGCCGCGTGCCGTGCATAAAAGAGATCTTGTCCCAAATGACCCCAGCCGCTGCCGCAGCCACGATGTCACCCGCGGCCGCCGTTGGCAGCCTCTTCTCCCCCCCCCCCTTCCTCCCCGGCGGGCGGGGCGGGAACGACCGGGGCGGCGCGCGCATTAGCGTAGCCGCAGAGGCAGAGGCGTCACCTCGCCGCTGTCAAACGGCCGTTTTGCAATCTTTTGGAACTACATCGGGCGCGAGGCGGGCGGCGGCGGCGGCGGCAGCGGCGGCGGCAGCGGGGAGTTACTGTCGGCACTCGCGCTCAGCGTGTCGAAAACCCGGCGCGCGCATCCGATCGGCTCACCCCGTCCCGTCCCGTCCCCGCCGGTCCCACGGCCGCCACCCCGCCACCCCTGGCGGCAGCACCTAGCCTGGGGCGGCCCGGCGCGCTTCGGTGCCGTGTGCGGTTTGGCTAGGCTGGCTGGTCCACACGGCGGCGCAAGGCCAGCAACTTATAGAGAAATTAACAGTCCGCGCAGCCGCAGCCACCACCGCGGGCAGACGAACCGTAAATCTAGTTTTAATTATCCGCTCGGACGGGTTAGCACAGCCGGCCCGGCCCCCATTGGCCCCCATTGGCCCCCGATATGAGCTTTCGGCACGTTGGCCTGACCTTTCGGCCTCGCGACCGTTACGATGGGGAGCTACACTAATGTATGTATGTGTGTGTGTGTGTGTGTGTGTGTGTGTGTGTGTGTGTGTGTGCATGTGGTGATCATCAGATGCGGTGCGAGTCGTGAACCGCAATGTGGGCCATTTGAGCGGACGATCGTACCGGATCGTACCGACACACGTGCGGCAGAGCGACGCGATGGCAGAAAGAAATATACTTAAAAAAATTGTGAATAAAAAAATTCAGTGAGCTTTTTGCCCTTTTCGTTGCCCTTTCTGCCACGACAACAAGCTGTACACTGTCTGTTACATAGTCTGTGCAGACAGAGTTGCGACACTGGCGTCGAAGGTTTTGGAGCCAAAGCGTCGTACTTTTCGTGTAAACTATTTGGTCGTCACGGTCGTCACGGTCCTGCAGAAGAGTTTACTGCCCAGTTAGAGTTCTGCCGCGCATGGCCGGAAGATGGCAAAGCCTTACTTTTACATGCTCAAACTATTGGTGAAGGTCGACGTATGAGTCCTCGTCAGTTTTCGACAGCCCTTGTTATATTGCCCTGTCCCTCGCGGGGGAGCATCACAACACTCAATATCTCGCCCACACTGAATTCGGAGATGAAAGCGAATCGGTGTCTGCACTCTAGATGCACAGACTATACCGGAATGCCCTAATCCGAACAGCTGGGCAGACTCAGGGGAAGGGGGAGGGGGGGGGGTGTAGGCGGGGGGCGGGGCAGCGCGGGGCTCGGGACGGGCGCCGACGCCTGGCCCTCTATACTTTAGGAAAAATCGCTGACCCGCGGCGGCGGGCAGCGCCGTGATGACAGGACGGCGGGCTCCTTAATGTCCGTCCAGCCCTGGGAAGTGACGTTATGTCATCACTACCGGTCAGGCACGGCAGGGCACGGCAGCCTGGGCCGGGCCGGACCACGGGCAACGCGCGCACGCTTAGATGTCCGTCCATGTTTTTCCCTCCTTCTCCCGCGTTAGACTCAAATACAGGTTCCCGTCGGTCGTGTTCACGTTCCCGTCCGTCCTATGCCGTCACACTTGACTTTTTCTCCCCCGCGAGACGTCACCCATAACGGCCCGGCTCCGTGACGACACTATCTGGGTGGGCAGAGATTCGCGTTTCTTTTTTTTTGTGCTCCGCTTAAATTGGTAATGGCAGAAAATGCGATGATTGACACGACGGGAACAGCCACCCCCGCCCCCCGTGGTCCCCGCTGCTCGGCCCGCCCCTGCCTCCTCTCACGCACTTGGCTGCCACCGCTGCAGCCTACCGACTCTTACTCATAATTCGCGGACTTTCGTTCATGGGCTGATGGCTGTTCTCGCTCGGCTTGGTCCGACGGCAGCGTGAAGCACCCATGAAGCACTAGCACCTGGGCACACACACACACACACACACACACACATGCACGCGCAATGGGTGTAAGTAGTGGTGATTACGCACTGTTGCATCCGAGGCAAAGGAGGAAAAAAAATGACTGTTCATATTACATTCATGATCAATTAACGCTCGTCGCATTGCGCGCCGCTCCCGGGCGCCTCACCACAGCACAGCACAGCCAGCCCCGTCGCATATGCGGCGGCTTCGAATCACATCCATTATTCAAAACAACGCGCTCCTCCGCGTCCAATAAATTTCTCCGCGCGAGCATTAGACGCGCGTGGATATGTACCTGCGAGCGGGCCGAGTGGTAGCGGCAGCGCGCGGCGCCGCGCGTGCGCAGTGACTGGCGATCAAACGACCCGACGTGCGCGATAAGGATCTGATGAGGGATGCTTTCGTTTTTCTCTCTAGCCGCACAGAGAGGTGCAGCAAGCGGTGCTGCGGTGCTGCGGTGCTGCGGTGCTCAGTGAGCTCTCCCCGTCTCTAATGAGCGGCACAGAGCCTCGGAGCCGCGGAGCGTCGGCTCGCGGACTGTCTGTAATTGAGGTATCAGGGCGGGCCGAAGGTATCAGGAGCCAACGGAGGGGGGCCGGGGACCGAAGAAGGGGGAGGGGGGGGGGGGTGGGCCGGCCGAGCCGCTCACGACCGCCTCCAGAGAACAAAAAACAACTCACACACAGCACAACAGGTCCCCGAGCTCTCGTCGCCGTTTTCTGCCCTTGTTTCTGATTTCTGCGCGGGGCGTTACGTATAGTCTGTGTGCCCCATCCCCCCACCCACAGCTAACGAACTGCGTCCGGACGATATGCGAACGCCATGGCGATAGCAGGGCGGTGCGGCGCGGGCCACTCCTGTCACTTCCAATTTGATACTCCCGCTCGCTTTCCCCCGCATCATTGACGCAGAGCAGTGAGTGCGAGGGAGAGAGAGAGAGAGAGAGAGAGAGAGAGAGAGAGAGAGAGAGAGAGAGAGAGAGAGAGAGAGAGAGAGAGAGAGGGGGGGGGAAGGGATGGAGAAGAGAGAGAGAGAGAGAGAGAGAGAGAGAGAGAGAGAGAGAGAGAGAGAGAGAGAGAGAGAGAGAGAGAGAGAGAGAGAGAGATCTGCGCGCCTGCATACCACTAGCAACCACTAGTCCGCCTGGCCTGCCGCCTGCCGCCCCCTGCCGACCAAACAGGAACTATCTCAGCTGCTCCGCTCTGCGTTGCTCCGCGCTGCTCCGGGCTGCCCACTTCCTGGCCGGCCGCCGCTTTGCCCGCAGTGCCGCTGATGGGCCGGAATAGAGTTATTCACAGACGCACAGTGAACGACGATGGCATGCGGTACGTAAACGCGAAAAAAAAACTACGGTATCTTCGCCGGTGTTTGAACCCAGGACAGTCATCGCTGGTGGACATGAACCCGGACCCAGCGGCACTGGACCCGTTTCCGGAGAGAGCCCGGCGTCGGTCGGGTTCAAGTCCCACCGGCTCGGGCTGGACGAGGGTGGGACTTGGGACTTGTAGTACCCGTGTCAAGTCCCTGGCTGGAATTGCGGTAATCTCCCGCCTTCCTTCAAACGGCCACCTCATTGCTCTGCACTGCCGTGCTGGCTAACAACGAAGTGGCACGAAATCTGCCATTAAAACCGCACCACCGAGTCACCGACCGCCGCCACCGGCTCAGCCTCCGGCACCAGCCTCCGGCACCAGCCTCCGGCACCAGCCTCCGGCACCAGCCTCCGGCACCAGCCTCCGGCACCAGCCTCCGGCACCAGCCTCCGGCACCAGCCTCCGGCACCAGCCTCCGGCACCAGCCTCCGGCACCAGCCTCCGGCCCCAGCCTCCGGCACCAGCCTCCGGCACCAGCCTCCGGCACCAGCCTCCGGCACCAGCCTCCGGCACCAGCCTCCGG
Organism: Odontothrips loti; assembly: GCA_038380765.1. NCBI lineage: Eukaryota > Metazoa > Arthropoda > Insecta > Thysanoptera > Thripidae > Odontothrips > Odontothrips loti. The sequence goes on from CM076251.1 coordinate 7,037,423, forward strand.
CACCAGCCTCCGGCACCAGCCTCCGGCACCAGCCTCCGGCACCAGCCTCCGGCACCAGCCTCCGGCACCAGCCTCCGGCGCCAGCCTCCGGCACCAGCCTCCGGCACCAGCCTCCGGCACCAGCCTCCGGCACCAGCCTCCGGCACCAGCCTCCGGCACCAGCCTCCGGCACCAGCCTCCGGCACCAGCCTCCGGCACCAGCCTCCGGCACCGACCGCGAGGACCTAACCGAGACGCCCGCGTTTTCCGATTCTCAGACCTCATTCACAACCAACTACCACAAGAGTCCCCGGGCCGGATGCGCCCCGCATAGAGCCGCCCAGGCCGATGATCCATCGGGATGGAGAGGTGGAGCGGAGAAGACGAACATTGAGCGCCGCCTGCCGCCTCCTCATCCGTGATCTGCTGCGGCGGCAGTTACGGCGGGAGGTAACAGGTACTGAGGAGTGCGTGCCGTGCCCCTGGGCGTGTGCGTGGCGTGCCCGTGGCGAGCCGTGCCACCCCTCGTCCCAAGGCCGCCTCAGGGTGAAAGTCTCAAAGAAAGCCATGGTGTGCGCTGTGCACGGGGCCCATGGTCCCCGCATGCACCGCCAGACCTCAGGCCCCGAGGCACACGCGCCCGTGTGGTTACCGCTACCAGGGAGTACCATGCGGTAAGTGCTACGCTACGGCTGCGGCGCGTGGGCTAGGCATAGCAGTAGCAGTCCGCTATAACGAGCTATATGATTTTAGGGATGGAATCAATCAGCAAAACCAAACCAAAAAAAAAAGAAGGAAAGGAGAAAACAATATCCGAAGCAGTGATTTTGAGCTTGGACCAGAAAATGATGTCTCGACCAGCCGTTTGAAGCCTACTACAGCAAACTAACGAGATGATATCCACGGGCGGACGCTGACCATAAACGCGGGGAGCTTGTTGGCGGTCACGGTCCGGTCTCGACAGCACGACATCCGGGGGACCACCGTATCCACGACTTACTTGTTGTCCAGCAGGCGGCGATCACAACGGCGACGGAAGTGGCCAGGAGCGCTGCACTGTGAACTCCACCTGCACCTGCAGCAGCACCAGCGCCCGTCTTGCTGTGGCGGCCGGCGGCGGCGCGCCTGCTGGGACCTACACCAACACCCATTTCTTGGCCTAACGGCTTGGCGGCTCCGGCGCGACTGACGGTTGGAGCGCTCCAGCGGCCGCCAGGCCCCGCCGGTCCCCCAGCCCCCCCAGGGCCGCCCCGCCAGGCCAGCCCCGGCCGGCCCGCTACACCCGGTGGGGCCGGGCCGGGCCGGGGAGGGGGGAGGGTTGACCTGCCCCACCACCTCAACGTCGCAGCTTCGCATATTGTCGCACTCATTTTCACACATAACCAACACCAATACTGCGGGTGCACCTCACCGCATCCCAGCCCCCCATCAGTCACCTGTAATGACACTGGGGAGAAAAGTACGGCAGTTGACGAGTTTTGAGAAGAACTTCTCTTGACACCATCTTCTACAGAAATATCCAAAAATATTTTTTTTCTATTTCTTTTATTTGTGGTAACTAAAAAGCCACTACGACGCTGACTGAGCACCAAAGCTGTTGGCGTCCTCAAGGTGACGACAACTACGAAATGAATGAGCGCTATCTGTCATCGGCTGGGTGGCCTGGTAGCCTTAGCAGGCCGGCAAGCGCTGTTATGGCCAGCGGAGCTAATTGGGTGCATCTGAGTGGCACAGCAGGCTGCCCAGGCCGAGGGCCGCGCCGACACAGCCCAGGCAGCCCAGCGCAGCGCCCGGCCCAGCCCGGCCCGACTGCCGCGGAGGCAACTCAACTGTTTGCATTTCTCTCGCCGGCCATTACCGAGATGAGTGACTGCTTATCTCACTGTCGCTGTGTTTACGACATTTCAAAGTGCAAATCGCCCGACACTTGAACCAGCGCACACCGCAAAAGTAAAAACCCCCATTTAGTTACTGGAGTCGCAATATGAGTCGTGAGGATGGTCTGGGAGACTCAAACGCATGGTTGACGTGGAGCTCAGCTGGAGATGCGGCTGGGAGAGGGGAAGGGCGGGGGGTGGGGGGAGGGGGGGTGGGGAGGAGGAGAGAGAGAGGCGGGGCTCGGGGCTCGGCCGCTTCTCCGGCCTCCTGTCCAAGTAGGCGGAACAATCCCCGCACAGGCATTCGCGTGAAATGCAGTTCATGCCCACTAAAGCTCCGACTTCGCGCTCCGCAGCAGCTCCACAGCGGTCCAAAGCCTCTCAATGCGCCTTTAATTATTTTGCAACGTGCTGTAATTCCCCCCCCCCCCCGTTCATTTACTGAAGCGCCGTCAATGCTTGTTGTCGGCGGCGCTTACCAGTCAGGATTAGACTATGTCGAAACGATATCGAATCGGTTCCGATTCGCTCTCGAAAAATTAAAGAAATCGATGTAATTCAGCTTCGTTTCAGTATCAAAATGGCATTTTAAAATGGCTCAAGTCGATTATTCTCCGATTTTCGATGTAAAATCGATGAAATACGCGGTCTTCGACAAAATTTTGACACCATCGATATCGATTTGGTACAATTTCGAGAGTCTATTCCTGCCTGGGTCTTTTTGTGTTCACTGTGGCTGCAGCGGTCCGAGCTCAGCGTGTGTACGAACACGGCAGCGAGGAGCGGCAGAGCCGAGGCACAGCCAAGGCAGAGCGGCAGGTCAGGTACACGGCGTTGGCGCCCATGTCGACATCGACACCCCCTCAAGCCGGCTTCTCATTTATTTCTCCCTAACAACGACGGCAAAAGTACTCGAGTCCAGCGGCCGTAGTTTGTGTACGCGACTTCGTGCCGCAATTCACACGGCAAACACTCTTATAGAACACCCTGCAGATCTGCAACAGTGTTCTGAAACACTACTTTGTTGCAGAAGTTTGAAACCGTATTTGAATCTCATTACAGAGGGCGTGATTCTAGTCAAACCTTTTCTGAGATGCGATCGTCAAGAAATAAGAGTACCGGCCGCTGCAGCCCGGCCCGGCCCGGCTCAGGGTGCGTGTGCAACGCGTTGCGCGGAGGCGGGGCGGCGGTCGCTCGTCGCCCGCCCGGCGTGCCCTGCGGTCGCAGTCCCAAGTCGGGCTTTTGCTTTGCGTTTGCGATCGGCGGGTGGCCCGGGCTTTGCGGTGACGAGCTGAGCCGAGTCGAGTCGAGCCGAACCAGACCGAACCGAGCCGAGCCTGGCGCCGTTGCGCGACAGCGAGATTGCCTATGCCTGCTCAGGAAACACGAAACGCTCACCAGAGAGAGGCCTCACCTCACCTCACCTCAGGTTTGTCACCTGGCCATCTCATCTCATTCGCCACCGGTGCCGCTACAGGTCAGGGTCGGGCTGGGCGCCGCCGTCAGCCACCAGCCAGCCACCGCACCGATCGAAACGCATCCCCACTGCCCGGCGCCTTTCCAGCAGCAGCAGCAGCAGCAGCAGCAGCAGCAGCAGCGGCAGCAGCAGCAGCAGCAGCAGCAGCAGCAGCAGCAGCAGCGGCGTATCGGGTTGTGACTTCTTGCTTATTGAATGTCAAAATGCAGGACCGCACACTCAATATATTATTTTGTCCCTGCAAAAAAAATAATTAAAAAAAAAAATCGATTGGAGGCCTAGCTACTTTCTCCATCGATTTGCATTGCTAGAAAAATTGACCGTGCGTTTTCCGTGCAGCGAAAGCTTCAAAGTCAAAAATATTCATTGTTTTTCGCTACCGTGGAGGAGGGAGGGGGGGGGGGTCGTTTTTTCTTAATACAGAAAATGTACGATCACAATTTCTTAGGCGAATTTCCGTGGTGTATCCATCTTCACACGGTGCGTAGCTATTCAGCGACACAGTCGTCGATGCAGCTCATCTACAGCCTGGATACCAGCGGGCCGCGGGCGTGCATGCGGCTCCTCGGCGCCCACCTCAATTTCGGATCTTGTCCGGTCCGCTGTAGTACAGGGCCTTACGGCCGCAACCGCTACTCACACTCGATTACCGCTGCTCGATTGCCAGCTTCGGGTGCGAATGGATCATGCCGGGTGCACACATGTCGGCGAGGCTGAATCCCTCACGAGGTTAAACTAATCCGCTCTCCGGCTCCGGCCGGCCGCGGCGGTGCACGGGTCAAGCCGTGATGGTATCACTATCACCTGCTGCTGCTGGCATACGTCATTTCTCTTGACAGAAGGGGGAAGCAGAGAGCGAAATCGTGAGCGGCGAGGGGAGAGGGGTGGTGGGGAGGGGCGGTGGGGAGGGGCGGTGGGGAGGGGCCGTCATTGAGCTGCGAATTAGCAGTCAGGCACGTCTCCATTGGTGCAGTGAGGCAGCGCGCGTCCAGCCCCGAGTGAGGTAAGCAGACGGGCGTCTCAGACTGTTTTTATTATTTTTCGTGACTCGTCTTCCGAGAGCCACGTAACTGGTGCGCTGGGCGGTCCGAAGTTACACGACCTTCCCTTTCATTGTGTGTGTGTGTGTGTGTGTGTGTGTGCGCGCGGGGCGTGGCGTGGCGTAGGCGTGCCCCAGCACGCGCCCGCAAGGACCCCTCTACCGTATACGACCTCAGTGCGCAAAACAATACATGTGACCGACATTTTGCGTTTTCAGCAGCCCCGCCCCGCCGCGCCCCACCCCGCCCCGCCCGACCCTGCCCCCGACACGAGTCCTGGGCCGGGTGAGGTCGGGTTACATGCGCTGTCGGCGGATGATCCAGCACACTGACAGGAGAACATGCCCCGCCCACCCGCCCGCCCCGCCGAGGGTCACCGGCATGAATGGTCGCGCCTCCTTTCTCCGGCCGGCTGCCTCCTGCCTCCCCGCCTCCATGCAGTCGGCCGCAAGGTGCCCACTTGTTCGGCTCGTGTTTCATAGGTTCGTACGCCCGGAGGGTGTCTGCTGCTTACCGAAACTGGATAAGCGAGTGACAACGCGCGGCACCCGCCCCGGGCCGCGGGAACACTGGGTGCACGGAGCCTGCGGCAGCCGGCGGCAGCTACAGCGCGTCTAGCCGGGGCCCGGCCGGTGCCACGCGGGGCGGAGGGCGGAGGCCAGGGGCGCCGGGGCCCACGGGGGCCCAGCGCGGAGGGGCCACAGGTCACCGATCCATCATATCCTGGTCAGATTTACACTCACAATTACCCGCCGCAATTAAATATTCCGACGGTTTTGAAACATGAGCGGCGGCGGCCGATTCGAGTCGTGCATCATAGCCCTGACCAGACCATCACCCACCTTCATGGTACCGCAATAAACTACCAGAGACGGCTAGACGCCTTTCATAAGCAGCCCGTACGGCAGCCCTCGTACTCCAAGCTCCGGTTAGCTCACCCACCCCACGGTCATTCGCTAGTTCGTTCTCTCGGCAGGCGCTACCGCAGTAAGGGGCGCCTGGAGGGTAGGCCGTCCTGTAGAACACCAGTGCGCGACAGGACAGCCTACCCTCTCATCGGCAGGCGCTACCGCAGGATGGGACGCCTGGAGGGTAGGCCGTCCCGTAGAACACCAGTGCGTGACAGGACAGCCTACCCTCTCATCGGCAGGCGCTACCGCAGGATGGGACGCCTGGAGGCTAGGCCGTCCCGTAGAACACCAGTGCGTGACAGGACAGCCTACCCTCTCATCGGCAGGCGCTACCGCAGGATGGGACGCCTGGAGGGTAGGCCGTCCCGTAGAACACCAGTGCGTGACAGGACAGCCTACCCTCTCATCGGCAGGCGCTACCGCAGGATGGGACGCCTGGAGGCTAGGCCGTCCCGTAGAACACCAGTGCGATACAGGACTGCCTACCCTCTCATCGGCAGGCGCTACCGCAGGATGGGACGCCTGGAGGGTAGGCCGTCCCGTAGAACACCAGTGCGTGACAGGACAGCCTACCCTCTCATCGGCAGGCGCTACCGCAGGATGGGACGCCTGGAGGCTAGGCCGTCCCGTAGAACACCAGTGCGTGACAGTACTGCCTACCCTCTCATCGGCGGGGCGCTTCCTAAGGTTGGAACGCCGGGTGGGTTAGGCCGTCCCGCAGAACAGCGATGTCGCACGGGACTGCCTACGCTCCGGTCGGCGGGCGCTCACGACGATATGTTGTGCCTCACTTCACTTTGCACACATTGCAGCGTCGCAACAACGACGCGGCCAGCGAAAACCTTGACAGGTCGGTCGGGAGGCACATCACGTCACGTCACGCCGCGCCGCGCTCCGACCGCATAATGCAAGGCGTTAACACTATCCGACACGCACTCGATAATTAAAGACGTATCTAAATGTGTGTGTGTGTGTGTGTGTGTGTGAGAGAGAGAGAGAGAGAGAGAGAGAGAGAGAGAGAGAGAGAGAGAGAGAGAGAGAGAGAGAGAGAGAGAGATCGTCCGCACGTGACGACTAAGGGTAAGTCAGCTGGAGTGAACGTGAAGGTATTCTCTCCCTCTCTGTTGCTCTCGCTGGCTCCGCGTCGCCCTCTGTCCCTCTCTGCGCGAGGCGGCGGTTATGTACCTGTTCCTCAGGGGCGCGAGGGCCACGCACTGATCGCGATACACTCAGCGTGGGTGTGCTCACCGGGGCGGAAGGGAGCCGGAGGGGGCCGAAGGGGGCCGAAGGGGGCCGAGGGGAGTCGAAGGGAGCCGAAGGGAGCCGAAGGGAGCCGAAGGGAGCCGAGGGGAGTCAAAGGCAGCCGAAGGGAGGGCATTGCGTCGTGTGGCCGATGAGGAACCGTGAGAGAAAAGAAATAATGAAAGGGGGCCTTATTCTTGCGTGCTCTTTTTTTCCGGAGTTCCGTCAGCTGCATGGCGGCTTCCAAGTTCAAGGTCAATATGCTCTCACAATGGCTGCATAAACCGGCCATTTCTGAGCTCTCTCTCTCTCTCTCTCTCTCTCTCTCTCTCTCGCTCTCTCTCGACCTCTGTACGGCCCACGCTACGCCCCGTTTCAGTTTTGGTAAGCACACGCGAAACGCAGGGATTGCATCATGCGAGGGCTGCTGACGTTTCGCGGGCCTCACTGGCTCATGGGAGTCTCGGGTTCGCGCCCCACGGGCTGCTACCGGCTGCCCCCGCTGGCCCTGTAAAAAGTGTTTCGGCGTCGGGTGTCATGGTGTGTCTGCTTGCTGGCGGTCACTGCCAGCTGGATGACCTGGAGAACCTCACACCGCCATGTGAAGCGAAACCAATCAAGGGGGCAGTGCCCACGGCCACGGGGCCGCGGGTCAGGCGGCGGTGGCTGCGCAGGCTGCGCGTGTGGGCGGGCAGAGAGAGAGAGAAAGAGAGAGAAAGAGAGAGAGAGAGAGAGAGAGAGAGAGAGAGAGAAAGAGAGAGAGATTACCGACACGGTCATTTTCGGATGCGAGACGAATGGCCAGTGTCCTCAGCACCTGCACAGCGTCGTCGCGGGCCTCCCCTTGACCGAGTGGGAGTCCAGGTTGTAATGACGGTAACGGGTGCGGGGCAGCACCGGCACGTCCGACCAGCACTGCGAGACCTTCCTCACAATGAGATAAGTACGGATGCCCGCCGGAGGACAACTCACGCTGCGCAGCCAAACCTATTTTTATCATCGCTGTTGGTGCAACAAGTGGAGGCTGCAATGAGCACGGTCTTTTTCACTTGTCAATTGTTTTTTGGCACTCGAGTTAATTGTCCATCTACGAATTTTTCACAATTCACACCTCACAACACCAGAATGGGCTCGGGTGCATAGGATAGAGGCATTTACATCACAGGTCAGTGCTCATGAAATCCTCATTAACTACCACCCCGGCCCCGGCCCCGGCCCCGGCCCCGGCCCTGTCCACGTCCCCACGCAGACGACCGCGACTTTTCCCGCCGACGCTCCCCGGCACTCCGTCATGATAGTCTGCCAATTGCTCAGGCGTGTCGCGGGCCGGTCTGTGGGCTCGTCCTGCTGTGGGCCCGTCCTGCTGTGGGCCCGTCCTGCTGTGGGCCCGTCCTGCTGTGGGCCCGTCCTGCTGTGGGCCCGTCCTGCTGTGGGCCCGTCCTGCTGTGGGCCCGTCCTGCTGTGGGCTCGTCCTGCTGTGGGCCCGTCCTGCCGTGGGCCCGTCCTGCTGTGAGCCCGTCCTGCTGTGGGCCCGTCCTGCTGTGGGCTCGTCCTGCTGTGGGCCCGTCCTGCTGTGGGCCCGTCCTGCCGTGGGCCCGTCCTGCTGTGAGCCCGTCCTGCTGTGGGCCCGTCCTGCTGTGGGCCCGTCCTGCTGTGGGCCCGTCCTGCTATGGGCTCTCGGCCTGCTGGACCCGGATAGTGGGCAGTGGGCCTGGAGGATGGTCCGGCTCGGCTCTGCTTTGTGCCCGCGGTAATACTGCGACAAGGACGAAGGACGCGACTCTTCGCCTTGACTCCGCGAGTGTGTGTGTGTGTGTGTGTGTGTGTGTGTGTGCGTGTGTGTGTGTGTGTGTGTGTGTACACAATGGGGGCTTGGCGTGGCGGGGGGTGGCTGACACGGCACAGCCCGCTTGACTCGCCGCGTTGCCAATCGGCAGCAGCTGCGTGTGTGCACCCAGTCAGTCATCCCGACGCCACAGAAAGAAATTGAAATGTCACCGATGTCGTATCCATCGGCGCGCACGTCGCCATTAAACGCTGTTGCCAAACAGAGTGTTTCCGACGTGCGCAGGGGTCCCAGTAAGGGTCCACACCCTGCAGAAGAAAAAGGCCCGACGCATCGCGGGAATCGCACTTTGGAAAACAAGAAAGAAAAGTAAGAAAATAAGGCACAGTGCGTAAATTCCCCACGCACACCCAGAAAAACTGCTTTGATTTTGACTTCATCTTTCCAAAACTATTAGACTAGAAAGAAGACTATATTCTTAGATGGAGTCTAAATTTCGATTGATTGAGAATCTTTGTCTAGAACTCTTAAGCTGAGGCCAGACTTGATCAAAGAAAACGTTTTTTTTTTCTGTGTGTTTCGTAGAACACCCCGAGCCAAAACAAAACAACAGCAGAACCCTTTGGTATTGGCGTTGGCGTGCACATCACACTTCACTTGGAGCGTTCCACGGAGGGCTGCGTCCGGGTGCCGCTCGCATCGCGATAAGCCGCCTCGGACGCCTCACTTTCCCGCGCGGCGGCGGCCGTCCGAACGCGCGGGGCGCGGCCCTAATTAAAATGGCTCCGAATCAGTTTTGTGCGCGATGCGATGTGTTTCAAGGCCGCGGCCGGCCGCGCCGCTGCGTGCACCGCGCCCGCGCCACGCCTGGCCACGCCCCGGCCGGCAACGCACGCGGCAAAACGCGGAGAAAGTTCTCATACTGCTTATTTGTGTGCGGTCATTGCGCCCTGCCCCGACCAGTGGCGGATCCAGGAGCGGCACTAGGGGGGGGGGGCAAAGTCACGCTTTTTGCCTACTTACAGGCGAAAAAGTTATTCCGGATGCCTACATTTCCGGCGCCCTTCGGGCGGGGGGGGGGGGGGGGGGCAATTGACCCTTTGCCCCCCCCCCCCCTCCGGGTTCCGCACTTGGCCCCGACGCACCGCGTGTGGCGAACAGACGATCAGAACACCGCTCCCAGTTTTCCTTCCCTTGCCGCGCATAGTAACAGCTATTCCACACTGTCGTTTGTAAACTGCAAGCGGGGACGTTGCGGGTGTCAGTTCCCCAGACCCCCGTCCCCACGGCGCCGCATCGGGGTCCTATAGTTGTGCGGGTGTCAGTCCCCCAGACCCCCGTCCCCACGGCGCCGCATCGGGGTCCTATAGTTGTGCGGGTGTCAGTCCCCCAGACCCCCGTCCCCACGGCGCCGCATCGGGGTCCTATAGTTGTGCGGGTGTCAGTCCCCCAGACCCCCGTCCCCACGGCGCCGCATCGGGGTCCTATAGTTGTGCGGGTGTCAGTCCCCCAGACCCCCGTCCCCACGGCGCCGCATCGGGGTCCTATAGTTGGCTTACACTCAGACGCTCTCCTTGCTGCACTGCATGTTGGGACTCTTGTCGACGGTCCCTGAGCACCCTTTTAGAGCTCCCGTTGTACCTCTACTCTCACTGTCTCTCTCTCTCTCTCTCTCTCTCTCTCTCTCTCTCTCTCTCTGTCTTTATCTCACTCGCTCCCTTTGACCCGACAGTGAGGCATGATGATGGAGCCTGTCCACGGCTCATGTCGCCTGCGCAGACTGCACAGCCTGCTCGGAAGTGGACCTGGAGAGAGAGAGAGAGAGAGAGAGAGAGAGAGAGAGAGAGAGAGAGAGAGAGAGAGAGAGAGAGAGAGAGAGAGAGAGAGAGAGAGAGAGAGAGAGAGAGAGAGGGGGGGGGGCTCCAGCGGGAGCAGAAACGAGAACAAGAAGAGGAAATAGGGTCAACATTTGGCAAGAGTTTGCTAAGATGTTGCTGCTGATGATACCCGGCTCCACCTGGCTCGCTCCGCTGGCCGCTCACTTTGCCGGGATGGTGTCAGTAGAGCGCGAATCGGTATGCAAATCAGGACGGAATTAGAGGCAGCGCGGATGCGCTGGCGTCCCGCGGCGGGACAATTATTTTCACACCCAACGGATGCCGCGCTCCTTTTTTTATATATTAAAATGCATACAAATAAAAAATGGACGTGTTGTGTATACAGGTTTGTTCGATAATCCTGACCTGCTGTCTCCGTCCGAACAACCACCAATGCCACCACCACATCAGCATTTCTCCCTCTCTCCCTCCCTCCCTCTCTCTCTCTCTCTCTCTCTCTCTCTCTCTCTCTCTCTCTCTCTCTCTCTCTCTCTCTCTCTCTCTCTCTCTCTCTCTCTCTCTCTCTCTCTCTCTCTCTCTTCCCTGCCCTTCTACTTTCACCCACCGATCAACTGCGGGTATTACTCAAGCACGACCCGGGTCAACGTGGTTGTTTTATATAGGCTCGGGCTCAACACGACAATTAAAACCGTGCGAAACTCGGGTGCGCGTACACCTTTTTCAGGCACACTGTCCTTCTTGTTTCGCTGTGCGACCAACACACGATCATCCGTCTGGCCCGCGAAACTTCTCAATTACAAAGTTAATATTCTCTTCCATTGACGGCACCGCATCCCAATTCGTCTTTGCCGCCTCGGTGTCTCAACACTCTTATGGCGGGCACTCAGACCGCCACCGCCACTGCCCACGTCGAGCGTTCAGCATTGTGTGCGCGGGAGATGGATGCAGCGGGCTCCAAACATGCGCTCGGCAGAGGGCTTGGCGGGGCGACGCGGCCAGTCGGTCCCCCGACCCATTCGTGGTCTCAAAAGCACATAAAAACAAAACACAACAACAAAGAAACAGCAAGATATCTACACTGACAACTTAAGCACACCGGCCAGCTCCAGCGGGCATGGACGATTTACACCAATCGAACGGTGCACTTTGTAAAGACTACACTTCGAGAACCCAACAATTCCTTGATGATTTCAAGAGAAATTCTCGCCATCCGTAGTCGTGTGGACGTATCACGGAAAAACTCTTGAATTTCAAAATGTAGATCAGGCGCGGATCCAGAGACGGCTCTAAGGGGGGCGATGTACCGCATGTAGATCTGACAAAATCTTGTCGATTTCATCCGATCTGATCTGATCTCGCCGCCAGTGTAAATCGTCTTGTACACTTCACGGTCAGATGGGCGTTCTGACTGGTGGTGCGGCGTGTATACCCCCCGCGCATCCCTGCCTCCTCACAAGTGCAGCGACTGCACAACGAGCATGTCCCTGTGCTGCGTAATACAACGCAGACGGACGACGCTGGGGGTGAGCGCATCCAAGACCACCCAACCCGCTGCCGCGCGGCCGTCAGTCTCGTTGACTGGGAACGGAGATGCCGCTGACGGAGTGAGTGCTGGTGGTCGACCGGTGCGTCACAGTCGCGATGTGTACCGATCCGGTCACTGAACAGCCTGGTCACCTTCGGCTACCCTCCCCGCCAGCGCCGCCAGCGCCCGCAGTCTGGACACGGACGCCCTGCTGGGTAGGCAGCCACGGCGTACGCGATCAAGACTTGTGGGCCGCGGTGGCGGCGGGGCGCGCTGGGCCGCACTCTGTAGGGTCATTAGAGAGCTCTCGCGGGAGCTCCCTCCCCGGGGAGAAACTCCCGGGGAGACATCGAACACTCCCGAAACACCGTAGAGAAGCGGATACGGAAGTCTACGGCATGAAAAATTACGCAGCACGTGCCGCGCCGTAAGCCACGAGCCGACTCAAAAATTGGGAGGCTTAGCTCTCGCTGACGATATGTGACGACCAGTTGGTAGCGTCAGACAGCGCCGGACCTTACCAAATGGTCGTGACATGACGGCTCGTGGTTGACGGCGCGGCACGTGCTGCGTAATTTTTCATACCGTAGACTTCCGTATCCGCTTCTCTAAGGTGTTTCGGGAGTGTTCGTGAGCTACAGGGAGCTCCCGCGAGAGCTCTGTAATGACCCTACTGTCATCGGCCTGTCTCTCCGACTGGCTCGGACTTCCGGCCTCGAGTGCCCTCCTTTCCCGCCGAACGATGACGGTTTGAAATACGCGCACGCCGCCGCCGTCCCTTTCAGCCAATAGGAAGCCGAGCCCGGAAGCGCTGAGCTACTCAGCGGCTGTCCACGAGTGCGAGAGAGACGGGGTGAGCTCCCCGTGACCGCAGGGCCGGGCAGCTGCTGCTGGACAATGAGTGCAATCAGTGGCCTGTGTGCCCAGCTCGCCCAGCTCACCCCGGCGATACCCCGCAGCCCCAGCTCGCAGCTCTACCCCGCGGCAGCGGGCACCGGCTGTTTCGCCGACCGGCCGTCGCTCGGCGCTGCGGGCGTCGCGAGGGGCATCCGGCGGTATGGCAGGCCGTGCCTTCCGCGGTCAGGGGCGAGGCGGTGTGGCCGGGCGAGGGGCCTGGCGGGGCCGGCGGGGCGGGCCTGGCGCCACGGAGCCCGCGGACCCAGCGGGACCCAGGGGGCGGGGGAATCGATAGTAGTTCCGGGCCGCCGCCGCGCGAGGGCGCCACCGCTGCCGCGGACCTCCGTAGCAGAAGACGCATCGCGACGCTCGCTTGTTTTCGAAGTGGGTCCCCCTGCCCGTCCCGTTTCGTGGTGACTGCTCGCGGAGCATTCTCGCGTCCGATTAGCGTCAATTCCTGGCGTGCCAACTCTCGTCCTGCGTCCGGAGCGACTCGCCGCCGAGGACAGCGCGCCGCAGACGACTCGGTGAGTTATCCTAAAGCGATCCGTGGCCTGGCCTAGCTGGAACGTCCAACGGGTACAGGCTGCGCCTGTGTGCGTACGTTCTAAAGTTCGCGAATGTGTGTGTGTGTGTGTGTGTGTTGTGGTCCGGGCGGGGAGGAGGGGGGCGGTGGGGCTGGGTGCCTCACGGCGGGGGCGGCTCAACTGACCCAGTGCCACCTTGTGACACAAATGCCAAGACTTCCCGGATCGATCCCCGTAGTGGCGGACCGTTTTTTTGAGGTTATATTCCGCCCGTGAACCCGTGGAGGAGCCCGCTGGTGCCCGCTGGTGCCCACTGGTGCCCGCCTTCGCCTCTTCAAGGAGCCGGAGGGAAGGGCGGCCGAAGCGCCGCGCCGTCACTCGCTGCAGTGACGTCACGTCACTCGCTTTTCCGGCGATGACGTCACTCGCTTTTCCGGCGGTGACGTCACGCGGGGAATGCCTGTCACTTTGCGGTCCGCCGTGGACTCGCCCTGCCCAGCCGTCCGACTTAGATGGTGGCAGTGTGCACCGCCTCTCCGGCGCTCTGCGGCGGGCCCTTATCTGGTCCGCCAGCAGCTTCCTGGTGCGCCAGCATGAGAGAAACAAACGCAGGTGCTTGTCGCCGCCGTCGGAGCCGCGTTCTCCTCAAGTCCCTTGTGTCCTCGGCAGCGTGCCTGCCAGTCTGGGGCCGCGCCGTCTGCCCCTGGCTGTCGTCCATTAAGCACGTCCGTATTCCCCACGAGCGGCAGCGCGAAGCGCCTGTGAATGCCAAGGTGGGCCAGTCCGCACGACACGCGTGCGTGCACAAGTCGTGGCTGCCTACCCACCAGGCGGACGCAGACGCTTGGCGGGACGGCTGCCCCTCCAGCTGGCCGTGGCGGGGCGTGGCGCAAGAGGCCGAGACGAGGACCAGGGCAGCCAATTTAGCACTTGACTGGGGCACTCTGTGTGACATGACCCGAGACATCGAAGATGCCGAGCCGACCCGAGAACCCCGAGTGTTATGCACCGTTATGCACGCGGGCGGAGGTGACTGTACTGGTCGATACGCTGCTCCGCGGATTGGGTTCATATGCCACAGAGACTAGCCGGAACCCGACCCCAGCCCTGAACCCTTTGGGATGAGCTGCCAGCCCCGTCGGCCCCGCCAGACGGGCAGGCAGGCTGGCGACACTCCAGCGTGGATTGATTCAGTGCCCTTTCAGTCGGGTCAATCTGACAGAAGTAAAAAAAAAAAAGTGTTTGAAGCACATCCCGGCCACGTATCGACGGATACGAGGAGGTCGCGGGTTTGAATACTCATCCCATCCCCGAATCTGAAAGGAAAAATGAGCAGATAAAATGGAATGAATGAGAGCCCTGTCAGCCGAGCTGTCAATGGCAGATCGCTGAACCGATCCCACTTTTACGTGAGTGCACTGGAGGGGTCAGGGAGCGGGAGAACGGCTTTGTTCCCAAAAATGTAGCGCATGGCAGTCATCACCGGTGCAGCGCTGCCAACAGTATTGCCAGAAAAGCAGGCATAAAGTGCTTCTTCTTCCTGCCTCCTACTAGACATCTTGACCTAGCTGTCAGTAACCTGTGAATGCCAGCACTACCCTCAGTTCGACTTTGTTTCTCACTCGACAAGTTAAAAAGGCCGCATTCTGAACTCCGGGACTTTCTGCATCGAGCAGGGGAATTTCTTTTTCGGCTCGCCAGCGTGGCGCCACTGCGTCCGTGCATTGCATCATTTGCATCGCGTCGTTACCAACATACCGCGGCCGTTGGACCCGCTCCGTTTGGCTCGGCTCTCGCACCTCTCTGGCGTTCGGTGGCAATGATGGTGATGACGATGATTCCGAGCCAGAAGCCGTCATGCACAGCACTACGCACTTGAGCGCCATGGCCACACGTTGTCACCGTAATCACGTCAATCATCCCCCCACCCCCTCATCCCCCCTCACCTATCACAATCTCACACCACCAGCCACCCCTCGCCGTAGCCGAGAGCCCACCGCACCGCGCCTGCTGGCTATCGGTGCCCTGTGCACTGGCGAGGGCGTTGGGCGTGGGCAGCAGCGTAAGCTCTCTGACGAGCTCTACCCGAGCGGAACCGAGCCGAGCCGAGCCGAGCCGAGCCGAGCCCGAGCCGAGCCCGAGCCGAGCACACGCCCTATAACTTTTTCTCGGTCGAATACCACTTGCTTGCTGACTCGTCACTCGCTCAAACAACTTATTCGGTTTTTGCTTTTTAACGCGTGTAACGTGTGGTAATTATCAAGAAGTTTGCCGGTAACTAGTAGTACAGTGTGCCTGCCTCAGATCGCATGTCTGTCCGTCTGTCTGTCCACCTGTCTGGCCGCCACCGTGTACAGTAGGCGCAACATTCCGGAGCCACACGCCCGTGCGTCGCTGCAGCAATGGCCGATTAGGCCGTTCGGTTGTTTGCAGTAGCAGTAGTAGCAGCATCGGCAGCAGCAGCGGCGGCGGCGGCGGCGGCGGCGGCGGCGGCAGCGGCTTTGTGTCCGCTCCGCCACCCACGCACCCACGCTGACTACCTCCCCGCCCCGCCCGGCCCAGCCGGTGTAGCTATCAGCTGTCTGCAGCACTGCCACCGCTAGACAACGACCGCACACCCACCGCCACCACTGCAACAATGTAAAATGGGCCCCGCCAGCGGCGCACCCTACGGGTGGCCAGTGGCATCTCTCCTCAGCTGAATGGTTCGTCGAGAAGGGCACAAGACAGTGACAATAGAGTACTCCGGAGAAGCTCGAAACAGAAGTAAGAAGTCGTAACGAAGAAGAAGAATCCCGGAGAAAATATGAGAAATCACGTGATTTTTGAAGGGCAGTGGGGTTCCGAACACCTGATTTCTCATACTTCCCCTGCATTTTTATTTATTCTTTGTTACGATTTCTCACTTCCGTTCTGAGCATCTCCGGAGTACTCTATGACCCAGGTCGGGATTTTGCTACAGATGTCTCGGAGGCCAAACGACGGCCACTTTGCCGAGATTCCCGGCTGCACAAGTCTGCGGACCAGCGGCCATCGAGCGCTCCGTTTGTCCGCCCTATTAACACACGCATCACGTCTCTGCTACCCCCTCCCCTCCTCACACACCTGACCGTTAAAGTAGGACACCCCAACCCCCTTCCACCCCCTCCACGTCCTCTCTATCACCCCTTCCCCTCTCCCCCGACCCCCTGAAACTCCATTAAGTCCCACATAAGGCGGCTTTTGTTTTCCTTATTTACGACGAGGGGGTTCGGAAAGGAAGGGATCCTCTCCTGGCCTCTGCACGTCGGCGTCGGAGGATCCCCTTGCTCACTGGACGGCACGGGGGCAGCACGGGGGCGGCACGGGGGCGGCACGGGGGCGGCACGGGGGCGGCACGGGGGCGGCACGGGGCTGCACGGGGGCGGCACGAAGGCCGCATGAGGGTAGCATGGGGACGGCTGGGCCCGTGGCCGCTACAGTGACCCTCCCGTCACCCTTGCCCCCCCCCCCCCCCCGTCCCCCGGCCGCCGCCGTCCTCCGCACAGCACACGCCGCGGCGTCCGCGCGGAGGAGCTGCCCGCCTCACCTCACCTCGCCGCCAGCCGCCGCCCGCATGTAGTCCCCGGAAAAGCTGTTAAGTCGCCTTTCGGCTTTCCCACCCACCGCCGGCGGCGGCCTGGGCGGGGCGCTTCTCTCCCCTGTGCGCTTTTGTTGTTGTTGTTGTTGTTGTTGCCGCCGTCGTAATGCTCTGTCGATTAGGACGGCTGGCCCCTGCGGGGGGTCTACGGAGCCTGCCTGCCGTCCTCGCCACTTAATCTCTCTTGCGCGCGTGTGCGTGCTCGTCCCCCGGCTCCGGCACACACACGCACACACAACTCCGTTTCGGTTAGCGGCCGCGCCGCCGGGTGTGTTCCGTGTCTCTGTCCGTGGGAAAAGCGCTCTTTGCCGAGTCCCATTCCCGCGAGCCTCCCACTTCTCTCATCTTTCCTTGCTGTGCCTCTTGCATCCCGCTCACACGGAGGCAGGTGCCGCTCCGGGCTGGCGTAGGGGCCCGTCACGTAATCGAGAGGACACGAAGTCACGAAGTACGCGACCGGCCCACCCAATTTTGGCGTCGTCCTGCCCCATTAATTGTTTGGACATCTCTCATGTCTCTCTCTCTCCCCCCTCTCTCTCTCTCTCTCTGCCTCTGTCTCTGCCTCTCTCTCTCTTCCTCTTTCTCTCTCTGTCGGTCGCGCTCTCGTCCGCCTCTGGTCCTCATTTCCTGCCGCTGCCGCCGCCCTCTCTGCCCGACGACCGAGAGTTTCCAGAAAGTAAGATTTCGGAGCCCTTTACTCTGCAGCGGCCTCCCCGTCCCCAGCCCGAGCCTAACTTGAGTGGGGCACTTCCGTTCTGGGATCGCCGTCGTCTGCTGGTCGCGTCGTCTGCTTCGCGTCGTCCGACCCCTGTTTTCATAAAAATGATTAAGCCCCTCCTCTCTTTTCTCTGTGTCTGTCTGGCGCGATCTTCCTTTCCTTCTCTCTCTCTCTCTCTCTCTCTCTCTCTCTCTCTCTCTCTCTCTCTCTCTCTCTCTCTCTCTCTCTCTCTCTCTCTCTCTCTCTCTCTCTCTCTCTCTCTCTCTCTCTCTCTCTCTCTCTCTCTCTCTCTCTCTCTCTCTCTCTCTCTCTCTCTCTCTCTCTCTCTCTCTCGCACCCAGCTGACTCCTCACGAGTAGAGACAGAGAGAGAGAGAGAGAGAGAGAGAGAGAGAGAGAGAGAGAGAGAGAGAGCAGACAGGATGATAGTCGCGCTCGGAGTTCCTCTTGCGGCGTGGTATCAGCGCCGCGAGCTTGAACGGGGTTAGGAGGGGAGGGGAGGTCACAGGTGACGCTGATACCCGAACAAACCCGCCAATAACTCCGCCGGATCTACGGCCAGATCTGGAGGACGCGCTCCACATCCAGGGGCTCCTGGCGACACGGCGATACATTCCTCGCCAGACTCGCTGTATGGATTTGCTGGAGCAGAAAAAAATGTGTTATGTAAAACTTATTCCTATTCCCCACCCCCGGGGAATATTGCTCGCTGTATTTAGGGGCGTATTCCGCAGTGACGTGATTTAAAAACGGATACCACCTTATCCTGGTCTTAGCCACATTCCGCCGACCGATCGCGATGCACCCCTCTGGGGCCCTACCCCCGGCTGGGGCGCCCCTTGACTGAGACCGGCCCTAGCCCGGCCGCCCACCGCTCTCACCGGACAGACAGACGGCCGCGGAGACATTCCTACGCAGAAAAGAAAACTTTCCTCCGGGCGACAGGAGGACGACATGGCCGCTATGCGGGCCGTAGCAGCAGGGCGGCAGCAGGGCGGCAGCAGGGCCGCCCTCGGCCACGTCCTGCCTGTTTTCACGCTTGGCCGTCGCGTGGACAGTCGGGGCGGCGACGTCGTGGGGCGGACAGTTCAGCCCTCGGGGTAACTGCACTCCCAACGCAATCTCGAGACGCCGGCGTCGTCGCCTGTCAGGACGACCTCTCCTCCCCCCCCCCCCACCCCACCGGACTCCCCCCTCCCTCCTTCCTCTTGTTATCTCCCGGTACATTCCTCTCGCCCTTCCCGCCGCGCAAGCTCCTCGACCTATCGCCGACTGTGAGATGGATTTGTAATTTGACCACCAGATTCGAATATTGCATTGAGTCAAAGGGTGACGACAGAGCGCCCTTCTCCGTACCGCCTCCCATCTCTTCTCCTTCTCTCCTCTCCCCTCCTCTCCTTTCCCTTCGCTGTTCCTCCTATTCCACGTGCGATCGCGTCGCGTCGGGTTCGCCAGCGGCATCCGCGGACGCCCGCCTTCGCGTGCCAGCTGCTGCATAATTCGGGACGTTAGGACGCTCGGCTGTCTGTCGGTGTCTCTCTCGCACACCGTCTGTCTCTCTCACCCCCTTCCCCTTCCTCCCATCCCTACCTTAACCTCCAAACCCCAAAGTGTGTCCCGAGCTACACGTCTTGGGGTCTCTTATCTCCCCGCTCCTCCTCCTCCTCTTTCCCTTGCTCGTGCCCCCACCCCTCCCCTTCCTGGACCTAGGCGCGCCACTTATCACTGCACTGCTGCTGCCTGCGCCACGGCCTGGCCGGCACTGCCCCCCCCCCCCCCCCCCCGCCGGGCCGGACCAGGCAGCACCCCTTGCTGACCTGGACCCCGTACTCCTTGACGTGACTCGAGTTTCGGTACGCAGAGGGCCGCCCCTCCCCTCCTCCTCCCCCCAAACCTTTTGCCGGGTACTTTGTCTTCGTCTGCATCGGGCATGCCGTGCCATTTTTCAGGACGACGCGCCGCCAGCGCTGTGAGAGCAGAGCAGGGAAAGGGCGGGAAAGCGGTGAAATAAGTCTGCCGACCGCTTTTCCGAGTTTTCCTTTCCTTCAACCCGAGGCCACCGCACCCCGACAACCCCAGGCGGTAGATGAGTGCGGCTGCAGCCGCGCCCAACGGGCCTTAACGGTTTGCAATTTCCTTCCGCGGGTAATACTTTCGGGGCCCCGTGCGCCTGGCAGGGTAGGCAGGCCGCTGCGCCCGCTGCACACGACGGCGCAGCGGGAGTGCCTACCTCCCGGGCGGTCGATGCCGTGCGTCGCCGTAGATTGGACCCCGCGGACGGGGGTCGGGCCGACAGGGCCCGGCGGGGGTCGAGTACCATTCCATACGGGGTGCGTCGGGGATCTGCGGGCTCCGCGCGGCGTCGGGTCCGGGTAAAGGTTCCGATGGCTTTCTGGGACGATGGACCGAGTGCACCCAATCGGATCGTGGACCCCTCCCGCATACCCGCAGCCCGCGCGCAGCGGCGCACCCCGCGAGCCAATGGTGGAGCCAATGGCTGTCCCCAGCGCACCCCCGCCATGCGGGGCCGTGCGGACGGCGGACGAACTCGATGAAATTGATGATCGTCGTTACGATAAAGGTTTAACATTCGTTTAATATGTGTTACTTGTCGTGTCGGTGTATTAGCACAAGTTAGTGATTCTGAAAAAGTGACGATTTTGTGGTGAACGATAGTCAATTTGGAATCATAAATTTGCTATCTACCAACATTTGTACCGTTTTTGAATGCAGGAATGTCGTCCTCTGACCCCGACACCCCGACACGGGGTATTTTCGACCATTGCCCCGTCCAATTTTCACCCAAGCATATCGATGCGAGAAAAAATTTTGCCCAGCCTTGAAGCTGTGCACTAGATTTAGTTCCTACTGTGTATCTACACGAAGTAGCAGCAAAAATATTTAGGGCACAAAACTAACCTCCAAACCTAGACATGAACTTCAACATTTATTATAACTTTCAGTATAACCTTTGCTTTCAAGCCATGTATTCTAATACACGACACTATTATCCTTTCTCTATCGACTTGGACCTTCGGTTTATCAATATTAATTCTGTTTTGTGAGATTTTTTTTTAAAGAGCCAGGTCGCTTTGGGACGGCAGAAGCCGGCCCGAAATCGGAGATCAAACGGGACATCTCTTGTTCGCTGCTCCAGCGATCTCTTATTTTTATTTTTTATTTTTGCTGACAAGTTAGAGTTAGCGAATAATAAGCGGACTGACGTAATATACGGAGACGTAGGATTCAGCGAAGCATTCTTTTCCCGTGCTCTGTCCTCCCTGACCTCTCCGAAAGGGGTCCCACGGATGTCGCGGGTTCAAACACCAGCGCCGGCCGGGGCCGGCCATCCCATTATTTCCGGGGCGTATCTCCGGCCCCTTTAACACGGTGCGGCGGTGCCGTGCTTTCTTTTCATGGCGTCGCCGGCTCTCCCCGGGGCTCGCCTACCCCTGCCTGCGCACGCGTCGCTGCCGGCCCGGTTGCAGGCCCGACTGAGGCCCGGCTGAGGCCCGGCTGAGGCCCGGCTGAGGCCCGGCTGAGGCCCGGCTGAGGCCCGGCTGAGGCCTGGCTGACGGGGGCCTCAGCTCGAGGGGTCCCTCACTCGAACTCTGTGTGTACAATGACTTTAAATCAATTGATTAGTTTTGACTTGCGTGACTGCAGTGACTTGTAATGACTTATTCGTTGACTTGTGACTTTTTTGAATTTTTTTGATTATTTTTTTTTGAGACTGCGTTGACTTTTTCGTGGCTTTCCGACCAATTTTAGTGACGTCTTGACAAAACATTTTTATTTGAAGTGGAGTTTTTACAATTTTGAGTTTAGTTTAAATGGATAACTGTTGTGACTTTCGTGATTTCTCACTGACTTGCGTGACTTTTGCGACTGTTCCTTGAATTTTCGTGACTTTTTGTGAGTTTTTCCTTGAATTTCCCTGAATTTTTGTGACTTTTCTTGACTTTTCGTGGCTTTTGTGACTTTATGAATTTTTTTGAATTTTTGACTTGGTTTTGAATTTTATTTTGCATTTTTGGGGTTTGTACAATGACTGCTCGAAGTGAGGGACCCCTCGCCTCAGCTCTTTGAGCGGCGCCAGCACTCTTTCGGCTTTTGGCGGGCGGCCGAATGAGGAGAGCGCGCCACGTCGCGGGGAGGCGAACCCAGACCCCCGCATTCCGGTGCGGCGCGCGGTGAAAGGGTCCTCAGACAAACGCAGGTCCCGCCGACGTCCCGCCTAACCCCCTGTCCCCCCCCCCCCACTCCCCGCCAACCGCCCGCCAACCCCCGCCAAGTCCCTGCCATCTGACGCCCTGCCGCCAAGCCTCAGCCAGCGCGGGTGTAGACGGAGACAAACGCCTGCAGTGTTGAGGGTCGGCAAGCCCGCGCGTCACGCGTGCGTTGCATCCACCGAGATTGCCTACCCACCAGGCGCCTGACGACTAGCGCCGCTTGAACCTACGAACCGAGGCTAACCGGAAGGGAGGAGGCAAACACGAGTGCCCAGAGGGAGAGGAAGTAAAAAATCCAGTCACCGTTTCGGCCCGCTCCGAGCAGAACCATGTTTTCTTAGCGGACCCGTTTGGAACGGATTTTGGTAGATTTGTTTGTGTCGCCGCTCGCATCTCGCCGCCTACTTTGGTGCGCACCTCGGTGTGCGCGCGGCGAAGTTGAGCCCCCAAACCCGCCCCGGCATCGGAGCTGCGGCGGTTGTCTGCCGCAGGCTTCGCCGCGCAGGTCGCGCTACGCCTTTGAGGCACGCGAGGTGCCGGCGCGTGCCAGAGGTGCTAAATACCGCAGGTGTCAACCCCAGGTGCTAATGAGAAGCGATTGACATCCCACGGCGGAATACCGATCAATTCCCACACATATGGTCTTTGCGAAGAAGCTGTGAGGGAACATTTCGGACATACCTTCAATTTTGTGGCCGCCTGTACTCACATATCAGTCTGGAAAAAAACACCCTTACAAAAGCTGCCGCGATCTCGTTGACTACAACAACAGCTCAGTACGCGATTGTCCGGGGTTTCCCGCAATCGGTTCGCTTGCAGTGAAGGTGGTGGCGTTTGTTTGCGGAATCCGATAGCGTGCGGCGGGCTGGGAGGGGACGGGGACGGGGACGGTGCGGCGCGGCCGAACTCGACTTCCAGATTGAATTTGGTTGCGGCGGGAGCCGGCTGCCACTGGCGCTGGCGCTGCCAGGCGGAGCCAAGTGAACCAGCAGTCTCTTTCACCGGTTCGCAGTCAGCCCGCGCTGGGCCCCGGCTCCGGCCCTGGCCCCGGCATCGCGCCGCCAGATTCCCGTACAGCCTCTCTCTCTCTCTCTCTCTCTCTCTCTCTCTCTCTCTCTCTCTCTCTCTCTCTCTCTCTCTCTCTCTCTCTCTCTCTCTCTCTCTCTTCTCTCTCTCTCTCTCTCTCTCTCTCTCTCTCTCTCTCTCTCTCTCTCTCTCTCTCTCTCTCTCTCTCTCTCTCTCTCTCTCTCTCTCTCTCTCTCTCTCTCTCTCACCCCTTTCCTATTTCCACTGTTTTCCTCCTACGCTGCTTTCCTGCCCCACTCTTTCCGCTACCACAGACGCTTTGGCAGGTGCCTGAGAACAACGTTCCTGCTCAGCGCGGCGCGGCGCGTCATACGGCCGACCGCAGTGCGGGGCCGCGGCGGCTCTAGCGCTGTTCGATAGGCTGCCTACCTCGCGGGCGCAGGGCTGTGCAGACCCACCTGCTAGCTTATTGCAGTCCCCCCGGGCGGGGCGCGGGCCGTGCGGGGCTGGCCTTCTACCCCGTCAGTTCATCCCAATTAGGTGGCTTGTCCATTAATTGGTTCGGGAAGCACTCCCTCCCCGCGGGGCGGGGTGTGACGGGGCAGCGGGGAGGGGACGGGGGTACAGAGACGGGCGGTCGGTCGGTCCATCTCTGCTTGCTGCGGTGTCGGCCGGGATAAACTACTGCCGGCGCGGTTGAGTGGAGCTCCCAGTACTGGCCGAGTCCCTGCCGCCCCGCCCCGCCCTCCGCACAGCAAAATAGCGGATAGTTAGTTTTCCAATGGGGCTAGACGAGGAGAGGACAGGCGGGGCGGGTCGGGGGAGGGCCTTCTTCTAGGACCGCCTAAGTTTATTTCTCCCTATCTGTCTCTGTCTGCCTCCTATCTGTCCCTCCCCCTCGCCACTTTTGCCTCTCTCGCTCTCTCTCTCTCTCCCTCTCTCTCTCTCTCTCTCTCTCTCTCTCTCTCCCGCTCTTTCTCTCTCTCTCTCTCTCTCCCTCTCTCTCTCTCTCTCTCTCTCTCTCTCTCTCTCTCTCTCTCTCTCTCTCTCTCTCTCTCTCTCTCTCTCTCTCTCTCTCTCTCGCTGTCGTGGGCGGCGCAAAGGAGACAAAATTAGCAGCGGCAGCACTACTTTGACTAGGCCAGCTGCAGTATGCTCCCCTGGAGGAGTGAAAGGCTTGGCGTCTCGGCCGTGGGTCCCCGTCATTCAGCCATTTCAAACGGGCAAGAAATTAATCAAACGGCGAAAATTAAGAAGAAGCCTCACTGATTTCCCCCTACTTGTAAACGGAATGATTGAACTAACGCAAAATGCAAAATGGAAAGGGAAGAAAAATAAAAGACAAACACATGCATGATGAAGCATAACTGAGAGCATAGCTCAGCCCGCCGCTGGCTCGACTGTCTTTTCAGCGGCCAGCCAGACTTAGAAGCGGTCTGCGCTGGTTCTGGAAATCTGGAGTCTGACTGCTGGAGTCCGACTGGAGTCTGACTGGAGACCCATCTGGGAAAGGAATGGTACGGACACAAGAACGCAAGGGAGATCCGCTCTCAGGAGACGGGGATTGCAGCGCAATGGGGTTTGCGTTTGTTGTTGGTTGTGTTTGTGTGTGTGTGTGTGGGGGGGGGGGGGGGGTGAGAGAGAGAGAGAGAGAGAGAGAGAGAGAGAGAGAGAGAGAGAGAGAGAGAGAGAGAGAGAGGGAGACACTGTTATTGAGATTGCGATGATCAAGGAAATGTCCCTTTCACATCATGATAGTGTATTACTCCTTACCGAACCTTGTGAAAGTACTCGAACTCACAAGAAATTAAATCTTTGACCATCTTGGGCGAGACCTTTCCTCATCAGAAAGTTTGTTACAGTTACACATCGTGATATGTTTAAAAAGTATTTAAATTCCCAGTCTTTTATCGTTACCGTTAGTTCTCTCCACCAATCAAAATTTTCATGTCTATTTTTATAAAACATAGCACATCGCTAACACTAACTAGGAAATCGTAAACATTTTGTGATGACCATCGCGAAAAGTTGCAGGGAAAGAAGGTTGATGCTTGACGCTTGACATCCCTTGGGGGGTGGTCCGGAGGGCACGGCAGAGCAGCAAGACTTGCGGGCTCGAGCGCCGCGCTGTCTTCTCTGGAAACCTCCGCCGCCGCACTACGGAGAAATGTTTACTGCTGCAGCCGTGCATTACTGGCCGGTGGCAACGCGAGGGGGCGACGACGGCTGCCGTATGTCACCGCGCCGGAGCTTTCCTTCGAAATGGGAATGAAACGGAAAGGTCTGGGCTGGGCGTTATTTAAAAGGCACTTGCGGGCAGTATGAATCAAGGCGAAGCGGAAAGGTGGGCTGCGTAGTGGGGCGGTGTGCCCCCCCCCCCTCTCCCCGGGGGCCCCCCACTGGGGCACGCTGCAACCCCCGGCGGCCCCCCTCCCCCTTCAGCGGCCCTTATCCTCGGCCCGGACATAATCAGCCAGTTTATGGTTACAGCGTATTGGTTTCCGCTCGCTGCCAGCGCGCTCTCATCCGCAGACAAGGACACCAAGCGTGATGGGCGTGAGAGAGAGGGAGAGAGACGAACGGGGAGGGAGGGAGAGGGGTTTGGAAAGGTCAGGCGTGGACAAGGGGCTGGGGCAGGAAGGCGAGGAGGGGCCCCGCGACCGCACCTCCTCCCAACTGGTCACGTTTTAGATCGAATGGCCAGCAGAAACAGCAGCAGCAGCAGAAGCAGCAGCAGCAGCTCCCACTGCGGCCTGCGCAATCGGTATCAGTTGGTGGCGTGAATCGTTCCTTATCGTCGAGGCTCTGCTGTGTCTCCAAGTCGGGGCTCGTCTCGGGGATGTGTATATATATATATATATATATATATTGGAGAGAGAGAGAGAGAGAGAGAGAGAGAGAGAGAGAGAGAGAGAGAGAGAGAGGGGGGGGAGAGGAGCTGCCCTTCGCGCTGCCCTCTGTACCGCAGCTGACCCACCCCCTCGCCAGGCCCCCGCCAGGCCCCGGCCCCCTCAGCAATATCCAGCGTCCTCCCCAATCCTTACGCGATTTCCCTGCAGCGGCCCGACGTCTCCGGATTAAGGGCCACACCCCTTCCACCCCTCCCCCTTTCCTCCCTGAGGGTGGCGTGCCATCTCACCGCCGCCGGGGGCTCCGCCTAGACCCGACATAGATTGTCCCCGGCTTGCATCGTGCGCGCCTATTTGTGCCCCGTTTCCCCTCCCATCCCAGTCGATACGTTTGTTGGGGGTACTGCCTTTGCCTTGTCCTCCCCCTCCCCCGCCCTCCCCTCGCCACTCCGCCGGCCCCATTCTCATTTGCCCTCGAAGACCCTACCGCCCCCCTTCCCTTTCCCCCGGATCCAAGCCCGGCTGCCCCACCACGCCCCGCTCCCACGCTTCCTTTTGGGCTTCCACCTCAACACTTCACCGCGTGCGCGCTTGTAGCGTTCGCTGGAACACCTTCTGCTTCACTTCATATCTGCCTACACCTAGTTCGCCCCTTGGATCTGCCTGTGTCTTTGTATCTCTGTCCGTCTTATCTTCGCCCTTCTCTCTTTCTCCCTCCCCCCTCTCTGTCGCCCTCTCTCTCTCTCTCCCCCCCCTCTCTCTCTCTCTCTCTCTCTCTCTCTCTCTCTCTCTCTCTCTCTCTCTCTCTCTCTCTCTCTCTCTCTCTCTCTCTCTCTCTCTCTCTCTCTCTCTCTCTCTCTCTCCCTCTGTCCTCTCGGAGGGTAGCCGGTGGAAATCTACAGCGGCGGAAAGTGACATGTATTGCTTTTACGGCCGTGTGAGGGCCGTTGGACACGCCGCCCGACCGGACCCTGGAAGCGGCTCCGGACCGGCACTGCTTAGGGGTTGGCCGTTGGGCCGCTCACAACACCTTTTTTTTTTTTTTTTTTTTTTGGGATCCGGAACAAAATTAGGTTCCATGGTTGTGGACAGCCTGGAAAAAGAGCTCAAAACGGGTCGCACAGATTGACCTGTATGCGCGGATCCCCAGCCGGAGTCCAGGTGGGCCGGTCCGCACCGCAGGACGGCGAAAGACGACGGAGCTCGCCTCGGAGAGGAACGTTAAATCAACTACAACAACAAACGCGAGAAAGTGAGAGAGACGGCGAAAAACTACATTGAGAAGGTTAGAGAAGCAGAATGCGCCCCCCCCCCCCGCCCCCCTACAAGGTCACCCCGCTTCGCTCCGCCACCGCGTCGTGACACACGTGACCCCAATAAGGGGGTCAACTCACTCACTAGAGGGGGAGGGGGGTCAGCGAGGCGCACACATGGACCTGGTATAGGACGGCCCTTGGCCCTTGGCATAGCCCTTGGCATAGCCCTTGGGGACGGCCCGCGTCGTGAACACGGCCTAGGCTCCACGCCCAATCAATATTCCAAGCCAAAGGCATGCCCAGAGGCGTTGCCACCTGCCATCAGTCATCAAGACGACACTACCACCCCCTTCCCTCCCTGGTGAAAGGGTTGGGCGTTTGTGCAGATGAACATTAAACGCGTTACATCTCCTGCAAATGCACCTACACTGTGAAAAGTAAAACCTACCCTAACCTGCTGCCTCTCAGCTCGAGCTGCACTCCCTTTCTACCTCTCCGCCCCCCCCCCCCTTCCTGTACGCAAAGATACACTATCTCTCTCTCTCTCTCTCTCTCTCTCTCTCTCTCTCTCTCTCTCTCTCTCGCTCTCTCTCTATCTCGCTCTCTCGCTCTTGTGCTCTCTCTCTCTCTCTCTCTCTCTCTCTCTCTCTCTCTCTCTCTCTCTCTCTCTCTCTCTCTCTCTCTCTCTCTCTCTCTCTCTCTCTCTCTCTCGCTCGCTCGCTCGCTCTCTTTTTCTCACTCTCCCCTCTCTCTCGCCCTTCACGTGGGAACGGGGTATGGGATAACAAAAGCGTAGCGCCTGCGATCGCCTAGCGGTTTTGTCCCGGCTGGCGGGCGAGTGCTGTTCAGCGACCCGCACGCTGTAACCTCTCCCCCCCCCCCCCCCCCGTCTGCCCCCACCTACTCGACGACCTGGGCGCGGCCCCCACCCCACCCACCCTTCGCTAAGCGCGCTCCTCGTGCCCGAGTTTTGCACGTATTCGCCAGCAGAAGCGACAAGACAAAGCAGAGAGCGCAGTCGATGCTAGAACGCCGCTGCCAGTGTTGCCCCATTTGTCTCGCCTCAGCAGCCTTCGATGTGTCCGGGGGAACTTTTCATTTTCTCGCACACATGGACCAGAATTCTGTCTGTTCTTGACCTTGTAACTTCAGATTGGGACTCGTTCCAGAACATATGTTCAGTCCCAACGATATGTTGCTATTTTTGGGTGCTTCGAGAGCACAGTGGGGCGGGTGGTCTGCTAGAGGACCCGGAGGGGCCGGAGGGCCGGAGGGGCCGGAGGGGCCGGGGGGGGGGAGGGGCCGGAGGGGCCGTACTTGTGTTCTGACCTACTTATCGGAGTCCGCGGGGCCAAAGTTTTCGGACACTCTCCGGCCGCGCCCCCTCTGCTCCCCTCTCGACGCGCGCTGCGGATTTTCAATGTGCAAATCAGTCCTCCTCTATTCCTAGCGTTGGCGGAGCCGCTCGCCGTGTGCCGCCGCAGCCCAGTTTCCGGCCACATTCCCACCCAGACACTCTCTCCCTCTCTCGCTCTCGCTCTCTCTCTCTCTCTCTCTCTCTCTCTCTCTCTCTCTCTCTCTCTCTCTCTCTCTCTCTCTCTCTCTCACTCTCGCTCTCTCTCTCTCGCTCTCTCTCATGCCTGGCGCGGGCCCACCCTCCCCATCCGCCCTGCGGGGCTGCCGGCTGCGGGGGCTCCGGTGGGGGCAGGGGGCGGGCCGAGCGCCTGGTGCACAGTCGGAGCTACAGTCATTCCCAGGCCAGCCCGCTCGGGCCGCTTGCCAGACGTGGAATGTGGGTCATGTGATGCCTATGCCCCATCGGCAGCCGCCGCCACCACCACCACCACCACCACCACCACCACCACCACCACCACCACCGGTCCCGGGAGTAGCTGAGCATGCAGTGGTGCACCTTAACGCGCCCTTATCGTCCCAGATCGGGCGCTGATTCCAACTTCTTCATTCTCAGTTACGAAAACCCGGTACAGAGGAAGTAAATTTAGACGTAGAGATAGGCAAACCCATCTGCCCCCGACCCGCCCGCCGATCACAGAGGGAGGGAGAGAGAGAGAGAGAGAGAGAGAGAGAGAGAGAGAGAGAGAGAGAGAGAGAGAGAGAGAGAGAGAGAGAGAGAGAGAGAGAGAGAGAGAGAGAGAGACGATCCGACCAGACCCAGAGCCATGGCAAAGGACAGCAAAGGTGGGCTGTAAACTATTCCAACATTACTTGCCCTCCCAATTTCCTTTTAAAACACCTACCCGCCTAAGGAAGAAGAAGCTGGTCCGTCCCTGCCGTGGTGGACTTGGTGGACTTGGCCAGCTTGGTCTGCCGGCGGCGTTTGCGGGGGCCTTCGGCCCCCGCCTCAAGTCTCTCTAGAAGTGCCTGATAGCAAATATATTTTTTACGATTAAAATCGGTAACCTGAGCCGCGCCGCGATGGTGATGGTGTGCGCGCGGCGGCTAACCCTAAGCCAAAAAACAAAAGCAGGAATATTTTCATTTATCAAAAATGCGATATAAATCGAAAATTGTTGCCACCGTATGTGACGTTAAGAAAGGAGTTTATCCTCCAAATTTGAAGTTTTTCTGTGAACGATAAGTCGGCGTACACACGTCCTATCGAACGAACATCCGGCATAAGACTAGAAGCCCAGCTCCTGCCGTTCCTAAAGAAATGTGTCGGGAGGGGCTAAATACCGTGACATGGTTTACGGGATGTCGTCACCATCCTGCGGCTTCCGGGGACCCCTCGCGGGGTTCCCGGGGTGCTAGATGGGGGGGGGGGGGGAGCCCGTGTGCCGCAAGTAAATGTTGTCAGTCGTCCGCAATCTAGCCATTAAAGGGCGCCAGGGCAGAAGTACACGTACTTAGGGACGTATAGTGCGTGCGTCGCGTGCGTCTCCGTGCGTGCCTGCGCGCGTGCCCGTGCGCGGGCGTGCGAGGACGGTGCTGACGTAGCAGTGGCTGTCTGTCGGCTGTGTTTGCGCGCACTTGCGCGTCGTGTGTTACTGTGCGTGCGCGCGTGTGCGTGCGCGCGTGAGAGTCGCGCGGGCCTGCTGCTGTGTTTACTCGCAGCGCGGTGGTGATACGTGTGCACCCGGCGGTCGCCGGGCTTGCGGTGTGTGTGTGTGTGTGTGCGCGCGCGTGTGCTTGTGTGTGGTGAGGTAGGCCGCATCGGTGACGGATGGCGCGCATTTATTTGGGTACAAAAGAGAGCGCGGTGCGATCATTCTTCCTTAGCCCGCGGCCACCAGCGCTGCACCCCGCCGCCGGGCCCAGGCCGGGCCCAGGCCGGGCTCGTACCGAATGATTGATATGGACTGGTGCCCCGCCGCCATATCTGCCTCCGGATCCAGGACCCACCGGGACCCCGCAAGGCAACTGCCACACTGCCTGCGCACGTCCTTCTCAACCGCCATGCCACGCCAGCGTCCTGGGGATCCTATCCCCGCACTCAGCGCATTACTGCCATCCCCCCCCCCTTTCCCTTGCTTTGCCTTGGTGCGCCCGGGTTTTCGGCGATATTTAAATTTGAGGAGGGTTTAAGTTGCCTCAATAGAGCGCGTGTGCTGGATAATACCACTTGATGGATTCTTGGGCACGACTCTCTCCCTCGGGAAGCGTGTTGTATTTAACGATCCGTTCCGTTGTAGTCAGAAGCACGTCAGGCACAGCCAAGGTTCTGTTTTTTTACTGCTTTCGAGGGACTGCCGACTGCCTGTGGGGGAAAGATCAAGAAAAATGTAACGCATCAAGCACATGCACACATTTTTTTATTACTTACATCTGAAGCTGGTTTAATGAATAAGTATTAGAGTAGTTCACCCGGTGGACGTACTGACGCGTTGTGTACTGATAACTACACAAAACAGTGCGAATTTCCAGCCATCCTCCCCTGCTTTGGAGCGGACAGCGGCAGGGAATTCTTTTGTGCAGCACACCGGAAAGCTGATACGACTGCCGTGCGCCGTGCGTTTTGTTTAACCCCCACCCGTTTAATGTTGTTTCCGTCTGCTTTGTTTCCCCCCATCCCCTCTAAAGGCTTCAGCAGAGCATCGGAGCAAAGTAAAAGCGGAGATTTTTTTTCCCGACCCGCCGTGGTCACGCTGGGTCCCCAATGTACCCAGCGAAATATTGCTCTTCTTCTTTATCTTTTTTTTTCAAAAGAAGACGGGCACGTGTTTGAGGTGGGAGACGAGGTAGTTGACGACGGTGAACGTTCGGGAAGTGAAATACATAGTGGCGCTGCCGGTGGAGGACGTCCGGCGAGGACATCGGGCTGACAGACGGCCGGCGGGGACGGTCCGGACGCTCCCGGAGGATCAGTATGGCCGCCTGGCGGACGGGGCCCGACGCCCATGGTGTCCGAGGCCGAGGATCGGGTCGGGTCGGGTCAGGTCGGGGGTTCCAGTCCCGACTCGAGTCTGTTCACTGCAGCCATATCGGGTCCAGGCGGCCGTCTAGTGACCCATTTACACCCTCAATTTTGGCCCTAGATTCTGGGATATTTTTGGAGGTCCTCCTGGGGGAAGTCCCCGGGGTCAGCAGGCCGGGCCGGCCGTCTGGCCAGCGAAACAAGTCGTGGCGGCAGAAGTCTTGACTGGCCGCCGTCCAGAAATCGATTCGGACCGACCGGGGGCCGTTGTGCTGTGCACCGGGCCTGGCGCGGCGTGGCGGTGTGCGGACGGTTCCCATGAGTCCAAGGTCCTCTAAATTGTTGATCAGCGCCAGGCCTTGGAGCCCAGCCCCCCACATGACCCGGGCCCTGGTGGGGGCTGGCAGGTCGCTCTGCGCGCGTGCTCGATGTCTCCTGCCCCCCCCCCCTCTCTCTCTCTCTCTCTCTCTCTCTCTCTCTCTCTCTCTCTCTCTCTCTCTCTCTCTCTCTCTCTCTCTCTCTCTCTCTCTCTCTCTCTCTCTCTCTCTCTCTCTCTCTCTCACGCCTACACGGAGAATTTTGACTCTATATTTACCAGTGTCGGAAGCGACTTGATGCAAGTTTCATCGCCCCCCTCATCGCTCTGCTCGGTAAGTTGCAAAGCAAGCCTCCAGCCCGCCGAGGAAGGGTTATGAGAGAAGTTAGTCGCCGCGTGGATCTGCGTTGGAAACCAAATTATCACTGCTCATTTTTTTCCCAACCCCGCCTCGACTCGAGTTTGACGCCGTGGCCCCGCGGAGCGGCGTAAAATAGAGGGGGCTGTTTGTTACAATCCCGCCATTGTTTCGCGAGTGGTATTATTGCTGTCCATTGAGGGCCTTTGGCGGCCTCTGGCCTCTGCGTTATACATTGTTTCATGCTTCTGCTCTTCATTTCACGCCCCCTCCCCAACCTCGGTGTTTTCTTTTCCTTTCTGCGTGCGCCCGTCGGTCGGGCCTCTCAATTTTATTTGGAGCGTGCAATGCTAGTGGTAGGCCGCGTTGGCTTTACCGAGGGCGCCGCGAGCCGCGAGCAGGGCATTGCCAGGATACCCACGATATCGACATCGGATATCGGCCGCGTTTGCCGCTTCCTTTGTGGACCTCGCGGGGTCGGATCTCTCATACGAGAGGGATGATATGGACGTATGAGAGAAGAGAGAGAGAGAGAGAGAGAGAGAGAGAGAGAGAGAGAGAGAGAGAGAGAGAGAGAGAGAGAGAGAGAGAGAGAGAGAGAGAGAGAGAGAGAGAGAGAGAGAGAGAGAGAGAGAGAGAGAGAGAGAGAGAGAGAGAGAGGTGGTGCGGGCCAGAAAGAGAAACACAAGCAGTTCTTCTGCATATCTATCCGGCACATTTTTTTTTGTTTCTTTGCTTTTTTGTTGTTGAAAGGATTTTCTGCGTTTTCTTGCCGTCTTCGCTCCCAATTCATCGTATTCTTATATCCAGCCATCCAGCCTCAATCTTTCTCTCTCTCTCTCTCTCTCTCTCTCTCTCTCTCTCTCTCTCTCTCTCTCTCTCTCTCTCTCTCTAAAATTTGTTCGCATTGCTTACCCTGCCACCATGTATTTCCTGTCACTTTCTCTCGCAATTTTGTAAGCCTCTGGTGGGGACAGTCGTACCACTATGCAACGCGTTTCAATTATCCTATGTAATTAGTGACAGAGAAATACTATGTTTGCAGAGTTGTAATGCTCCCATTATGTATTGTAGTGGGCTTTTCACGTGTAAGGCTCTTTAGCCTTTTGAACGGCCAATAAAGATCTCTCAAATTTCAAAAGAAAAAAAAATTCTCTCTCTCTGCGACCCAACTCGCCTCACTACACGAAGCCCTGTCCGTGTCTAGGGATTTAAAAATACCGGTACGATTCAATCTTACGGTAAGTTACGGCAAGATTGGTAAGTTACGGGTATTTTTGGTAATAATGAGAAAGATTGATTTACAGCGGGTATTTGTTATAATAGTATGTGTTTCTACGTTTTCCCCCGTAACAGTAGTCAATCCTCGCAATGCTTGATGTGCTATAACACTTCATACGTTTCGTCACTTGAAATATGAGTTTGTGTCAGAATTAGGGATTGTATATGGCCACGGTTGTCTTCCAGCGAGAAGTCAGATAATTGCTTAAAAATGCAAAAATAATCTTAAAGGATGCGTATTAGAGTAGGTTTAGGCTTTGCAGTGATGGTAAGAACCAAAAAGATACACTTTTTACTACTTGGAACAGCAAGCTTAGCTAATTTTCAGAGTTTTGCAAGTCTGAATATTACCGAAAAATACCACTTTTTTCGAGGTCGGGTAATATTACCGTAAGTAACGGTAACTTACCGAATCTTACCGGTAATATTACCGGCCTTTAAATCCCTATCCGTGTCATATGTCGTGGATATAAAAGTAGACCGACGACAACGGTCGAGGCAGCACAGCAAGGAAGAAGACGAGAAGCCGTGCCCAGAGCTGCATGTCCCGGAATGCACTTCTCATGCCTCTTGTCACAGCGCGCGCGGCTCACGGCCGCTTATGGCGACGCTGTTTTTACGGTCCGTGTCGGCGATGATACTATTGCCAAGGCGACTGCTGCACACCTCACCCTGCCCCCTTGCTACCCCCCCCCCCTCCCACTCACTTCCCCCGTCGCTGCCCCTAGCTCTCACGCCCCCCTCCCCCCTTAATCTCCCCTCCCCCCACCGGCCACTCCCGCGCCATTCGTCTCCCGCGGTCGTTTTTCCCAGTTCCCTGGTTTTCACTACTGTCGTTTCTTCTACGCCATTCTGCGCGGGACGCAGCACTGCTTAAACACTCCTCATCGTATGAACGTGTGTGTGCGTGTGTGTGTGTGAGAGAGAGGGAGAGAGAGAGAGAGAGAGAGAGAGAGAGAGAGAGAGAGAGAGAGAGAGAGAGAGAGAGAGAGAGACGGAATTCAGGGGGCATACTGAGGTGGGGTGGAGGCATGTGGGCATTGTGCACTTCACTTAGAGAAATAAGGTGAAAGAGAGAGCATTGGCGATGTCGCCGGGAGGCCGCCGCTTGATGCGAGCACAGAGAGCGCGTGCTCTTTCTACGAGCCGCGGTGAAAACGGAGCGATAACGGTCCGCTGATAACGCTGCGTGGGGATAACCCCCCGTGATGCCATCAATAACCGCCCCGGTGACGTCGCCGCGATACCATCGTCGTCACGGCTGCTGACGGGGCAGCGCCCCCCTCCTCCCGCTCCGCTCCCGTCGGGGGTGGTTGGGGTGGAGGGGGATGTTTGCCCTCCTTGTCGCAGCCGAGAGGGGTTGGCATTAATATATGGCTTAAGTGGCCGAGTTTCCGTACCCCGCCACTTGGTGGTGTGGGCGGTGGCGCGGCGTGGCGTGCGGCGCTCTGCGAGACGCTCGCCTGTCTCCTTTACAACCGAGTTTCCAACGCAAATTCACCCCGCTCCAGCATGATATCCACCTGAGACAGAGACTTTCCGACGGCCTAACCTGCGCTAGCTCAGCCGGAGGTGGGGGCCCCGACGCCGCTTGGCGGCGCCGAGCGCCCATGCACCGAGCGCCGTGTGGGTAGGCCGGCCCGCCGGGCGTGCGTGTCGTGCGGGCTGGCCTACCCACCGGTCCGCAGGCGCTCGGGGTAGTCTCCGTTACACACGACTTTGGTCAAGCTTTGGTCTGGTCTCGCTCGCTTCGCCAAACGACCCTGATGGAAAACGAACTCCCTATGAAGGTCCTAAATGGTCCCGGCGAAGTTCCTTTCTGAAATAGGGACAAAAAAGGAATTCCACGGCGTTTGAAATCCCTCCGAAGTCCTCCTCCTGCGATATCCCTCCGAAGTCCCTCCAAGTCCCCACCCTTCTCGTGGCACGTGGCACCCGTTTCAATTTGAGTATTTTACTTCACATTTAGAGTGATTTTATGCATTCATATGACTTTAGGTGCTACTTAGTAGATTTGGGTGTTTCATTGCCATTCGATTGCAACGTTGGTGACGAAAATTGGGCGCAAATTGCTCAGGCCAAGGTGGAGGCCTTTCAGCAACCTGAGGGACTTCTGAGGGACTCCAGGGTCTCTGCAATCTCAGAATCCCTAGTCCCTAGCATGCCTTATCTGGGGACGTTTTTGGGATTTTGGAAAGGGACCTGAGAGTGATTTGGCGTTGTGGACTTCACTTCGTTCACTTCCTTTTTGTATTAGGGGAACCGGGTGCTGCTACATTTCTGGGCAACCACAGGCGGAAAAGTTAGGTAATTTCGTCCATGTGGCTGGTAGGTAATTTCGTACATGTGGCTGGCAATGACCTGGAATGTACAAAAAAAAGCACAAAAGAACAGAAAAAAGTAAGAAAACAAAAAGCTTCTATTCAACGCCAGCGTTATGTTCTTCTCAACACCACGCCTTGAAATGAGGGAGGGAATGACGGTGTGGTTTCCGCACAACTAATCCCGACGTTTCTTTCTTTTCTTGTTGCAGGGAGCATAAAGACAGGTGAGCACAGACAGCAGCAGCAACTCTGAGGTCATCGCGACGCCCACTGCGGTGCGCCACTCGGACCAGCCACAGTCCAACTGCTTCACGTCAATAGTAGTATTCCTCGCTCCACATATTCTCTTTTCCTCTCCTTATTTCCATCCGTGCGGGTATTTCGTTTACGCTGTAGGGCGCGCCGAGCCCTCTTTGCTCTTTTACCGGAGGGAAAACAATATGCTTGCCGCAAGAATTCGTTTTGAATTGCCTCGGACCACAGCGTGTCGGCAAGCTCGCTCTCTCTCTCTCTCTCTCTCTCTCTCTCTCTCTCTCTCTCTCTCTCTCTCTCTCTCTCTCTCTCTCTCTCTCTCTCTCTCTCTCTCTCTCCCTCTTTCTCTCCTTCTCCACCTTGTTCTTCTCAGCCCTTCCCCTCTTTGTCTTGCTGACTAGCCTCTCCAAAGCCAGGCTTTCCTTTACCACCCTTCCCATCTGATGTTTTTTTTTTCCCTGGCCGAACCCGACCCTGTCTATGCTCTCTCGTGTTAAACAGACCGCGCCTCATTGTCAGGCGGCTGGGACTTTATATGCCGTTGTGTGTGCTGCAGCCCCCGAGTCGCACCCGGCTCGACCAGGACGTGCCCGGCGTGACAAAGGCAAGGCCTATGTGGCTCGAGAAGGTCACGCCGGCTAGCTGTCCGCTCGCTGTCCGCGCGCGCTAATACTCACGCCCCCCTTCTCTCTCTCTCTCTCTCTCTCTCTCTCTCTCTCTCTCTCTCTCTCTCTCTCTCTGTCTCTGTCTCTCTGTCTCTATCTCTCTGTCTCTCTGTCTGTCTGCCTGTCTCTCTCTCTCTCTCTCTCTGTCTCTCTCTGTCTCACTCGCACTCCCTCCATGCTCATGCTGTCTACTTCCCACGGGTCGTTCGGTAAATCATTGGAAACGATTTTAGCGCGTATAAAATGTGGATCCACGGGACGCGCCCTGCGACCGCCAAAACGAAATGCTTTTGTCCGAGTTTCTTTACGCTTTCGCCTTTTCCCGCTCACTCTCTACCTCTCCCTTTCCCTTTCTCTCTCTCTCTCTCTCTCTCTCTCTCTCTCTCTCTCTCTCTCTCTCTCTCTCTCTCTCTGTCTCTGTCTCTCTGTCTCTCTCTGTCTCTCTCTCTCTCTCTCTATTTCTCTCTCTCTCTCTCTCTCTCTCTCTCTCTCTCTCTCTCTCTCTCTCTCTCTCTCTCTCTCTCTCTCTCTCTCTCCAGCCGGAGTGGGGCTTCCTAGCCCTTTGGAGGGACCTTAAATAAATAAATTTCAATTTCAATTTCAATTTCTCTCTCTCTCTCCCCCTCCCCCCTCTCTTTCCCTGTCTCCCTCTCGTAAACTTTTCCGGTTAGGGTTTACGTTTTCTGTGGTTCGGTTTGCCCCTGATGCTCATCTCAGTGTTTGGTGGTGACAGCGCAAAAGAAGACGGCCAGGTGAGAGAGAGAGAGAGAGAGAGAGAGAGAGAGAGAGAGAGAGAGAGAGAGAGAGAGAGAGAGAGAGAGAGAGAGAGAGGGAGAGAGAGGGAGAGAGAGGGAGGGAGAGAGAGAGATAGAAAAGAGGGGAGCAGCATTGAAGGGAAAGCTATGGGATTAGGAGGGTTGGGCCGACGGCGCCAGCCAGGAGGCTGTGCCGGGAGGCATCTGGCCGTCATATGGCGAAGGGCGCGCGGGCTACACGCTGTGAAAGAGGGCCTCGCACACACACACACACACGCACACACACACACACACACGCACGCACACACACACACACACACGTTCACACACACACATACACACACACACGGAGTGCACGGGACAGGACGTTGTGGAATGTCTGGGGACCGGGTGTCCGCAGGGACATGGGGATAGGGGTGTGACGGTGCAGACCGCGGCCGCCATGATCTCCCCGACGAGGTAATTGGTAACTGATCCGGACACGTTCGCCACCGAGATTGCCGCGGACGTCACTCGGCTGACTGGCGGCTCATTGTCACGCTTACATTCCGCGGAGTGGAGAAATTAACGCGAATAACAATTATCCGAGATAAAGATCGTGAATGTCAAATCTGTGACCCACTGTGACCGCGCGTGTGGGCGTACGCACGATTATAAAAACACACTTTAGCTGTGTCGAAACCGAAACGAGTTCTGTCTGTGTTGCGCTGTGTTCGGTAGGGTACAAACTGCGCTTGCCAGGAGTTTCTGGCATTTGAGGGGGTGGCCGCTCCTGCGGAATCTCCAAGGGCTGTTAAAAGGCTAGCAGATGGAAAGTGCGAAGGCCACGAAGAGCTGTGTTGTTGTGCTCGGACCACAAAAGCCTCTCCGCGCACCTTCCAGAAACTCCCTTCCAGATCACGATCTCACTTTGAAACTAACTGGCATCCCAGTAATGGACTGCTGCAAGAGGGCGTACACCGTAAACTAAAAATTTTCGCCGTTTGGATTCGTAGAGAATTCGTTGACGTTTTCGGAGAATTCCTCCTGGATTTATTGGCTGGAAACTTCACATCTCGTACTGCTAGTGTGGTATTTCTCCAGAGGGGGAATTCCGGGAGAACGCAAGGAATGGGACCACACTCTAAAACATGCGTGCTTGATTTCAGCATCCTTTGATGCTTGTGGGATTTTCTTGAATCAAGAATAACGTATTTAAGATCATGCCAGAACCAAGCATATTACTTAAATACGAATGCCCGGTTTAATAAAATCCCACAAGAATCGAAGTATCCTTAAATCAAGCATGCGTTTTTGAGAATGCACGAGATAATAAAATCTGTTCGGGGCGGTGGTGAGTGTCGTCCCTTACCGCTGTGATGCACCGTGTTGGGCACCACTGAACGGTGTGCCTGGAATACACGGGGGCCGGCGAGCTGGACAGCAGCGCAGCGATCACGCAAAGGGAACACGCGGTGAAACGGGGTGGCAGGACAGGCGGGCCCGGGGACGGACTGGACCAGGGCGGACAGGACAGAACCCGGCTGTCCTTTGTTTCACATGTATCAATTTTTTTCCGCATGTTGCCAAACGGAGCAAGAAAGGGGAAGTGAAATATAAATTCACGTGTGTTGACCTTTATATGCCCCACTGCCCGCTGAGAATGAGAACCCCTTTCTCGCGCTTTTCCGTGCTCCCCTTCAGCCCCCTTCCCCCCTCCCTTTCCGCCCCTGTACCCCCCGTGCGGCCATGGGACCCCCGCACCCTCCAAAAGTTTGATCAAATGGGTGGCACGACAAACTGTGTGAATACTTGGCAACATTTTGAAGGGCCCTCAGGTGGCGTTCACGGTCCCGGGGGTGTGGCACGGAGTAGCTCAGTGCCCGTCGGCATGACGGCCCCGGCGGCCCTCCGCCCGGCGCGGCGCGAATCTGGCTAGAAGAAACGCGTCAAAAGTTTGGGGCCTCGAGCCACTGCGGTGCGGCCGCCGCTCCAGTTTGCGTTAAAGTGATCGTCAGTTTTATGCGATTGTCCAATACTTTTCTCCTGCCTACGGGGGCTCCTCTCTGCTCCCCAGGGCGGCTCTGTGGGCGTGGACGCTGGCCGGGGCAGCCGGTGCCCTAGCGCCCTAGCGCGCCCTAGTTTCGGGGCCGGGAACGGCGGCACGTCGCCAAGAACTTTGGGCACTTGCTCTCTCTTTCTCTCGCTCTTCTCTCATAATTTTTGCGCGCTTGCTCCAGTGGCATCTTTCGCACTCGGTTGATTCAGAGAAGGGCGCCGCCGTAGAGACCGCGGCGCGCGGGGTCAGATAGCGGCCGTTCAGGAACCACGTGACAGGGAATCTCAGTACTCTGGTGTAATTCGGGTGCGGAAAATCAGTGCGCGGGGAAGTGCGTTGGAACCGTCTGTGGGAATTGAACCCACCATGCCTGCAGTCTCAGGGGAGACTTCCAAGCCCGCGCCAACGACAGTTTGCTCCAGCACCACTCCCACGCCCGGCCCGGCAGGGATTAGAAGGAAAGTTAGGTGGTTATTGAACGCTCTGATAGCAAGTACCCGCGCCGCCTGGGACCGCGCCGCACGCACGCGGATGACACGGTTGTTCATTCATCAAACCTCCGGCGAGTGTGTCACTCGGCGGTGCTGATGAAGGGAACGCCTCCCTGACCTTCCCTCGCGGTAATTGGGACTTAGGAGGATTATTATCGCTAACCTCCCGGGGATCAGCGTCGCCCCCTAGCTACGCGTGCCACACCATGCGAGAGACAGAGAGAGATAGAGCGAGAGAGAAGGGGAGAGAGAAAACACAGGGTGGTGCGGGTGGTGTCCCTAAGGAACACGTTAACAAAGTTAACATACTTAAGTAGAGGGGATTGAGTCGCCGTGCTCATGATCTCAGCGAGCACGGCCCTTCCCGCTTCTTTTATTATATTTTTATGCCCGCGGACTTACGCGGGGCCGGGCCGGGCCGGGATGTCTCGAGGAGCTTTGGCTCCTCACTAATTGCCATATTACAACAAAAAAAAACTCGGCCTCTCGCGCTCCCCCCAGAGACCTCGCAAAGAAGATAAAAAAGAAAAGCACGAGCTTGCTGCTACTGGAGTTTACTTTAGAGACTTAACCCTACCGCGTAAGTGCAGTATCGTCCCGCACCCGCGACGGCCGAGTCGAGTCCTCTCTCTCTGTCTGACAGCTCGCCATCCCACACGGCACTCCTCATTTCCCACCGCCGCTTTCGCTCTGCGTCACTTCGTGCGGAATCAAGCTATTAAGCCTGAGCGCTGCTGCGTTGTCTTTTGGCCTTTGCGTTTTATATCCATGTAAGCTCCTCTGTGTGAGTGTGTGTCTGCGTCCTGCGCACCCCGCCTTTCGGCGGAAACAAACAGGGAGAAAAAAAAGACCACACGCTGCTCCGGATTTAGACACCAACACACGCACACACCGTGGTCGACGGTAACAGCAATGGAGTTGATGGCCGCTGGAAATGGGAGGGTCCGCCTTCGGACGCCAAAGGGAAATGGCATAAAACGTCTGGAAAGATGACTGCAGATTTCCGCCCCCCACCCCCACCCCCAACCCTACTCTCCGTTCAAACGAGTTGTGTGTGTGTGTGTGTGTGAGAGAGAGAGAGAGAGAGAGAGAGAGAGAGAGAGAGAGAGAGAGAGAGAGAGAGAGAGAGCGAGAAGGGGGAAAGGGGGGAGGGGGGTATGACCATCATGCTCACCGCCCGCCCTCCGATATATGTAGGTGGGAAGTCGCCGTAGGGTGAAACGATGTGCGGCATCTGCGTGGTCCTCTTCACCCCTCCCCCTTTCACCCCCGTGCTGGTTTCTCTCTCTCTCTCTCTCTCTCTCTCTCTCTCTCTCTCTCTCTCTCTCTCTCTCTCTCTCTCTCTCTCTCTCTCTCTCTCTGCCTCGGATGCCTTGTATTGTTTGCTGATGGCGCTGAGAACCATTGCTGTCACGCTCAGGCGACATCAGCACAACGCATGGGCCCGATGGGTCCCCGCTCCGCCCCGCGCCCCCGTCGGTGAGCAGTATGGTGTGTGGAACGCGCAGGTCAGGCCGTGGTGGGGCGTGGCGGGGCGTGGCTGGGCGTGGCGGGGCGTGGCGGGGCAAACTCATATAACAGGGAGCCCCTCACGTCCATCGGCCCCTCCTGACAACAGGCAATATGGTGCCGTGTCCAGGATCCTGAGCACCTCATCAGGGCCGTGCTGTCATGTGTGTGACAAGAACACGAGCGGCTGCAGTCTCATGGATAAAAAAAAGGAAAACTCTCACTATAAAAAAAAAGTTTTGATTGTAGAGCAGATTTAAGGTCCACATTACCTTTCTCCGGTGCCGTCGGGCCCACAGCATGTGGTTATGGACGGCCTCCTGTGGCGCCGTTGCCAACTTCGAGGACCTCATCGAGGACCTCATCGAGGACGCTAGCCGCGCTGCGCCAGGCCGCGTGTGCGGAGTGAAGCGTGGTGTTGTGGACGCGGTGCGCTGCGGCCCACCAACAACGTGTTAATCACGGTGATGATTGGGGACACATTCGCCTGGGTGCCACAGGGAGGGGAAAAGGGAGAGGCAGAGAGCGAGAGCGGAACGCGGAGGAGATAGATAGAGAGAGAGAGAGAGAGAGAGAGAGAGAGAGAGAGAGAGAGAGAGAGAGAGAGAGAGAGAGAGAGAGAGAGAGAGAGAGAGAGAGAGAGAGAGAGAGAGAGAGAGAGAGAGAGAGAGAGAGAGAGAGAGAGAGAGAGAGAGAGAGAGAGAGAGAGAGAGAGAGAGAGAGAGAGAGAACAGAATGCACAGATGAAGAGGAGTCATCACACTGAGAAATTTTTTTTGGCTCTGGGCACAGGACTTTTAGTCCCCAGGCCGAAAGTCTGGGAACGCACTAAACGATTAGCGCCAGGCACTAAACGATTAACGCCTGGGTCTAGAGTTTTGCTCCCGTGTCTATAGAGTGTAGACCTACGGATTAAACGTTTTAGATGTAGGGTCCAGGTGGAACGCACAAAACTACCCTTTGGTCCAGGAGCCAAAGATTTTTCTCAGTGCAAACTCATTCGCGTGGGAAAGAGATAAAACAAAACGAACCAAACTGACGTCGGGCGCAGACCTGTATCACCGCCGCCGCAACTGCTGCTGCTGCTACTACCACCGCTACTGTGTCCTGCGACTGTACGGGAGGGCATTCATTTCGCTCGCTCCGGTGACACACATATACTCAGGTAAAAAAAGTTTTTTCTAAAAAAAAAAATAATATACCCGCGGTAGCACAGCAGCGTGGAACGCCGAGTCGAGTGGTATGGAGGGACAGAAAAAAGTGAAAAACAAGCGGGAAACTTGCGGCCGGGAGCAATATAAAAGAAACACGGCAGAGTTGCGCGAGCCGCGACGCGTCGCCCCGGCCGCAGCCACCGCCGCCGCGTCCGCCGCCGCCGCATCTCGGGGTTAAACGTTTGCTCAACCAATAATAATACGCCATGATAAAATAAATAAAGCACCGGGGGTGGGGGGGGGGGGGGGGGGGGAGGGGAGGGAGAGCAGGGGGAAGTGAGGAGGGGGGGGGGGGCAACTCGCCGTCAACGAGTCGGGAAGAAAGCAAAGCGCTCATTCAGCGCAGCTGTG
Organism: Odontothrips loti; assembly: GCA_038380765.1. Classification (NCBI taxonomy): domain Eukaryota; kingdom Metazoa; phylum Arthropoda; class Insecta; order Thysanoptera; family Thripidae; genus Odontothrips; species Odontothrips loti. Next base: position 7,080,150 of record CM076251.1, read on the forward strand.
CTGTCGTTGTGGACCATGCCAAGATAATTTACGGCGCCCACCCCCCGTCCCGCCGCAGGGAGGAGAGACAGAGAGAGACATAGAGAGACAGAGAGAGACAGAGAGGGAGGGGTGAGAGGGAGGGAGGGAGGGCAGGAAAGAGAGAGTTCGCGGAAGGTCGGGGTAACGGCGGTGGGCTGTTCGACGGGGGTGTCGTGCGCCCGGCGCCCCTCCCCTACACCGTGCGGCCCGCGGCCCCGGTGGCCCCCGGGGGCATCTCGGACTCCTTCCTGGCAGTGACGGCGGCCCGGAACAGACGCCGATTACAGTGGAACAAAACGGGCCGGGCGGCCGCGGTGGCCGGAGGGCGAGTGCGGAGCCTGTGGTCCGCCGGCTGGCCTCTTGGCCTGGAAGACTGCGTCCGCCCCCCCTGCCGCCCCCGTCCGCCCCCTGCCGCCCCCGTCCGCCCCCTGCCGCCCCCGACCGGCCCCGGCCACCCCCGGCCAGACCGGCCTCCTCCTGGTCGCTGCACCCGACTGTGCGGGCAATCAAAGCGAATATCGGTCCGCAGCTGGTTCGTGCTGAGCGCGCTGGGGTTGAAAGCGGAAGGAGAGAGGGAGGGGGAGGGCATACGGGGTGGAGTGGGGAAGGACTGGCCGGGCCCAGCAGGCTCACAGCTCCCCCGCGGCCATGCCAATAGGGGGCCGAGGAATTTCCAGCGGCAGCAGCAGCGCTCCTGTGTGTGTGTGTGTGTGTGTGTGTGTGTGTGTGTGTGTGTGTGTGTGTGTGTGTGTGTGTGTGTGTGTGTGTGTGACACGATGGCGCTCCATGCGGCGTTCCAGACGGCGACCTTATGAGCCGGCCGGGGTGTCGTCGCACCACTCTAGGGAGAATCCCCCCCCCCCCCCCCACCTGTCCTTTCATTCCATGGACGCCTTGCCCCCCCCCCCCCCTCCTAGCAAAGTTGAGATGGCTCGTAACACACACCGATATCCGATACTTTTGAGGGCCGCCCCCCTGCCGCGCCGCCAGGGTAGGCAGCCCACAGCACACGGGTGTGGGCGGGCTGTGGGGGCCGCCGCGGTCCGTTGCGGTGCGCCCCAGACGCCCCCCCCCCCCCCCCCACTTCTTCTCCTCCTCCTACTCTCAGCCGGACTGCATACTTCGCTGTTGATTTCAGGTGAGCTTGCCCCTCCTGGCGTGTTGCGGCTGGGGAAGCAATGTCTGCGGTCTGCTGGAGGCGCGCAAGGCGAAAGAGAATGGGAGGGGAAAGAAAGAGAGGGAGACAGAGAGAGAGAGAGAGAGAGAGAGAGAGAGAGAGAGAGAGAGAGAGAGAGAGAGAGAGACAGAGACAGAGACAGAGAGAGCAGGGGGGGGGGGGGATCACTGGAAGTGGCCATGGTCAGTCAGCTGGATGGTGGTGTGGATAAAACGCTTCAGCACCCCCGGGCGTGCCGCGAGGGTGTCACGAATTTGTCGCAATTTGTGTGGTCTTTCGGCCTCAGAGTTAACAGTTTCTTTTATTCGCCTGTTTTCAGTCGCACAGCTGTAATCATGTGGGTTCCAAATGGGTTAACTAACACAAAGAGCTGGGAGTTTGTAACGACGTACGCACCCCGTCGCCTCCTTCCCACCCCGGCGAAAACCGAATTATGCGCACATAATTGTTTCTGCCTGCGTCGCCTGGACGCGCCGCGCTCCCCGCAAAGTTTGAGTCATCGCTCGTTCCATCGTTATTGGAGTGGCTGAAAGAGCAGCGAGAGCGAGGACACGAAGCGGCCAGAGAGAGAGAGAGAGAGAGAGAGAGAGAGAGAGAGAGAGAGAGAGAGAGAGAGAGAGAGAGAGAGAGAGAGAGAGAGAGAGAGAGAGAGAGAGAGAGAGAGAGCGCGAGAGGAGAGGACGCGTGTTTTCGTGGGGCGATGACCAGCCCTCACCGAAGAAAGCAAACTTGGGAAAGCAGGATATTGAAGAAGAAAATCATACATCAACCCCCTATTTTTCTTTACTTTTGCGCAGATATCGACGCGCAGTGTCTGACGATGCTTTCTTTTCTACCTTCAGCCAATTACTTCCGCAAGACTGAAAGAGGAAAAAGAAGGAGACAAAAGAAGGCACCTTTTGTTTTCAGGAGCCATACGAGATGTTGCTCTGCTTGTTGTGAGGACCGCACCCGGCAGCACAGCACTGCACAGCACAGCCCGTTACACGTTACATGCTCGCGTTACCTCTGCTGCGCTGCTATGCTGCGCTCTGCGCTCGCTAGCTGCGCGTGTTCTGGGGTAGGATTCCGCACCCCTCGCGGGCAGCAAAGTGAAATCGCTTCATTAAAATAATGAGGCGGCAGCACGGAGCACCACGGGGGGAGGGGGGGGAGTACTTACTCGTACCGCCGCCGCCGCGTGTCTGACCGCCTAAACTTGGCGCAGACCGCATTTAACTTGGTCGCTGCCGAAGCCGGTTATATGAAGGCCCGGGCTGGGCTGTCCCAGTGCGGGTGGCAATGGTAGTAGAGTTTCCTGCATGCGATATCGCGCCGGTCACCACGCCACTGCTCCCTCCTAATGTCTCTCTCTCGCTCTCTCTCTCTCTCTCTCTCTCTCTCTCTCTCTCTCTCTCTCTCTCTCTCTCTCTCTCTCTCTCTCTCTCTCTCTCTCTCTCTCTCTCTCTCTCTCTCTCTCTCTCGCCGCAACACACCTTTTCGTTGGATCAACTAACAAGTAAGTTCTCCCAAAAGAAAACCTTCTGCCTGCCTGGAAATCAACTAAAAAATCAGTTGCGGCTACTAATCATTTTTCCCCGTGGTTCAGAACATTCCGTAAACGCCGACGGCTTCACAGGGACTCAAACGACGAGGCTATGTGCCCAAGGCACCGTCCCTGCTGGAAAATGTTTTCGCGGGACCTACGCTTACTTTTCTCTCCCACATAGAGAATGTCAGACGTAAATCTCACGACACACAGACGCACACGACGCGATAAATCCCCATATTTGGCAGGCGGACAGGTGCATAGGGAGGGGGGGGGGGCGTCCGCGCTGTCGGTTCGGCGCTCTAATGCCTTACTGCTGACGTTTGACATTTCCAACGCGACGCGCGACGTGCGACGTGCTGAGCACACGACAGCAACACGGCTTAACACTCTGCACACACACACACACACACACGCACACACACACACACACACACACACACACACACACACACACACGCACAGGCCCTCTTGTGTGCCCCTCCAGCCACGAGGGCGGCGGTGTCTGCCCGATACTTTATCTTTCTCATATGAATTTTTTTGTACGTTTGTGGCTTACCTTTTCCCGTCGCTCTCGGTTGTCCTCACTTTGAATTTGTTCAATTTGTTCAAGTAACACTGTTTTAGTACTGAGATCAAAGTTGATGACAAACCTTTTGTTGAATGAAATTATTTTGTAAGCGCGTCGTTTGTGTACAAATTTGTATACAGTCCCCTTCCTCCATCTCTGTCCGCGTGCCCGGGCGGTAGTACAAGCCTAATTAATGGCGGAAGCAACTTCACGAAAACGCGTCTGGATGACGCAGCCGTGCTGTCGATCCCGCGGCTATAACCGGCGCCGGGCCGGGCTGCCCATTAATCTTAACCCCCTCCCTCTACTCCCCCCCCCCCACACTTTTTTTCTATTTCCGGGCTAAAAACTCGCCCTTCTCCGAGGGGGTTTTTACTCGGGACTTTCGTGTTCAGGGTATTACATAATACGTGTATTACGCGGTATTACGCCGGTGTTACACCAGTATTACAACCTATATTTTACCATTTTAGAGCATATTTAGTTATTTTTCGGTATTACATTACGTGTGATACCTTGATCAGGTGTACAGGGTATTACGCAAGTGAAAACCCCCTCGCCCTTCTCTCCCCGCCTGCTCCAGCCGCCCCCCTCTGCCCTGGCTGCCCCCCCTCTGCCCTGGCTGCCCCCTCCCCTGTGCACTCACCTCCCCTTCACAGCGGGGACGACGTCTGCTAGCAGCATGCTCCTCCGGCTCGCTCTTTTAATTTACCGACATCTCAGAGGCGCGGCGTCAGCACCCTTAAGCTTAGGCCTGCCGAGGACATTTTGTTGTCCCTTCATTAAAGGAGTGGCGTCCGTAACCGTGTCCCTGTCCGTGTCAAGCTGTTCGCCGCGCGCCGCTCCCCGAGGACGGGAGATCGAATCGGAGCCCGAGGCCGCCCCGCCCCGCCCCGCCCCGCCTGCTGCAGCCTCAGCGGGCCGCAAGCTCTAACGCCGCCCGAGGAAAAACGATGCACGGACATCTTTTGTTCTACTTCCTTGGTGCGGCTAGCTGTTCGCCTTGACCCTTTTTTTTATCTCGCCTTTTATTTTTTTAAAAAAGGAAGGGCAAAGTGCGCGGGGAGGGGGGGAGCAGTTAAGCACGCCATGGGCGTCATGGCTGACACAAGAAATGAGAGGAATACTTTAATTCTCTGGAGAGCCGGGTCAACGCTTCACTGAGTCTAAATATATTCACACTGATACCGCCGCCTCTTATTTTTCCCTCCTTTCTTTTTCAATTCAAACGCCGAGACTGGCAAAATCGTGTTCGGAAATAGAAGCATTTATCTTGTTCGCGGAGATGACGGGTTCGTTGATGGTGATGCGGCTCGGGCGAGCGGAGTCGACACCCAAGGCCGCTTCGTATCGGACCAACCAGTTTTCTCTTTTACTACAATGGGGCACAAATACTCACAAATAAATACACCAGACGTTTTACAGTTTTCGGATCAATAAGAGTCCTGACCGTGTATGCATATCTGGTCGAACGCTGAATTTTCTCTAATCACCGCCTTGGTGTGTCAAACGGATAAACGTGGACGGTTAAAATCTGAGAGACGGTGGCGGAGACTCGAACCCGGGCCAGTGACGGGTGAGCACCACCAGCACGCCGCAGCCGCAGCGACAAACAACCTGCAGGAACAGTGCCGTGTTGTGGTTACGTTACAGCCGTAAATGCGGCTGCCACGGGCTGCCGTATGATGTGTCGGCGCGTAACATTTTTAATGCACCCCCACCACCCCACCCCCTTCCCCCACCCCCTCGGCAAAGAGGGGCAGCGCGCAGGACGGTGGCTCGTCTCATGCATAAGGCGGCCAGAGCGAGGCGGCTCCGTGTGCAGCAGCGGTAGCAGCAGCAGTAGCTGCAGTAGCAGCAGCAGTAGCTGCAGTAGCAGCAGCAGTAGCTGCAGTAGCAGCAGCAGTAGCTGCAGTAGCAGCAGCTAGCAGCAGCAGTAGCTGCAGTAGCAGCAGCAGTAGCTGCAGTAGCAGCAGCAGTAGCAGCAGCAGTAGCTGCAGTAGCAGCAGCAGTAGCAGCAGCTGCAGTAGCAGCAGCAGTAGCTGCAGTAGCAGCAGCAGTAGCTGCAGTAGCAGCAGCAGTAGCTGCAGTAGCAGCAGCAGTAGCTGCAGTAGCAGCAGCAGTAGCTGCAGTAGCAGCAGCAGTAGCTGCAGTAGCAGCAGCAGTAGCTGCAGTAGCAGCAGCAGTAGCTGCAGTAGCAGCAGCAGCTGCGCTGACGCTGGAGTAACGCGAGACCCTCTCGTCCCGCCGATCACAACGCTAGGCAGAGAATGGCAGAGGAAAGGGGAAAAGGGCCCTTCCCATTAAGAATTCATGAAAAGTAGGTCGGCCTCGCCTCGTCTCGCTCCACATGGGCAGCGCACGGCGGGCAGCGCACGGCGGGCAGCGCACGGCGGGCAGCGCACGGCGGGCAGCGCACGGCGGGCAGCGCACGGCGGGCAGCGCACGGCGGGCAGCGCACGCGGGCAGCGCACGGCGGGCAGCGCACGGCGGGCAGCGCACGGCGGGCAGCGCACGGCGGGCAGCGCACGGCGGGCAGCGCACGGCGGGCAGCGCACGGCGGGCAGCGCACGGCGGGCAGCGCACGGCGGGCAGCGCACGGCGGGCAGCGCACGGCGGGCAGCGCACGGCGGGCAGCGCACGGCGGGCAGCGCACGGCGGGCAGCGCACGGCGGGCGGACACAATGAGCCGAGCCGATCCTAGGCACGCCGGGCACGCCGGGCCGCTCATTCTCATTCCCCATTCAAATGAAAGGTTTCCGGCGTCTGCGCGGCGCAGCCGATCGCGGGGACCGCAGAGTACAGCAAAGAGCTTTGTGGCGGGCGGGCACCGCACGCCGCGCACTGCTCGTGTCGCTTTGAGGACGACTTCATTATATATCGCGGTCCTCCGGCGGAGCTCCCGGCACCTCCGGGTCCTCCGGGTCCCCCGGGTCCTCCGAGGCCTCCAGGCGCCTCCCGGGGCCCCGTTTTCTCATAAAGTGCACAATGTTACGCACTAGACCGCGCAGACCGGTCCCCCTTTTACTCTGGCTGCGTTTCATTCATTCTCTACACTGACTGCGCTGCATAACACACACTCTCTCTCTTTCTCTCTCTCTCTCTCTCTCTCTCTCTCTCTCTCTCTCTCTCTCTCTCTCTCTCTCTCTCTCTCTCTCTCTCTCTCTCTCTCTCTCTCTCTCTCTCTCTCTCTCTCTCTCTCTCTCTCTCTCTCTCTCTCTCTCACACACACACACACACACACACACACACACACACTCACAGTTGAGCGCCTTCCTACTTCTTGCGAAAATTGAAAACGAAAAAACAGCACGGCCCGCGGTACATACGAAGCCGCTGTCGGCGTTCTTTGAGGCGGGCGGCGTGAGTGTGGCCCCAGCTGCCTCCGACGCCTCCGCCGTCCGCGCCACCCCCACCACCCCGCTGCCGCCTTCGCCGCCCCCGCTGCCTCCGCCACCCCCACCACCCCGCCGCCGCCCTCGCCGCCCCCACTGCCTCCGCCACCCCTACCTGCTCTGCGTTTGCGCTTCTCCTTCGGAGAGAAATTCCCGGGAATACACCATCACGGAGATTGAGTCATTATTTGTGATTCCATAGAACGCCAATAACCATCTGGTAGTGCGCCCGCCGAGCCAGCCCGTCTACGGTGGGGTCCGGGGGATCTGGCAGGGCTGGATCCGGGGGTAGAGAAGAAGAGGGGGGGGGAGTCTGACGGGGGGCTTGAAGGCTGCCGTCGGCCGCCGTGTGTGCGGCGGGAGCGCCATCCCTTGCCACGCGATACCATCTTCATGGCCTCCGTGAGGCTCCTTGCGAGTCGGCCAGGGGTAGAGGAGGGGAGGGGGGTCGCCTGTTTGTGTTCTCACTCTTCTTAAACGGCCGGCCAGGCCCCCGCCCCCCCGCCCCCCCCCCCTGCCCTGCCGAAGTTTGTTGCTGCGCTGGCTGTGGGCGTAACGTTGCTGTTTCTCGGCCCCTCAACGGTCCTGCCGTGCCGGGCGGGCTGGGGGGGGGGGGGGGGCGGTGAGGCCTACATGACATCGGCAGCACAGGCGCGGTGGGGGCCCAATCCTCCCCCGAGCGCTGCCAACAGAGCTGCCAACAGCTCTGGCCATAGCGACGCCAAGCGAGCTCGACCGCGCCGAGCTGCCGAGGCGGACCCCGAAGCGAAGCATGTTGCTGCTGCTGCTGCTGCTGCTGCTGCTGCTGCTGCTGCGCCAGGCATTTCGGCGCCATCCTGCAAACTGTCTGGCTGTGCAAATTGCTAATTTATTCTCGCAGTGTCGCGCCCGGCGCATCCCGCGCTGTGCCGTACTTTCCTGAACACAAAAACAAAAATTTCGTGCGAAAGTGAGGGATGCGAGAAACGTTTTTTCCTTTAAAAAAACAAAAACAAAAAAAAAAAAAAAAAACAGAAAAAACACATACCGCTTTTCAGTCTGTTTAATTGCCCTGTGAACGTGCTGAGGCTCGCCCTGAATCCGCTGCGTCGCGTCGTTCCCATTCGAGTCGCAGGATTATTCTGAACAAGTGCCCGTTGAAAGTCTGCGGGTAAACCGATTTGAACGGGACACGGCGGCGACGCGGCGTCCTGGTGAACTTCAAAGGTGGCGTGGCGGGGTGCGGCGAGGCGTGGCGAGGCGCGGCGTGGCGTGGCGTGGCGAAGCGTGGCGTGGCGTCCCACCCCAGTGGACCCCTCGCACGCTTGCACCCCTGACGGCACGTCTCGTCCCTTCGTTGTCGCCCTCCACCGCGTCGGCGCCGTTAGCGTGTGTTTACTCAGCTGTCTTTGGGGGCGGCGCCTATGCTGCTGCTGCCACTGCTGCCGCCGCCGCAGCCTTCCTCTTGTGCAGATTGCAGAAACGTTCTCTGCTTAGCGCCGCCTGCGCCATCACCGCCCCCCTACTGGGGCGGTTGTGGCTGTAGGGCGCTGCGCCCTGCCTGCTGCCCTTCCCTCCCCGACGCCTTTGTTCGATTGCACCCGCCTTTCCTTGCGCGGTGCTGGACCAGGAGGGCCGCCCTTACGCGCCGCCCGCCGGTGACTTTGGAAATTCCCTTTTGTTTCTCGGTACGCTCCATGGCGCCTGCTGTGGCGTGTTTAACAAAAGCAGGCCGCCGCGGCATCGGATAATAGTTGACGAGGTCACGTATGGTGTTCTCAAGGAACACTTCTATGGCCTCAACAAAGTGTCGAAAGTGCTGTTGATTATGATGTCAGGATAACGAGCCGCGGCATTTTTAGCAGATTAACTTTCTTCCCCCCCCCCCCCCTCCGCTGGTTGAATCCTCTAAAACACGCCGTCTGCGCGCTCCGCGAATAGAATCCCTTCCCCGCGGCCCGTGTCTTCCGCCAGAGATGACGCGAACGGAACGCCTTTCATTAGCATAAAGTGAGCATCTGCGGTGAGTCGACCCGCCCCGCGTCCTCTCATAGCGACTCGGGCGACCTCTCAAAACACCGGGCTCTCTACGAAGGAAGCCCCCCTCCGTAAAGAGAGTGGCACCCCCAATGGAATACAGGCCGATTGATAGAATCAAACCAGAGCAGCGCTGCCGCACCCGCGCCGCACCGCTGCGCTCATACAAAGCCCCCCCCCCCAACCCCGCTCCCTGAGCGCAGCTAGCGCCGTCATGTTCCCGACGCACCGGGAGGAGGGGGGTGGGGGGTGCGAGGGGTGCTGGGCTGGTCCGGGCCGGGGCCATAGAGACTAAGAGAGTCTCTCTCAGACCCGCGCGAACAGCCGAGCCGTGCGAACCAAACTGTGGCGGCGGCCGCACCGGGCGCTTGCGTTGCTAGCTGCTTTTTATCCCCCCCCCCCCCCCATCCGAGTCAAGTCCTATTCCTGGTGTGTCCGGCCGTCTCGTTTTAATGAGAAGCAAACAAACGGTTACGGGGCGACTTGACCACGCCACACGCCTCGCCACACGCGCTCTGGAGCTAGACACTAAGTCAGTGCTCTTTGGGGCGCTGGGCGTGGCGGCGTGCGCGCTCTGCAAAAGCCTCCCTCCCTCCCTCCCTTCCTCCCTCCCTCCCTCCCCCTCCCTCCCTCCCTCCCTCCCTCCCTCCCTCCCTCCCTCCCTTCCTCCCTCCTTCCCTCCCTTCCTCCCTCCCTCCCTCCCTCCCTCCCTCCCCCCTCCGGCACGACGAGGCTCCCCGTCCGCTCCCCGGCCGGGCCTCAGACGGGGAGATGCTCGTTAGGGAAGTCTCATCCCAGCCCCGCACCTCCGCCCAGACCGCGGTGGCGGTGATGTGCCCCCCCCCCCCCCCCCCCCCCCCGCCCCTCCTCCCACTGCCGGGCCACGGGGCCGCCTACACCACACCGCACACGGCCTTGAGGATGACACCCAAAGCAGCATTGATCCAGGTGTGGGAGTCCTGTAAACACAGGATGGTGTGGGGCTTATCTGATTGTTGGCAATGCTCTGCGTGCTGCGCGCGGGGCCCCCCGCCGAGCCCCTCTCCCCAGGGGACCCCCTGCAAAGAGAGAGGGGGAGAGGGAAAGGGAGAGAGAGAGAGAGAGAGAGAGAGAGAGAGAGAGAGAGAGAGAGAGAGAGAGAGAGAGAGAGAGAGAGAGAGAGAGAGAGAGAGAGAGAGAGGAGAGAGAGAGAGAGAGAGAGAGAGAGGAAGAGAGAGAGAGAGAGAGAGAGAGAGAGAGAGAGAGAGAGAGAGAGAGAGGAGAGGGAGAGGGAGAGAGAGAGAGAGAGAGAGAGAGAGAGAGAGAGAGAGAGAGAGAGAGAGAGAGAGAGAGAGAGAGGGCTCCCTTGGGACTTAGAGGGATAGACAGCGAGCGGGGAAAGGGAAAGGGGCACAGTAGCGGCGTACAATAGAGGCGGTGAGGAATGGAAACTCGGGCCGTCTAAATAGGACGGCACCTGGCTCTGTGCTGTTCTCCGGTGCCTCCGGTGCCTCCGGTGCTCACTGGGTGTAGTCTGTAGTCTCATGCGGTGTCTGCTCACATGCATTCTGCGCTACAGCATGTTCCTCGCTTTTCCTGGAGTGAGGACTCCCCCCTGCGGACAGCACTGGCTTTTTCTGGAGTGAGGACTTCCCCCTCAGGACGGCCCTGGATGTTCCGGGCGGATGCAGACTCCTCTCTGAGGACGGACCTGGATGTTCCGGGACGCGCTTTTACTGCGCGCCGAAGGCTGAAGGCTTAACGCTTCCTCGCTAAATCAATGTTATTTCTTTTTCGCGGGCCGACGGTGCATGCCAAACGGAAATAGCTGACGAAGTTCACCGCGCGGTTTGAATGAACACGTGTGGGCCCACACATACACACACACACATACACACACACACACACACACACACACACCCGCTCGCAGGTCGGACGTGGAGCGATGGCCGACCGAAACGTTCCGATGTCGTTCTGGGCCCCACCGGATCCGCCGGGAACTGCCGGGCCGGGCCCCACGAGGTCACCAGATTGCCCACGCATCACCTCACCTCCGGCCGCACGCGCACCCCTAGCGCCGTCTCTCTCTCTCTCTCTCTCTCTCTCTCTCTCTCTCTCTCTCTCTCTCTCTCTCTCTCTCTCTCTCTCTCTCTCTCTCTCTCTCTCTCTCTCTCTCTCTCTCTCTCTCTCTCTCTCTCTCTCTCTCTCTCTCTCTCTCTCTCTCTCTCTCTCTCTCTCTCTCTCTCTCTCTCTCTCTCTCTCTCTCTCTCTCTCTCTCTCTCTCTCTCTCTCTCTCTCCCTCGCTCTCCTCTCCCTTGGATTGATTTGGACGGAGGGAGACGGACAGATCTCTCTGGACCGCAGCAGCCCACAATAAGGGGCCCTCCCTGTCTCCTCTCCCTAAGTGGATTGCTCGGCTCAGCTAAGGCGCCCCCTCCCCTTCTCTCTGCAGCCGTCGACCAATCACTGTCCATTACAGGCAGTAGCGGTGGACTACCGGCTTCACATCGAATTATTAGCCAGCATCAGTCGGGCGTGACGAAGCGTAAGAGAATGTAAGGGTCCGCTGGTATTGGAACCCGCGGCCAGCGGACTGCCTCGTCACTGCTGGGTGTGTACTCGCGCTCTCTGCATGCCGCTGGAGCGTGCTGGCCGCGGCAGCCGGGCCAGCAGCACTGTATTGGTGGCGCGGCAGTGGCGGTGGAATTGTTGCGAAAACATTTCATTTAGTATCTCGGCCGCTTGGCTTGCGGCCCGCGCCCGGCCCGGCCCGGCGCAGCTTGGCATGCCTTTTCCCCTCCACAACCCGCTTGCATTAACATTCGTTTTTCATCCCCCACCCCTTTACATCTGGCTACGGAAAAATGACTGGAATTCCTCTTATTCCCGCCCCTTCCCCCCTCTCCATCTTTCTTTTCCTTCAAGTTTACTCTCTCCTCTCTCTGGCTTTGAAAAGTAAATACAACGGCCCCGCTGAAATTCCGTTGAATCCGCCGCCAATAACGTTTGCCTCGGACTCCTTAAACGGTGGAGTTATTTATATTGCTGCTCCTCCCTCTGCCAGCGGATGCATGCACACTGGTTGAGGAAGCCCTCTTTCCTTAAAAAGCAACAACAACAAACGGGGCCAATACGACCCAGGTTTCTTCTGGAAAACAGCGAACAATAGCGTGGAGCACCCCTGCGAATACCAGGATAGGCCAGCCCGCACGTCTGTTGTGCGTGGAGCGACTGAGGTGGCCTACCTAGCAGGCGCTGTGCATGCCGAGATGTATCCTTCTAGGTTGGAAAAACACCATCCAAGAATAGGATAGGAAGCATACAAGTGTGTGACGGCCCGAGTCACCTCACAGCCAGCCAAGGCAGCCTTATGGATACCCTCTAGTGCCGGCCCACCTAACATTATTAGTTTGCCGCACTCGCTACGTATTTTCAGCTTTCTTACCGAGAGTAAAAGGTAGCTGACACCTTAAACAAGCTATCATCAGCTAAAAAAATCAGTTTGTTCCGCTCTGAAACTTATTTCAAACTTTGCCGTCAAATGCTGAACGATTGCTGCCGTCGTGATCATGATAGTCGAATCCATGGGACTGACGCGAGTGAGAAAGACAGAGACAGCTAACCGCACAACATGACGCTGCTCAAGCTCGTACGGCGCACTGGCATAACAGCACACACACACACACACACACACACACACACACACAACACAGACACGCGCGCACAGACTCACACTCATAAGCACACGCACGCACACAAATGTTGCTGCGCTGGCTTCATAGATCAGCGGGATTTACAACGCTCGCGCCTTCATACACACTAATTGCGAGCGAAGCGACAGCGTTCCCCCTCCCCCCTTGCCACACACACACACACATACACACACACACGCACAATCCCTCTGGCTTCCATCATGGGAGGCCGAGAACGCACAGCCCCACATACGCCCACATATGCTTTTTGGCCGGAGCCCTAACGGCATTGCGCGAGCGCAGGCTTTGAGTCTCGCTGCTGCTGCTGCTGCTACCCTGCTGCTAATTCCGCCTCTCTATCCGTGCGTTTGTGTTGCCACATGGATCGCCTACACTGTGGACTGTGGAAGTGTTCTGGGGCGCGGGCTCAGCTTTTGACATGCTCCAGAACATGCAGTGGGAAGAGTTTGTCATCTCAAGCTGTCCAGCTTGCCGTGTTGATTCGCAGTCAGCAGTGCACACCGCCGCCTGTTGTAGCCTTATCCCGCCTCTCAGCCCGGCACGGCCCCGGCACGGCCCCGGCACGCCCCCTGCAGGCAGAGACTCTCTCCATGATTCCGCGCTGAGCCCTCGTTAAACACAGATACGCACACACCCAAGCACCATCACATATCCCCGAGGGCTCCGAATGCATAAAAGATCTGCTCGTATCTTAGCAAAGCCACGCTCGCACCACACACATAAAACGACATTGAGTAGAAGAAATGATATTTTTGAGCAGTTTTTTGCGGGGGGATAAGCGACCGCGTACGTCAATATGGGCTGATTTTTTCCCCCCTTCCTACCAGGCAAGGCCCTGCAAAGAAGAGAGAGAGAGAGAGAGAGAGAGAGAGAGAGAGAGAGAGAGAGAGAGAGAGAGAGAGAGAGAGAGAGAGAGAGAGAGAGAGAGAGAGAGAGAGAGAGAGAGAGAGAGAGAGAGAGAGAGAGAGAAAGAGAGACACTTTCGGCTGTTAGCTGACACGGCCGGCGTTCTCCGGGAGCGGTCGGGGATCGTGTTCCAGAGCACTAATTGGCGTGGCACGGATCAGGAAGCGGTTGGATTCCTCCCGAAAGTGGCTTTCTCTGCCGGCCGCCATCCGAGGTCCGCGGGCCTGTGGCGCCCCGGGCCGCCGGGACCCCGTGCGGAGAGGGGCGTGGCGGCCACTGACAAGAAGGCGTCCCCGCATGATCGGAGCACTCGCGCACGCGCGCACGCGGACCATTAATTGCGCGTGCGTTGCATTCCGTGACTTCCCCGTTTCCCCTCTGCCTGTCTATCTCTCTGAACCTCCATATCTCCCTTCGCTGTCCCTCCCTCGCTGCTTCCGCCCCTCTCTCTGTCGCACTGTCGTGTCGCTGGCGTGTTGTGGTACTATCGGAGGAAGCGAGGAGGAGGGGGAGGGGGTTCTGGGAACAAAGGGTGCACTCGGGCGAGCGCGGCGGTGCGATCGGAACCTCCGGGTTCCTGTCGCCCCGCCGTCCCCCTCCCCCTCCCCCTTCCCCCTCTCCCCCTCCTTCTGAATTGGGAACTGAGGGCTCCCTGCTGCAGAGGAATCCCAGGGCTGCACTACTTGTCGTGGCCACCGGCTCGACAGACTGTATCCAGTGCTCAGAGCGGCTTGCAGCGTCTCTCTCTACTTCTCCGTCCTCCCTATCCCCTTCCCTCTCTGCCTCTCTCTCTCTCTCTCTCTCTCTCTCTCTCTCTCTCCCTGCCTCTCTCTCCCTCTGTCCTCTGTCTCTCTGTCTCTCTCTCTGCCTCTCTCTCTCTCTCTCTGTCTGTCTCTGTCTGTCTGTCTGTCTGTCTGTCTGTCTGTCTGTCTGTCTGTCTGTCTCTCTCTCTCTCTCTCTCTCTCTCTCTCTCTCTCTCTCTCTCTCTCTCTCTGTCCGCAACGGAAGCGCCTGGCTGGCTCCGATAAGATGATGAGGTGTAAGGCAGGAATGGTTGCGGGGCACAGAGGACTGCCCTTCCAGGTCAGTGGCCACGCGGCCCGTGGCGGGGCGAGGCGGCTCCGTCCGAAGGGCGCGGCGGGGAGCCGAGGGGAGCGGGGGAAGCCGAGGGGGGGCGGGGGGAGTAGAGGGGGGCGGGGGGAGCCGAGGGCACCGGAGGGAGAAGAGGGGGCCAGAGGGAGCAGTGGGGAGCCATATTGTTGCAAATGATTAGAATAAAGTTCGCGGTGCACAGCGGCAGTGGGGGAGCACGGCGCTAGTGTTGAGGGGCCCTAGCGAGCACCCGGAGCGAGGACCCGGAGAACGGCGGCGTGACGTCAGCAGATCCGCGCACTGGTGTAACGCACGCTGAAGTGGGCTCTGAAGCGCGACACGAAAGTTGTGTATAGCTGCCAAGAAAACAGTTCTGACGAGAGTGTTGAACAGGAAATGGGTTGAGTTGTGCACCGCTCAGGGAAGGAGGGCCCCCAGGGGTCCCCGGAGGACCGGCCGCACGCCCCTTACTCAGAGAGACGGCATATGGTAATGCCCGTACCAACTCTGGCGTGTCCTGCAAGGGACTCTGCTATCGCAGCCGGACAGACTCCACCACCTGCCCTCACCTCCCCCTCCCCCCCCCCCCCCCCCCCCATCCCTGCCCACGACAAGTAGCGCCTGGATCGTCCTGAGCCTTGCACCGGCCGGCAGGCGAACATGAACCCGGGAGAAGTAAGCCCAGGCGCGTCGCTGCAAGCGGCCCGGTGTAAGTGGACGTGAGCCTAATTGCCGCGACGGGAACCCCTCCCCCTATTTCTCTCATTACCCACCCCTCATACCTGGAGCTAATTATGAATGTTATGTTGCAGGTGAGTGCCGGAGCGGCTGCCGCCGGGGGCAGCTCTCAGCTGCTGCAGCCACAGCCTGCTGCCGCTGCTGCCACCTCTGGCGTACTTTCGAGCTCGGAGTCCGACCGAGTCCCGTAAGCTGCAGTGGAGTTCGTCAAGCCGACCTACTTACCACAGATATTCGCACAAAAAATTACTCTCAGACCTGTGCATAACTTTTGGATACCCGATCTTTTTTTCGTTTTTTCGAGGGAAAAAGGAGGGTAGGGGTAGATACAGACAGCGCCTGTCGCTCCACACATATGGAAACACGCATTAGAATAACGGCCTTGCCATGTGTGGTGGTCGTGTCGCGTCGTCTCCGTATCGTGTTATGCAAATTTAATTTCCGTGCCCAGTTAACGGCTGGCCGGTGGCTGCCGTCGGTTGCGGTGGCCCGGGTCCCAGTCACATGACGGTTTTGTCGCTATCGCCCCCCGCGTGTGTTCATCCAGCGAAGTCGTTACCCGGCATTTGCATTCCAAACTACTAGTTTGTCCGCCGCAAACAGCGGTGGCGTTGCCAGAGGCGTTCGATGGCGGGCTGGTGTTGGCGGGCGGCGAAAGAAGCGGCAGGGTGCCGTATGGAGCGTCGCGGACCGCCATGGAACGTCGTGGAGAATGATTTGTACTTTCAGAAAAAAATACGGCACGGAAATTCGACAAATTGACCGTAAAGGGGAGCTTCCACAGGGGTTTTTCACATGCAGGGTTGAAAAAATCATACGTAGAAAAAATCACAGCAGGTAAAAACAAATTGACACCTTTCAAATTATAAAAATTAAGCAAGTTTTGGATTGAAAAAAAAAACAGTTCTGAGGGAAGGGTGTGATATTTTCACCTGCATGTGATTGTTTGCCCAGCGTGATTTAAATACCTGCACTCAAGGGTCCGTCCCGCAACCTGCGCATGCCGCCATATTCCTAAAACTGCTTCTGTCAGAGGGCACTCGTGCCCGCCTCGGAAAAGAAAAGTCGACAAATGTAAAAGATTCGAAAAATTAATCCGAGATGGGTAGCCGCTGGGCTCCATCGCGATCGCAAACAACAGCGGAGCGGGCTCTATGCTGCACCCGGACCGGGCTGGGCTGGCTGGGCGTCACTGTGGGCTGCCAGCCCCAGCGCTCTTGTGGACCCGGCGCCTATACAGGCCGCTCGCTCCACCCGAACCTGAATTAGATTCATGAAATGCATAGCAGATTAAAAAGTTAGTTCCCCGCTCCTCCCCGCTCTCTCTCTCTCTCTCTCTCTCTCTCTCTCTCTCTCTCTCTCTCTCTCTCTCTCTCTCTCTCTCTCTCTCTCTCTCTCTCTCTCTCTCTCTCTCTCTCTGTCTCTCTCTGTGGGCGGCTTTGCAAGAGCGCCGGTGGCATGTCGCTGTGATGCGAAAATAATTGCCTTAAGGGAAATCACTGTACGCGCGGACCCCCCTCTATACGCTGGCGTTTTTCCCTTTCGCGCTTTCTACATTTAACGCTGTTCTTCCTCCTCTTCCTTCGTCCCTCCTAGAGAGAGAGAGAGAGAGAGAGAGAGAGAGAGAGAGAGAGAGAGAGAGAGAGAGAGAGAGAGAGAGAGAGAGAGAGAGGGGGGGGGGCGTTCGGGCGATGCCCTGACGTACCCCTTCGCGAGAGCACCGCTTTGACGCTCGCTTTGACGCGGTCTCAACGGCAGCGGCAAGTTCGTCCTCCTGTGAGGTCAGAAGGGTCGTGGCTCTGCCTCTGCCCTCGTTTAGTATATGGAGAAGGAAGACCTCGGGGTATGGGTTATACATGGGCGTTTGTTCTGGGCGTTGCGTTGAAGCAGAGAGTTAGTCAAAGTAAGTCAGGATAGTCAAAAACAAACAAAGGGCAAAAAAAATCGATTTGTAGTGTTGTTTTTTGTGTGAGGGAGGGGGGGGGGGCTAAAAGACCTTCTCACAAAAAATGAACTCTAAATATAACAAACAGAATATCTATAGTCAATAAGTGATTGAAAGTCGACTTTCGATGGGAGAGCTCTAGGCCCATGCGGCTCTGCCCTCGCTCGGGACCTCCGCAGCTTACTGGACCGGACCGCACGGACGCCGCGTCGTGTTCATATGTGCACTCGGTCGGATGATGGAGCGGTTTCGGGACGATAGCATCTGATGGTCCGGGCTGACCGCAACTGGCTGGGGGGCGACCGGGGGTCTCACGCGGGGACAGCCGGGTGTAGCGGGAGAAAACCGCGGCAGAATTGGAATCCTAATGCGGCTCGCGCTCGGCGGGTGGTGCCTTCCTTTTCCTCCTCAAACATTTGGACGTGCCTCTCTCTCTCTCTCTCTCTCTCTCTCTCTCTCTCACCCTCTCTCTCTCTCTCTCTCTCTCTCTCTCTCTCTCTCTCTCTCTCTCTCTCTCTCTCTCTCTCTCTCTCTCTCTCTCTCTCTCTCTCTCTCTCTCTCTCTCTCTCTCTCTCTCTCTCTCTCTCTCCCTCTCTCTCTCTCTCTCTCTCTCTCTCTCTCTCTCTCTCTCTCTCTTTCTCTATCTCTCTCTCTCGCTGTCCTCCTCCGGGTGGAAGAGTGGTGTGGAGCTGCCGCTGCGTCCTAATGGGCCCTGTCATTGAAAGGCGCCCCCCTCCCCCAACCCCCCTCCCAGCTTCAATACTCACGCGCCACTCTCCCCGCACCGACCAGTACTGACCGCCGGCCCGGATGACGGCGCGATTTTTCGAAATCAATTGTTGTGCGCAATGAGTTGGCACAACGCCATGCTGTCATGGCCGGTTCCGCGAGAAAAAGATGAGGGGGGCGTGGGAGTGTTGGTGGTGGGGTAGGCAGGAAGGCGTGGGGGAGGCGGGAAGGCGTGGGGGGTGTCTGTTCCGCCGGGAGTAGGGTGGGATGCCGAAGGAGGGAAAGGCCGTGAGCCCCCCCTCCCCCTCCTTCCCTCATAGCAGCCAGCCTAAACGGGGAGCACGCGGATGTAAAGTGAGGGGAAGGAGGGGAGGGGGGATCGGTTCATTCTATTACTGCCTCGGGCAGAGGATGAAATCCGGCACAGGGCAGCTGCTCAGGCCGCTGTCATGGGCTTCCTCGGGCATGGTCAGGGCCGGCGATTGGCAATCTCGGCCGGAAACCGCCCCTCTGCCGCGCCCTCTGAATAGTTGTGTTCCCGACAGTAATTTGGAATCAGCAGAAGCGACCGCCACACGCAGGGCTGCGAGGGCGCGCCGGGTAGGCCAAAGCCTTAGAGGGCCGAGCCTGGGCGGCCCAGCCTAGGGCGGGGTGGGCGTTAATTACGGGAGACATTCAGGGGAGGAGGAGTGGTGGACACTTTCCCGGCACCACAGCGGAGCTGTGTGTGCCTGTAGTGTTGCGGAACAGGTGGCTCTCATGTCGCGCTCGATACGAATGCCGACCGTGAACTTGGTACTACCATTATGTTACAGAAGTGCGGATCGGAGGTGCGCCTGTCAGGTGTTGCCTACTTTGGCGTAGTTTGCCTCGGCGCTGTGACAGTGCGGGCGGTTCTTGCTATCTGTTCGGCTCCGCGCACGGCACGGCACGCCTCTCTGAGAGTCCATTCCCTGTTCAAACATTATTGGAGTGAGGAAGTGTTGGCCCTGGTGCTGCGCAGAGGCAGGCAGTCAGGCAGGCGGCAGGCAGGCAGGCGGCAGGCAGGCAGGCAGGCAGGCAGGCAGGCAGGCAGGCAGGCAGGCAGGCAGGCAGGCAACGCGTCGTCTCAACAAACGGATGGGACGGGGCGCGGGCGGTGCACGACGACGTCCAAGTCAAAGAGTTAGTTGACTATTCGCATCGATCGGCTCGAGAAGTTGGAGAGCGGCAGGCAGGCGGCAGGCAGGCGGCAGGCAGGCAGGCAGGCGGCAGGCGGCAGGCAGGCAGGCAGGCGGCAGGCAGGCGGCAGGCAGGCGGCAGGCAGGCGGCAGGCAGGCGGCAGGCAGGCGGCAGGCAGGCGGCGCCGAGGCAGCGCCTTGTCCAAACAGGCGGGAGGGCGTCGAAGCGGCGCGCACAACACGTGTATAATTTACCGGCCCGCCCGACCCTTCCGGGCCTTCTTCGGGCCCCCTTCGGACGGGCGGGGGCGCCCTCGTCTCGGCCGACGAGTCAGCTGAAAAGAGACACAAACCTCTCGAAACGATTCGTGAAACACAGTTTGTTGTTGGACTTGTGATGGGATACAGAAGCATTGACGCGCGCGGGAGTCGGGGGCGACAACAAAGTAGCCGAAAACTCGCGCAGAAGATCGCGGAAAAAGGGATCCGTTTGCGTCGCTTTTGCAGCCACGACTTGGTGTACCGTGAGCCCCGCCCCGCACTCACCCCACGGCTCCAGCCGCTGTTTACGAGGCGTGCTAGCGTGCCTTGTAGCGTGCCTTGCGGCGTGCTGCTGGCTGACGTGTCCGCTGGCGTGCCCCTTGGCGTGCTCGCCGCACTGTCGCGCCCACGTCTGCGTATGGATGGGCAGTCGTTAGTCAGCACTCACCGCCGAGGAGCCCAGCCAAGTCCCTCCCCCCCCCCCTATTCCCTTTTATAGCCGCCGACGCAGGTGTGAGCAACAGGGGGAGGAGGAGGAGGAGGAGGTGGGCTCATCAAAAAATAGGCGCCGATAAATATTTTACGTCGCGATATTTCGCGCTCGTTTTTTTAGAGTTATTTTTCTTTTTCACGCGGCGTGTTGCGAATCGTCACGATACGCGCCAAGCGCCGCGCAGAGCTGCGCCGGCATGGCCGGGCCGGGTACTTAAGGGAACCGGCACGACGGCGGTGGCGGCGGCCTGAAGATTCTCGCACAAAAGAGCGGCTGAACGGCTGTCGGAACACGGAACGGGCGATACTTCAACAAGCCACCGGGATAAAAATAGGGAAGAGAGAGAGAGAGAGAGAGAGAGAGAGAGAGAGAGAGAGAGAGAGAGAGAGAGAGAGAGAGAGAGAGAGAGAGAGAGAGAGGGAGAGAGAGAGGATCATGCGATTTGTTTTCCTTGTGTAAGTGAAACGCACGGATGGAGCAGGGAGACGGAATTTGGAATGAGGCAGACTTACGTCGCGGAAGGAGGTCAGAATGTGTCACATGAAATAGTGACTAGGTGAGGGGGAAACGGGCGGGCGGGAAGCGGGTGGCGCTGTGAGGGGAGCGGCGGGAAGAGAGGATAACTCGTCGAAAAGAGCGCGAAACTGCTAGAGGAGCGGCGGAATTGGCGACAGCGAAAATGGGAAAGATCAAGAAAACGGGGACAACTAAAAACGGAACGTGGGGGAGAGGGGGATGAAAGAAGAGAAGTTGAGGAAGGAGTGGAGGAGGAAGGATCTCGCCGTGTGGTGGAAGTTCCTCGAGGAAGTACACACACACACACACGCGCGTAGACAAACAAACACGGACCGGAGATGGTGCGCGGTGACGGAAGTGAAGGAGGGTGCTGGCAGCGCTGCCGTCTCGCGGTGCTCTTTTCCGTGTGCAAGAAGTCTTTGTTGTTGCTCCGCCTTCTAATTCGCTTCGCCAGTCTCTGCTGCTCGTATTTGTATCTTTGCCAGGCGGCAGCGGCGGCTGCGCGACGACGCCGCACCTGACTACGGTGCGCGGCGCTTGCGCAATTTGTCATACCCGCTGCGCTGCTGCGTTGTTTGATTCGCGAGTACTTCACCTTTGTCGAGAGTGCAGGGCGGGGAGGCGGGCCAGAGAGGCGGGCCAACGGGCTCTGGCCCGTGGCGTGGGACCGTGTAATTGGATTCAGCTTAAATCCCATTGTGTGCCAAGGAAACGAAACGAAACGAGCGCGCGCTGACTGGGTGTCTGTCTATGCGGCGTGTGCCGAAGGCGCTGGCCGAACCATGGCGTTCTGCTCGCGCGTGTTGGGGACCGTTCAAGGCCCACGTGCCCCCTGCGCGAAAAATCACTGACGCGGTGAATGTGCATGGAACCGTCCATTGGGAATCGAACCCACCGAGCACGTGCAGGCACGCAAGCTCCTGCCACAGTTCGCTCTAGCACCCACTCACACACGCTGCACACAATTTTTTTTTTAAAGGTCACGTGGTTTGTGAACGTCCCCTTGCTGTCGAGGCTGCTACACGCCGCGTTGGTGGCGATGGGACCATCCTACGCAGTCATACCGACTACGAACGACGATCCTTCGAGTACCACTGGCTGAAAAAAAAAAAAATACAAATCTCAGATCCGGGACGGGATATCACGAACTGTGATAACGCGCACAGCCAGGGTGCCCTTTGCCAGAACTCCTCCTCGGCCTCAGCCACCCGCCTAGAACCCCTCTCCCCCCTCAGTGTCTTCGGTTCCTATCCGCTCGGTGTCTCTTCCTCGTTCCCCGCTGCCTTTTCTTATTTTAGAGGGCTATCATGTACTTTTTATACCCATCTTCCTTATTCATTCCGCGATGTGCCCTTCCTGGGGCGCTCAGCCCCGTAACTGGCCGGAGGTCGGGCGGCAGTTGTGCGCGGCGGAGGTCCATGGGGCCGCAGGGCCGCGCGCTCACGTGAACGGGGTCGCCTCCATGCGCTGAGAGCCGCCCGGAGACCACCGCGCCGGAACCATGTCGCCCGGAAAAATAGCGCCGCCTGGAAACGGGGCGGAATCGAAAGTCATATGAGGGAAGAAAAGAATGGGGCCAGAGCCGCAGGAGCTAGTACAGAACATAATGTATGCAAGATTATTTTTTTCGGTAAATATTATAAAAAACATAAAGTAGAGTGTATAACGGGTAGGCTTGCGGGGAGAGGCACGGACCGGAAGGTGACTTGACTGGGCTCTCGGTGACACGGGGTCGAGGTACTTGCCTCTGGATCCGCTTTCTCTCGCTGCCAGCACCGAGTTTCCACCCCGCGCAATCCATAAGTTTTGCTGGCGCGGTGGCATGGAGCCGGGGGTTCAGCCCTGGCCCTGGCCGAGTCGTACGTGGTAAAGCCCTTCCCTCCCTTCCTCCCCTCGAGGCTCGAGGGGCACTCGGTATCCGTGAGCGTCGGCGCGGGGAGGACACTGGTGGCAATAGATATCTGCGGATATCTCTTCCTGTCACGGGACGACGACGTGGTGGCCGGTGGTGGCGGTCGGAAGGGTGGCTCTCGCGCAGCCGCCCGGGCCGGGAGTGCCGCAACCTGCTGCGTGAAGGCCTGCCTATCCATCATCTCCGAGGAGCCAAGGTGGTGTTCGGGGCACCGTACTATACTTTTGTGCGCAGCGTATTGGGAGCAACTGCACTGCAGGGAGAGCTTACGGACGGTGCTTCGAAGACCGATAGAGTGCAGCCGTGAGCGCGCGTGCGAGACGCCCCCGCGGGCGTGTGACTGTCAGTCGGTCGAGTTAGCAGTGTGTTCGCAGCCGTGTCAGAGGCCTCAGGTGGCCCGGCGGGGTGGGCCGCGGTGTTTGGGGCCGCCGTTGCGGTCCGCAGGTGTAATGAAGGAAGAAAGCCATTAGGGACTCGTTATCCCAAGTTTGATGAGTTTCTGGCCAAAGTTGGCATGTCTCTGCTCCGCCCGCCCCTGGCCCGTGGTAGGTCAGGCGGACGGGTGTGCCGTGCCGCCGTGCCGGTCTTCTTGCTGTCGGCTGGCAGAGAAGCGACACGCTCACATAGAAATGATTGAGATCCGATTTGGGACGCGCGTCGGGCAGCATTTTCCGCGACGCGCGTCCGTCTGCTAACTTTGTCTCGAAAGTCGTATCGCAGGCTGCCGAGGGGTGGCGGTGGGGGTGTACAGGTGTTGCAGGGCTGGCGTCACCCTCCAATTACCTTGAGAGCACCGAGCGCACTGGCTACGGGCCTGCATTTTCTCTGCACAGTGGAGGGGGTTGGGTCGGCGCCATGCCGTGGTCCTGGTCCTGGTCCCGCCGGAGGCCCCCGCTCGAGCCGCCGCCGGCCAAGCCCATGACCTGCGTGGCGGACGTGGCCTGGCGCGTGTGCTGCGGCCAGCGCGCGTTCCGCCGCTGGATGCAGGACACGACCCTGGAGCACGAGGACTACACCACCATGTGGTGGCATTTCAAGGGCTTCGTCGTGCACCTGTGCCTGCTGGCCTGCATGAACATGACGGCCATCGGTCGCCTGGACCGGCGCATGTTCTTCACGCACGACGCCCTGGAGGACTTCTACTTCAACAACCACTTCGCGGATGGTCCCGTCAGCCAGATGATCACATTCGCCGAGGTGGACACGGTTGAGGTAAGGCCGAACCGAGGGTGAACAACTCGAAAAATCGGCCTCTGTTGGATTACCATTGCTCGGAATACCAGGTATTCCTGGATTACCCCGGATTACCTCGCATTACTCGGGATTACTCCGGGTTTCTCCATATCCGGAGTTTTCGGAACGCACCGTATTATCCGGATTACCGGATTTCCCCGGATTACTCCGGACTACCGAGTATTGCCCCGGATTAACAAATATTACCCCGGATAACCGAATATTACCCCGGCTTACCCCGCTTTCCTCGGAATACCCGTCGTCTCTCCGTCGGAGACCACGGAGTTGTTTCCCCCTGAACGCTGCCCTCCTCAGAGCAGCCCCGGCTGCACGCAGCGGCTGTGGAGCTTCCTGGACTACTTGGTGGACTCGGCCGGTGACTACGAGCCGCCGGGCATCACCCCCGAGAACCCGCTGCTGGGCCGGATCCGGGTGCGGCAGGCGCGCGTGCGCCCGGGGCCCTGCATCGTGGCGCGCTGGCCGGAGCTGGCGGCGCGCTTCCCGCGCTGCTTCGGCTTCTTCGCGGCGGACACCGAGGACCGGGAGCCGTTCGGCGGCGGCGCGGCTGCCGGCGAGGCCTGGACCTACCGGCCGGACCACGGCGACAAGTCCTACGGCTACCTGTTCTCGTACCCGGCCGGCGGCTACTGGGTCGACCTGCCCAGGGACGGCGACGCTGCCAAGGAGGTGGTGGCGGCCCTTAAGGTACCGCACCCACCACCGCACCCTCCCCCGCTGACGCGGCTGTGTAACGGGCTCAGTGGCGTATCACACCGGAGGCACGACTCTTCCAGAAAGGAGACTGGATCGACGACGCGACCCGCGCCGTCCTCGTCGACCTCAACACGTACAACGCCAACTGCAACCAGCTGTGCCACACGGCCATCTGCCTGGAGCTGCCCCCCGGCGGCGGCGTCGTGCCCTTCCTCTCCATCCGCTGCACCGCGCTCATGCAGTACGCCACCGCCTTCGACTTCTGGCGGCTCGGCAACGAGATCCACTTTATCTTTGGCACCGTCTTCCTCACCGGCCTGTACCTCAAGCACGTCTTCCGGAGTGAGTGTGGAAAATTTACTGCCTCCTCGTTGGACAAACAACGCACCATCCTCGTTGGCCGACTTCACAAATTTATTAATCCTCTTCCGCGCGCGCGGGTGTGCGCGTGAGTGTGTGTGTGTGTGTGTGTGTGTGTGTGTGTGTGTGCTTGTGTGTGCGTCGGAGTTCCGGCTCCGATAAGGCACGCCGCGCCGCCTGGCAACATCTCTATCGTGGCGCTAATAACGACGCTCTGCGGCCACCGTCCCACAAAGTACAGTGCAGTACAGTGCAGTACTTTGTGCACCGTCCTCATCGCAGAGGCACGCTGCCCCTTGTGTTTGCGTGCGTGCGTGCGTGTGTGTGTGTGAGAGAGAGAGAGAGAGAGAGAGAGAGAGAGAGAGAGAGAGAGAGAGAGAGAGAGAGAGAGAGAGAGAGAGAGAGAGTGCTGGCGGCGCTCTTCGGACCTAGATAAAAATATAACGGCCGATGCGCCGCCACTGCCACCGCCGCTTCTGCCGGCCGCAAACGATCAGTAGACGATAAAAATAATTTATGAGATGCAACAAAGAAGGCGACGGGCGGTCCGGTGCTATTTTAAGCCGGGCTTGCACCGGCCCACTGCGCCACTGCCACTGCTGCCGCTTTTGCCGCTGCTGCCGCTGCTGCCGCTGCTGATACTGCTGATGCGGCCGGAAAGGAACGGAGGGACAGCAGCGCAGCAGCCCGGCGGCTATCGGACAAAAAAAAAAAAAAGAGAGAGAGAGAGACAAAAAGAGTGGATCCGCTTCTCTGTGTGTATGACGCCGTTTGACTGGCGCCCCGCACATCCGCCGCGTGACCGGGGTCACAAATTGGCCCGGCTCCGCTCGGCTCTCGTGTACCCTGTGCGGTGCATGCTGTGCTTAATGCAATATCGTGCGACAGAGAGAGAGAATGCTTTATTTACCCCGGCCAGAGCTCACCGTCAAACAGCGACAGCCTCTGCGAGTGCATATTCGCCGGTTTTTTGCGTTTGTCCCCCTCGACAGCGGGCGGAGTGGCAGCAGTGCTGTGGCTGGGCCGATCCTGCGGACAGGAATACAGAAAATGTGAACCGGTGTATAATGTTTGGTGTGGTTGTGCAAACAGGGGTGGCGTAGAGTCCGCAGGGAAACAGCAGTTTTGTATTTGCGGCTCACGTTATGACCGCGGGCTGGGCTGAACACTGTAGTTCCACGAGCTGCCGCACTGATCGCCTTCGCCTTCCGGCCGTAGTCGTAGTCTCCACGCGGGGGAGCTGCCGCAGCTGCCTCTCGCCCTCTCGTCATCTCCGCACAGGGGCTGCTGCAGCTGCCGTCAGTGATGCTGGCCCTGGCTGTAGTCGTAGTCTCCGCGCAGGGGAGCTGCTGCAGCTGCCGTCAGTGATGCTGGCCCTGGCTGTAGTCATAGTCTCCGCGCAGGGGAGCTGCTGCAGCTGCCGTCAGTGATGCTGGCCCTGGCTGTAGTCGTAGTCTCCGCGCAGGGGAGCTGCTGCAGCTGCCGTCGCTGATGCTGGGGCTGATGCTGGCACTGTCCTGGGGGGCCATCGCTTGCGGCATGCGCCGCTTCGACGAGGCGACTCGCGTGCTGCTGTCCATGCAGGAGGAGGGCCTAGCCGCGTCGCAGAGCGTGGGCACCTTCTTCTTCTACGAGCTGGGCTACTACCGCTTCCTGGCGGCGGCCGTGTTCGTGGCCTGGCTGCGCACGTTCCAGTACAACCGCGTCACCACGCAGGTCAGCACGTGCTCTCGAGCCACAAAACTCCTATCAATGTTAGAAAAGTGGCCTCCGCTTTTTATTTTTAACACGACAAATATTGTAGAATTTGGTCCAATTTTGGAAGCCTCCAGCTAACTGAGTAATAATTATTTCCCTGAAAATTTTCGTCTGACACTTTTGGAGAGCGCAGTACGGTTGTCGCGCAGGTGCTGGTGACGCTGCAGCGCTCACGCTACGACCTCCTCAGCTACATCGTCATCTACGTGGCGCTGCACTTCGCCTTCGCGCAGGCCGGCTACTACCTGTTCGGCGACCGGGTGTCCGCCTTCAAGACCATCTCCGAGAGCGCGCTCGCCATCCTGGCCATCGCCCTGGGCGAGATGCGGTCCGACGTCTTCATCACGGCGCACTCGGTCTCGGGCTCCATCTACTTTGTCCTGCTCATCTTCATCGTCATCTTCGTCTTCCACAACATGTTCTTCGTCATCCTGTCGTACAACTACGACTCGGTGCGCGACGAACGAAGCCAGCTGGACCGCGGCCTCAACTTCTCGGCCTTTATCCGCAACGGGCTGGTGAAGCTGGTGCCGCGGCGCTGGCAGCCCGAGTACGACCCGCGGACGGACATGGAGCAGCGCCTCATGCGGTGCGGCTTCAGCCCCGGCGCGCTGCAGGCCTTCAACGCCCTGCTTAACCCCAAAGAGGTCGGCCCTATTGCCCGTTTTATTTGTTACAACAACAACAACAAAAAATCACCCAAATGACAGCCATCAAAGAGAGATAACGCTCAGCATTGTTGGCACAGTACTCGAAGAGGACCATGAAGACGCCAGAGATGGAGACGAACGTGGCGAGCTACAAGGACCTGTGTGCCATCGATGAGGTCGTGGCCGCGATGGAGGAGGATATGCTGGCGGCGAAGAATGACCTGCGCAGCCTGGTCAGCACGCTGTCGGGTGGGTTGTATGGCAGGCGGGCCTCGCGTCTCCCGCCGAAGTTTCGGATGCGTCTCCCACCGGCCCCCGACTCGACCGTTCCCAGCCGCAAAACTGGCTCGGTGCGTCCGAAAGGCGTTCGGGGTGAGGGGAGGGTCCCGCGCAAATCCCCTGCTTAGCCCGGTCACGGCCTCCGGGCGCCTGAGGGCGCCTGAGAGGGGCGAAGGGCCCACGGAATGAGACCCTACAAGGGTGTCGCTCCATCCGACGTGGCCGCAGGCGGGTCTCGGCGCCTCGGCTCGAGTCGTCCGGTAAATTGGTAAACAGCGATCGGACGTCCAACGCGCTGCGCCCGCTGGGGGTTCTCCTTTCGGATGTTTGACCGCGCGTGTTTCGCGTTTTGTTGTTGTTGTTGGTGTTGGTTTTTTTTTGTTTTTTAATTTCTTCTTCGGCCGGATTTTAATTGCAAAACCTGTGGGCATATAATGGAACGTCCGGAACGCCTCGACCCTCTTGCGTTTAGACATTGCGGCGCGCTCCCTACAACAACACATGGCGGCGCCGCTGCCCTTGAGCCACCTGACCCCGACGACGACCCCTCTAAATCTGAAACCCCGGGTCCTGCCGACGATGTGCCCTTGAGGCTGCCGGCGGCGGCCTCAGGCCCCGGCTGGGCCGGCTGGGCCCCGCCTGCCTGCCTGTCACTGGATCGCACTTACCCTGCCCAGACAAATAGTTTGGCACGCTATGGAACGAGAGGCTATTGCCAACTGTCCATTGCTATTAAGGCCGCCTTTCACCCGGCTGGATGGGAAAGGCTTCTTCCTCAACAAACTGACGCCCGGGTTGTGTTCCGGGGCTGCGAGCGAGCGGCGGGCCCCGAGCCCCGCGTCAGAGAACCGTCTCCGCACGGCTCGTCGGCGCCTGGCAGATCTGATTTCATTAGTGGCTTCCGTTTAGCGCTGAGCCCCAAACATTATTCCTGGTGCCGGCTGCAAAGTCTCTCCTGCAGTTTTCAGAGGAAAATAGTGTTTGAAACATTGCGCGCGAAACGACATGACACACACTGCAATGCGCCTTTATCCGCGTCAACCCAAACAGCGGACTTATAGAGATGCCCGGGGCGCCCGTCCCGTCCGCCCGCTGGCCTGTTGGCAGACGAAACCTCGAAACAATCTAATCTTGTGTCTGTCCGACGCTAATCCGCCCTCCCTCTCTCTCCTTCGTGTGTTCCAGGTGGGGGTTACGAGACGTGAAGTAGCCGGACGACGGCTCCGCCCGTCTCCGCCCGACTGCTGCTGGGCGCCGTCCACAAATACGATATTTCAGCGACCGCCTCGACGCAGGGGGTGATTATGATATGATGCTTCCCGGCCACATAATGGAAGCACCCCAGCGCTCCCTGTGTGTGTGTGTGTGTGTGTGTGTGTGTGAACGTACATTGTGCTTAAAAAATAATGTTTCCTCCAAAATTGGTAGCGGGTGATTTAGGTCTCGGTGACTCGGCCGCTGGGCGCCGTTATACCGCGTGCGGGGGTTGGTGGCGGCCAGCGGCGGCCGGTGTAGTGGCAGCGCAGATCCAGACTGGAGTCTGATCTCACGGCCCGCGGGGGGACGAGCCGATGGCGAGGAAGACGGCAGGGAAGAAGATTAGTGCTCGCAGCTAATGTTTCAGTTCATTTCGAGACAAGCAGTCGATCTGGTGCCGAGAACTAAATTTATGTTTGGGAAACTATTCGTTAGTTGCACCAACGAAAAGGTAAATTGCGGGAGCGAAATCACATTTTAGCTTCCGCAGCACACCTTTTCGTTGAGGCGACTGACCTTTCGTTGGTTCAACTAACAACTAGTTTCCCCAACAAGATTTCAGTTCTGAGAACAAAACATATTTCTGCTCGTCTGGAAATCAACTGAGAAATTAGTAGCGACCACTAATCTTTCTCTCCGTATGGGTGACGTCGCCGTGTTGCCATGCCGCTCGCGCGGTGCGGGTACTCGACTCTGTATGTGTCCGTCCATCAAATAAAAGGAGATATGTCTGTCCGGCGCTCCGCGGGTCGGTGGCGTAAAAGCCGCGGACGGCGGCGATCCGTCGGCCACGCCGTCTGCCGAGGCTCGGCTCGGCCAGGCTCCGCGAGGCTCCGCCCGGCTCCGCCTGACCGCTCCACTCGCCGAGCTCAGCAGCCCGAAGGGGATCCCCAGAAGAGGGATCGGTGGCAGGGATTAGACCGGGCCGCATGGTCTTTGCTGGCGGTCCGCAGACGCCGACGCCGCCACCGCCTTGCGCTGGCTGCGCTGGCTTTGCGGTCAGCGCACGCCCTCGTCGTAAGTCCGAAAAAAAAAGACAAAAAAGAAAAGAAACCAGAAAAGAAAAGGAGAAAAACCCTCGGGAAAAAAACAACACAATTTTTCATTAGGGAGTTCCGTATGACAGGCAGGGAACGACGCCTCCACCGTGCTGTGCACCCTGCCCCGCCTACGCCACCCCCCGGGGCGGATAGGAACCCCATTGGGATGGAAACCGATCCCTCCATCCCTCCCTTGGGGAGGGGTGGGGTCCGCCTGCAGAGGAGGTGATGGATAAGAAGGGGTACTACGCATTTGCACGGTTCAACTCCCCCCACCCCCCTCCACCTTCGCGTTTTCCCTGCGCCGCCGGCGTTGGGATGCCGTTTTTCCACTTGTTTACCCTTCTGGGCCGTGCCGTGGTGGTGCCTGGCCTCCCGCACGGCTTGGCACCCCCTCCTGCTCACTGATTCTCACCGAAGCTATTGCTGCAAGACGGTGAGAGATACGGTGATTGAAAGGCGAACGACGGCGCAGCGGAGACAGGAGAGAGATGGAGAGAGAGAGAGAGAGAGAGAGAGAGAGAGAGAGAGAGAGAGAGAGAGAGAGAGAGAGAGAGAGAGAGAGAGAGAGAGAGAGAGAGAGAGAGAGAGAGAGAGAGAGAGAGAGAGAGAGAGAGAGAGAGAGAGAGAGAGAGGGGGGGGGGGGGGAGTGCGTTGAAGGAAGTCTTGCGGGATTGGCCCTGCGAGCTACGCTATGCCACGCTCTGCTGTGTGGCTGCTGATTATTCCGCGGGATGAATAGCACGCTGCTCATCTCGCCGCTGATGGCTCTCTCTCTCTCCCTCTCTCTCTCTCTCTCTCTCTCTCTCTCTCTCTCTCTCTCTCTCTCTCTCTCTCTCTCTCTCTCTCTCTCTCTCTCTCTCTCTCTCTCTCTCTCTCTCTCTCTCTCTCTTTGTGGTGGCTGCAGGGGAGACCAGACGATGACGGTGGTGTTACGTTTGGTCCTGCCCTGTGATCAAACGCACCTGTGGCGCCCGCAAGTGCTAGGGTAGGCCAGCTCGCAAGACACGTGTGCATTTAGCAACCGTGTTTGCCTACCCAGCAGGCGAGCTATGTGTCGTCCATTCTGGTCGAGTAGGGTTTGAGAGAGAGAGAGAGAGAGAGAGAGAGAGAGAGAGAGAGAGAGAGAGAGAGAGAGAGAGAGAGAGAGAGAGAGAGAGAGAGAGAGAGAGAGAGAGAGAGAGAGAGAGTTGGGAGAACCATACGCTGCCACCTCATGTCCCAAGTACAGGGAGGTATGCGGCGGTGTCGGTGGGGGACGATTTTACAAAAGCTGACTCGTTGGCACGGCTGACGGAGAAATAAAAACTTTGGCTGCGGGATCACGCGATATTGTGCTAATAAAACTCCATTACGGGGCTGGGGGTGTGATCAGCACGCATTCTTTCGCCTCGTCCTCATGTTTACAACGAGGGCGCCAAAAGTTGGGTTGCTGCTGCGGCCGTGGGCGGACGGGAGGGCTCGTTGTGTGCACGTACACACACGCCGTGCACACACACACACACACACACACACACACACACACACGTGCAGACATGTGGCAACGCGGCACATGCGAAAAGGGGAGGAAAGAGCGGTGATGGAAAACGAAAGTAGAAAAAACAACCTTTTTTTTTGCCGGACGTGAATTTGTGATTAGGTTTCATGACGTCCTCTTCCCTATCATTTATTCCGGCCACTGATCACCACGTGAGTGTGTGTGTGTGTGTGTGTGTGTTGGGGAGGGGGGATGATGATGAAAAGGTTGGAAAGGAAGAATGAAAGAAGATGAGGAAGAAGGAAAGAAGATAGGGAAGATCATTTTGGCGGGTGCTTTCCAATTCAGTTCTGTTGGGGGAGAAAGAAAAACCTTTTTCTTTTGACAATTCCTCGTCCTCTCTATTTTCCCCCGTCAGTTCCAGGTGATATTTCAGCCCTGCTCCTTGAGCACATCGATGTCACGGCTGCTATAAATCTGGCCTCAGCACCTCTGCTTTGTGTGGCTGTATGTGGGTCCCGTGGGGTGTCCTGCAGGGCGGGGGCTAACATCACGACGGGCGGCCCGGCATATCGCGGCCCGGAAGGATGCCGTTTCATGGGCACACATTAACTCTCCCTTCAATTATAAAAAAAAATTGAAGAGAAAGCTACATTTCATTTTTGGCAGAAACAGCGAGGTCCTGTTTCTAGCACCGCGTGGCTGCTACATTGCCTCTTTGAAATTGTAATTGACATTGAAAAAAGTTTATTGACCTGTACCAAAAAGACTAAAATGTCTAGGACCGGCACAGACCGCACTCTCCTTCATACACATCCAGTCCTTTTGCTTTAGACGGACATTTCTAAAGCACTGACGAGCAAGTCGTTTCAGGAAGTATGAAAGACAAAGTCACCATGCTGTGCAGTTCAGTGCAGCCGAATGGGTTGCCTATCAGCGGCTTGTGGACAAAAGACCGCAGCGTATAACCCATGAGGCGCTGATAGGCAAACCCGCCGACTGCATTGCCTCGGACACCCGGTTCGTACATTGCGAGTTGCGGAAATTGGGCTCAGTGCGAGAAGTGTCGACTCCGGTTTCACTCCCAGCGCTCGGTCCCGCGGCGGCGAGAGCTAAGCGTGTGGGTGAAAGGGTCTAAAAGGGGCCCAAAGTTACGAGAGGGCCCCCAGCTCGGTGCACACATTCCGCCCCCGCTGCCGTCGCATTCGCACTTCAAAGGACCAGGGGGCCGAGCCGGGCCGACAAGGCATATGAACCAGCATGGCCAGCCTGGTGTGGCGCGGCGTGGCGTGGTGTGACGCGGCGCGGCGCGGCTTGGCTCGGCTCGGCTCGGCTCGGCTCGGCTCCGCACGGCTCGGCTCGGCCGTCCTCACTTCTCCCCGGGATAATCGCAGTGGAGTGACTTTGAAGAGCGGCCCGAACGAACTGCGACGAAACTTGCGTCAATAATACGAGTCAGCAAAGGGACTGGCGGGCGGACGTCTCCGCCACTCCGCTCCGGCCGGGTCCGTCTCCTCCTCCTCCCCCGTCCCCCTTCCCCTCCTCATCCTTCCCCTTCTCATCCTGCACTCGAACAACTTGAGCAAGTTCATTTGGAGCACGTGCTGTAACGCAGCTGCATAAGTCGCCGTTCCAGTTGAGACTGACCGTAAACTGCCGTCAGTGGCAGAGCGCGGCACCAGCACTGCCATGGCGCTGCGCGGAGCACCAGGCAGCCAGTGCGGTCAGCGGCGGCCTGGCGGTCAGCTCCCTCCCCCACCGACCCTCCCCCCCCCCCAAATCCTGCATAATTACCCCCAGTGGCATGGGCTCCCTCTTCCCTCCCCCCTCCCCTTCCCGCTACTGCTCTGTTACGCAAGAGTGGGGGTGGTGGGGGAGGGCAGGGAGTACGGAGTGCGCGAATGCGTTAGTGTGCGTATGCGTGTGCGTGCTTGTGTGTGTGTGTGTGTGTGTGTGTGTGTGTGTGGAATCGTTCCGCCGCTCGCATCCACTCATAAGCCGATAATGCAGATGCGATTACAGGGAAAGCCCCCCCCCCCTGACGCATCCGCTGGCGGTCTGTCCGTGGCGGTCGCTGCGTCCGACTGCCCCTCGCGGTGTGTGTGCGCTGGCCGGCCCGGGCCGTCAGCGCCTGCCAAGCGCAGGGTAGGCAGGCCCGCAGCACGCTCGTGTCCGGCGGGCTGGCCTACCCTAGCCGTGACAGGCGCCCGGCCCAGCGTCCGCGATGCGTTGTCGCGCGCGCCGCCAGAGCCTTGATGATTCCCATTACCTACAAATAAATACGTTGTTGAATACCGTTAAAGGGAAAGCGAGTTATCGCAATTACCGCCCGGCGGAATCGTAGTCGCCCCGCTTCCTGGGGCGTCTCTGCAGGAGGGAGGCAGGCGGGGCAGCTCTCGACCGCAGACCGGCTCCGCTTTGATTGGCCGGCTTCGGTAATGTAGATTGAATATTTCCATCGGCGCCCTGTGATGAAAAGGAGAGAGAAAGAGAGAGAGACAGAGAGAGAGAAAGAGAGAGAGAGAGAGAGAGAGAGAGAGAGAGAGAGAGAGAGAGAGAGAGAGAGAGAGAGAGAGAGAGAGAGAGAGAGAGAGAGAGAGGGAGAGAGAGAGGGAGAAGGACAGAGAGAGAGAGAGAGTTTTCCGTCAGCGGACATGCGGGAATAGCACCAGCATAGAGCCAGAGAGATAGAGAGAGATAGAAAGAGAGAGAGAGAGATAGAGGGGGGGAGGGAAGGAAAAAATTCTGAGACAGGGGGAAGGGGTGGCTGAGTAAAGCTCGGAGTTAGGGGAGGGGGGTAGAGAAATGATTCCCTTTATCTTCACGGGCCATTTGGCCCTAGCCGAGGTAAGGAAGATGGGCAATGGGTGGAGAAAGGGGAAGGGTAGGGGAAAGGGGTAAGGGGGGGGGGGGGGCAGCGCCCGCTTGCTCGCGGGTCACTGGCAAATCGTGCCTTCCCCAAGAACAAGGGAATCCCCTCGTGTCCTTGGCGGCGGGACAAAAGAGCATTTCATGTACGATCAATGAGACAGCAGTGGCTCTCTGACAAATGGAAAACGAACGCCTAAAGAATGTACTGAGACGGAATCAATTATGTTTTATCCCGGCGGAAAATTTTTGGTCGCTCGACGACCCTCAGAGTCAAAAGATGTCGATCTAGAATCTTTCGCACAGTTTAATTAGCGTCTCGCTATCGTTCTTGTCTTGTGAAACGGTTTTCGAAAAACGTGTCTTTGGTTGACTCAAAACGTACAGTCGTTCTAATTCAGTTAAGAGTCGCTCAGGAGGCATGCGTTGTCGGAATGTCGCCGGTAAGGAGGGACACTATGACGGATCCTCCTGCCGACCTTTCTTCTTCTTGTCTAACACTGACGTGCCTCTCATGAATAAATCCTGAGCGAGACAAATGACCGCGGTGGACCCCGTCACGCATCCGGTACGGGCCTCCGGGCTGGTTCCGGGCTCGAATGATGGAGGGTTCGTCTGCACGACAATAACCCTTCACAAAGTTATATCAGTTTGCCGGACACAACGCAAGAATGATGGAGACGACACCGGACCTTGTTAAAAGGCGGCGGGACGGGCGGCCTGCAGATGGATCGGGCACTCTGCAGAGCCCAGGTGCGCCGGTACAGGTGTCGGTGGGCACCGAAGCCAGCGAGGCGCCACCCTGCGATGGATGGTGGTGGCAGGCCTGGGGCTTTTTGCCCTTTTTCTGGGAGAACTCTGTGGAAAACCTGAGATGGCACACAAGAATAAAAACGCAGTCATTCATATTTTTTCACAGCCGCAATAATAAATCAGCAATGATGTCGTGCTGACGGAAATTAAATTTTGAACTTGGAAAGTTTTCCAATAATGTGTGGAACAACGCATGTGGCCTTGGTGGCATTGAAATTTGTTGGGGGAACGGAAGGGTGGCTCAATTGATGCGTGTAATTTGTTTTCAAAATTTGCACAAGCACATGCTGGCCGCCACCGCCGCATGCTTTTGGAGGGAAACCTAACGCCTTTACTCCACTCTCACTATCGGCTGCGGGGTTCCGAAGCACCTGCCGGGGCCGTCCGCCACCACCCCCTCACCGCGGCAGCGCCTAACCGCCCGCACTCAGTCTCCACACGAGACACACTTGACCCCGAAACGTCGGAGACAGCTTATCAATCATGGGATTAGGTGGATGTGGTCCCGCCCTCGCTCCTCCATCTCCCTCCGTCTCACTCTCAATGTCCACAATGCTGTGTGTGTGTGTGTGTGTGTGTGTGTGTGTGTGAAAAGCCAAGGGTGAACCTAACCACAGGCTATCCCCGACACCGTCCCTGAATGGCCGAGGCTCGTTGACAAATGTTTCGGTTCTGGTCAAAGTTTGTCTCAAATTATTTGTCAATTCGGAATTTTGAAAACCTGGAATTTCGGTTATATTTTTTTTTTCGATATGTGTACTTCTTACAGGCAACCCTTTGATGGGGCTTGAGGGCAGCCGCCTTAACTGCTAGAAGAGCAGAGAAACCGCGGAGAAACGCGTTTTGGTACGCATAGAATTGTAGCTGGTTTTGTTTCGGGCAGGGTTTGACGAGCGGCTGTGTCACTGGGCATGGCAGGCTTAGATAAGGATAGTGGTTGCGGGAGTGGAAAGGGCAAGTGTGACATGCCCCTGTGAAGGGTAAAAGTCCCCCTTCGCGAACTTCGGTGACAAGCCATGCCCCGGCACATCACGCGGGGGCACCCGCAGGGTTTCACTGCCAAAAAAAAAAGGACATACACAAGATGGAAAAGAATCTGTATGGAGCGCGCACACACTCGCTCACGCGCTCTGCATTACGCGACGGAGAAGGAAGCGGCGGAATGAAAGTAGTCGCGTTCCTCCGTGTCCTCGCGGCGTCTCGTTACCATTTTCCTCTAGGCCCGCGAGGTTTGTATGACAAATTGCGTGTAGTCCTCGCAGCAGCCAGCGGACTGCTAGTGAGTGCGTTCCGGACTGGGAAACCGGCCGCCCCCGGGCACAGACACAGCAGGATGCCGTGGCCGTGGGATGGGGGCGGGACGCTTTTCACTCGGCGCCCTCGGAATAATCAAAGTTCCCCCCCTCCCCCTTCCTCCCCTCCCCATTCTACCCCGGAGCAATTTATCCGGCGGCGTTTACGAAAGGATTAGTCGGGAAGCAAATGGAGAAGCGGCCGAGAGGGCGCCTGGGAGAGGAGCCGGAGGCGGTAGGCGTCCGTGCTGTCGGCGCTGTCCTGTCCTGTCCCCGTGGCCGCCCGTGGCCGTCTGTGCTTCCCCCGTATAAATCCATACCGATGCGATAGCGTGTCGTCGCCGGGGGGGGGGGGGGGGGGGGGGGGAGGGGGGCCTCGTTCAAATTTTGCCGCCGCCGATTTCGATCCCGCCGCATGTCTCGGGTATCAGAGAGAGAGAGAGAGAGAGAGAGAGAGAGAGAGAGAGAGAGAGAGAGAGAGAGAGAGAGAGAGAGAGAGAGAGAGAGAGAGAGAGAGAGAGAGAGAGAGAGAGAGAGAGAGAGAGAGAGAGAGAGAGTGTGAGAGAGAGAGCGGGGAGGGGGGGGGGGGGGGAAGGAGAAGGACCGAGAGAGCAGGGTATTTGCACGGCAGAGGGGCTGAGTAGTACACGCTATCGCGCGGCACGCGGACGCCAGCAGAGAGCGTCGCGTGACGCCTGCATGATGGACACGAAGGGGTTCGACAGGGGCGAGATGCGGAGAGCCGACGACCGACCCAAACCCGTAAAGTCATTACCGCGTCATTGCATATTAATTGGTTTCTTTTATTATTCTCAGGCGGATAAGGCGACCATGATCGCACACAAAACACGAGTGGGATGTGGTGCATGCTGCGACAGAGCACACTCTCAAAAAAGTTTGCCTGAACTATGCGTAATATGCCTGCTTCATAGCAGATTTCATGCCTGAACCTAAGAATCTTCCCCAAGCATAATATGCTGGAAACAAGAATTTCGTAGTGGCTACGCCGCTATGCCTGAATCGAGGCATGCCACTAACTATGGATGCCCGATTCAGGCATCAGTCTACGTGCCTAACTCAGGCATCAGATTGTGCCGAATCGTATGCCTGTATCGGGCATAGTGATGGGTGGCACCAGTATCCTGTAGTTTAATTGCGGAAAGTTACCCAGGATTTCAGGGCAGGCATCAAATTTGCGCTGACACGAGCATACTTTTTTGAGAGTGCAGGGCGGCGGCGGCGTGGCGTCGCGTGATTTGTGGACGTGGCGTCACGCGGGCTGAGCCGGGCCGGGCCCCGACGCCCGGCGGTGCCGCGCGGTGCCTTGCCAGCCGGGCGCTCTTTCCGCCGGGTTTCACAATATGTTGCCGCGGCTATCAACAAGCAGCATGCTCTGTGTCTGCCCGGAGGCGGCGGCGGAGCAAGCGTGCGAGAGAGAGAGAGAGAGAGAGAGAGAGAGAGAGAGAGAGAGAGAGAGAGAGAGAGAGAGAGAGAGAGAGAGAGAGAGAGAGAGAGAGAGAGAGAGAGAGAGAGAGAGAGAGAGAGAGAGAGAGAGAGAGAGAGAGAGAGAGAGAGAGAGAGAGAGAGAGAGAGAGAGAGAGAGAGAGAGAGAGAGAGAGAGAGAGAGAGAGAGAGAGAGAGAGAGAGAGAGAGAGAGAGAGTGGAGTGGCGTAGATTGCAGAGCGCAGAGACTTAAGCACAGCCGTGCTGCACTGGGGGTGCGGTCGGTAGCGTCGCCACCGGTCCGGTAGCGGCCGCCAAGTGCTTCCTCAGCGAAACACCGCAAACGAGTTGTGTTGTGTACAAGAGGCTGCGGAGTGTACGCAACGCCTTTCTGTTCTCTCTCTCTCTCTCTCTCTCTCTCTCTCTCTCTCTCTCTCTCTCTCTCTCTCTCTCTCTCTCTCTCTCTCTCTCTCTCTCTCTTTCTCTCTCTCTCTCTCTCTCTGCGGTGGGGAGGAGACTAGGCGCGGGTCCTGGGCGTGCGCTGCACGCAAGGGGCCGATCCGCACCAAGTCGACAATCCATCAATTATGCACGACTCCAAGTTTCTGACAAGAGGCTCCTCTGCCCTGCGGCCACCGGGGTGGAGACCGTCCGCGAGCACCGTGTGCATATCCCCCCCCCCCTCTCCACCCCTGCCGCCGGGGCGGGGACCGTCCGCGAGCACCGTGTGCTCATCCCCCCTCTCCACCCCGGCCGCCGGGGCTGGGACCGTCCGCGAGCACCGTGTGCACATCCCCCCCCCTCCACCCCGGCCGCCGGGGCGGGGACCGTCCGCGAGCACCGTGTGCACATCCCCCCTCTCCACCCCGGCCGCCGGGGCGGGGACCGTCCGCGAGCACCGTGTGCACATCCCCCCTCTCCACCCCGGCCGCCGGGGCGGGGACCGTCCGCGAGCACCGTGTGCACATCCCCCCTCTCCACCCCGGCCGCCGGGGCGGGGACCGTCCGCGAGCACCGTGTGCACATCCCCCCTCTCCACCCCGGCCGCCGGGGCGGGGACCGTCCGCGAGCACCGTGTGCTCATCCCCCCTCTCCACCCCGGCCGCCGGGGCGGGGACCGTCCGCGAGCACCGTCTGCACATCCCCCCCCCCCCTCCCCATCACGGGGCTGAGCCAGCGGAACGGTATCAGTGCCGCCTTATCGACCCATTTGCGTTTTCGTTTGCGCTCTGCGGGGGGGCCGCGTGTGGCTGCTCTGGATGTGGGTCGCATCGCGGTGCGGGGAAAATCCTCGCGCATGCAGTCCGAAACCTCGGCGGAATTCCGGTACATTTTATTCCCGCCACCCTTATGCTTCTTATTAAATTGTGCATCATAGTTCTTATAACACTGGAACGGTGGGCCGGGGAGGAGAGACAAAAAAAAAAAAAAGAGAAAGTATCATCAAGTTGGCAGCTGTGCTGGACCGGCAGCGTGCTCAAGCACGGTGGCTGAGGGATTGCCGTGGGCGGCAAGAACCGTGACGGAAACGTCACCATGGCCAAGGACAGCGACGCTCTGTTTTTGCCGTACGTCGTGGCCGCCTGGCTGCCTGGCTGCCTGCCTGCCTGCCTGCCTGCCTGCCTGCCTCCCGACGGCCACGCCCTGTTGAGGAGCACAAGAAGGCGCTCTGCCTTGTCCGGTCGTCCTCTCCAAGCCGTGACGAGAAGGTTACGGGTCGGAGCGGCTGCCGGCAGCACTGCACCTGGACCGCCGCAACAGAACACTTCCTGGACATCAAACGCCTTATTTCTTTCCCATAATTGCTACGATTCTTTCGCGTAATGAAGACCAGGAGAGAGATAGAGGGTCCCCGCTGGAGCTGGAGCTGAGATGCCATTCCACCGTTCTGCTCCGGGGCGTATCGCGGCTCGACTTCAGACGAGAGGGCGCCGCTGCATTTCTCGCGCTCATAGCAGTTGTAATTATAATGGGGGCGCGCGGCAGTCGGAGGTATCGTGCACTCACTCGCTAAAGCATTGTACGACGCGCGGACGGCGGCGGCACGAAGAACACCTCAGTCGTCAGAGGGCATCCAGCAACTGCTCAGTCTTCGAACATTTTCCGGCTATAGCTTCCATAACGCTAACTCCAGAGCCTATAATGAGCATCCAATTACAGATAATACACAGACCCACAATTGGCTCGCATACTACACCCCTCTAACATAGATGGTATTGAAGATAAACGTACGAGGATTTCCTAAACTCAAAATGCGCCAAAATGACTGAGCTGTTGTTGGATACCCACTGACGACTGAGTTCTTGTCGAGCACCGTCAGGAGACTGAGCTGTTCTTCGTAGGAGGTATCGGGCAGGAGCCATCATCACCAGCGTGCGCTGCGCCGGCTGCGCTGCCTGCGTTTGTCTGCTCGCGTGTTTTTCATGCGTTCGTCAAGAGCAGCAGTGGTGCCACGACCCGACCCGACCTCGATAATGAGGCCCCGGAATGCTTCCGGGCTGAAGTATCCCGGCCTGTCAACGGCATGTTGCGCCGAGCCCGCGCAGTCAGAGGAGACAGCGGTCAAGTGCACTCATACGGCCCGCCCGTCCGCCCGTCCCCCGGCCGCCCGTCCAACTGTCTTCCGTTGGCCGTTGTGAACAATACGCAAGACTAATCGAAAGGAGTGAGTAACTCCATCACGGGCGCTGCACCATGCCGGTGGAGAAAAGTCCTATTTTTATCCTCCAATATTTTGTCAGATGCAAACAACTACGAATTTATTTCTTTTAGCTGCAGAAGTTTGCACGTTGTGTATTTTTCCCGTCGACCGTTCAGATCCTAATGTTACGCATCTGTCTACCGTAAATCATCAGTATTGCCGGGTGTGGGGTACTCGGGGTACGTGGGGTACACGGGGTACAACGGGAAACACGAGGTGCACGGGGTACAACGAGGTACACGGGGCGCACGGTACAACACGTCCTCCGTCCTCCGCGTGTGGCCTTTAAGCCTCCTGTCTCCGTGTATCGTTCTCTCCCTGCGGATCTCAGCGTCTTCTCATCCCCCAAAGCCCTCGCCTAAACACCCACTCGCACGGAGTTGGGGATGTGCGCTGCTAAAAACACAGCCCCGGCTCCGGCCGCGGGGGCCGTGGGGGGCGCCATTAGGGCAGGCCGTGCCAAGCCAGAACCGATCAGCCGCAGTAGGAGAGCTAGGGCGCGACTAGCGGCCTCGCCGAAGGCACTACGTTATGGTGTTGGTCCGGGTCCGGCGATGCCCAGAAGTGGCGCCTACGACCATCTCATCATATTCGTACACGGGGCAGTGGACTCTCTCTTTCTCTCTCTCTCTCTCTCTCTCTCTCTCTCTCTCTCTCTCTCTCTCTCTCTCTCTCTCTCTCTCTGTATTTGTCTCTGTCTCTCTCTCACTCTTTCACTTTCTATCACTCTCTCACTCTCTCGGTCTCTCTTTCGTCCGGTCCCCGCTCCTACACGGCCGGTC
The DNA here is from genome assembly GCA_038380765.1 of Odontothrips loti. Classification (NCBI taxonomy): domain Eukaryota; kingdom Metazoa; phylum Arthropoda; class Insecta; order Thysanoptera; family Thripidae; genus Odontothrips; species Odontothrips loti. Next base: position 7,120,969 of record CM076251.1, read on the forward strand.
GATGGGGAGATAGCATCTGCAGTCAAGGGCGGCCGGGCGGAGGGTGCTCGGGTCGGGCCGAGGCTTTGCCAGCGTCGTGGGCACGCCATCGAGAACTGGAACATTGTGGCGGCCCGACTGGGCTGCGCTGGACACACAACGATATTGGCAAACCCTGCGGGCCCCTGCGGCACGGCAAAGCAAAGTGTTTTTCTTCGTGTGTCTCCTCGCTGCCGGCGACTGCCGCCCGCCGCCAAATGAAATAGAGCCAAAGGTCGCATACTGTTTGCAGCCACTTCAGGGGGCGGTACGGGGTAAATGGCAGCGCGCGGCAGCCAAGGGTCCGAGTGGAAATATTGCAGTTTGCCCGTTTCCCGCACAAGAAGGCACGCTCCACGCTAGTGGAGCTCCGTCGCTCGCTGTACACGCTGGCCACTCGTCAGCACCGCACCCGTCACGTCTGCGGCTGCTGCCGAAAGTGGGACCGGTTCAACCCCTCGCGCCCCCTCCGCTACCCGGAATGAGGAAAAATTCCCGTCACGGCGGACACTGCTGAACAGCTTCGGACGCTGCTTTCCTCTTTTTATGGTTAATAAAGTCACCTGTTTCCTTTTTATGAAGAAAAGCGTGGTCGCCGCTTTATTGATTTCATGAATAATGGAAGCAGATGGGGCCACGTCTCCCCTGCTGTGCTGTACCCACAGTTCAATGTTTACTTTCAACCTTAGCCAGGGATTTTGCCGCCGCGTTCGCTACGGCCTGCTGCTATTTCTGTTTGGCTAAAATCATAGTCACTCCAAAGTCAGCAAAAAAACCTGGCTAAAAACGTTATACCGTGCACCGCACAGCAGCAGTAGCAGCAGCAGTAGCAGCAGCAGCAGCAGCAGCGGTGGCACAGAGTACGTAACGTTCGGCCCCGTGGAAGGGGTGAAGAGGGGGTCATTTCCTCTTAATATTCAGTCGGTGCGGCCGCGACGGAGGCGGGGCTGGCGGGGCGGGCGTCCCACTCTTTACACCACCCACTTTGGCGCTACTTGTCCCTTATCCGCCTCGACCCCTGGCGGACCCGGGCTATGCCCCCGCCGGCCCCCGCCGGCCCCCGCCGGGCCCCCGCCGTACCGCCCAGCCCTGGGCCTGGGCTGCGGCTCTCTATATGTATATCATACCTTGCGTGGGCTGCGTCGCGTTCCGTGACCGCGGCGGGGGTCTCGACGGGGGAGAGGGGGCCCGCCATGGGGGTGGGGACCTCGCAGGCCGCAAGGGGCACGTTGGCCTCAGCCGCGGTGGGTGGGTCTAAGACGGTCTCAGGAGAAAAATCAATGGCCGAATTTGCCGACATACTTTCACCTTTATACGTTTACCCGTACAAAAATGAGACCTAAACCTAAGTTGATGACCCACGTTTCCCTGCCCTCGTCCGTTTTCGAAAACCATAAGATCAAATCGCTATTGGTTTAGATTAGCTCCTCGACTTATTAGCATTTTTTTTTCCCTTTTCTCCTCGAAATATTAGCATCGCTCTTTTTCCACTTTTGACTCGGGTGAAAGGCACTTGAAAATGTAGCTGCCGTCCTGTCACGAGCAGCGGTGGTCAGTCCTGCAGCTGCTGTGTAGGCCTGTGGCCGCCCGTGGATGCCCGTGGACCTTTCACACGGATCACAGCGACGGCCAGCTGCCTGACACGCGTGGGGGAACCCCCGGGCGTGTTTACGGAACATTTCCCGGAGAGGACCCGTGTACACACCGAAAAGGCGGGAAAGGCAAAGGCCGGAGGCGGAATGTCTTTTTCTCCCCAGCAGGGACGGAGGTTTGGAACTCGATGTTTCTTTTTATTACCAGAAGCGTGACCCAAAATGTACCATCCGGCTGTAATTTATACCCACGTAATCCTTTTTTTGTTCCCACCGCTCGTACCGCTGAACCAGTAGTTAAAAAAATATTAAAAAATGCTCTGGCTTCTCTTTTCAACACACCAATTTGTACGCCGTCACTGCTGGATTGCCGTTTGCATTGCACGCAATGTGCTGATGGATGAGTTAGCTGGCTGATTAGTCAAACGGCCGGAGCAATTAAGGCTCGAGTCAGTCGTTGGGCTACCGGAAAAGAAAAGTAGATCAACTTCCGGATTTGAATTGTGGAGGGAAAAGTCTCCCATATGCGCGGCTAACCTAACTTAACCTAACCTAACCTGGCCACAATGCGTGAGAGCGCAGTCAGCTTTGCCGTGCTACGTGTTGTAAGGGTCCGTGCATGAACATCGCTTATTTCAACATTACCCTTGATGGGCGATTTATATCTACCGATGCAAACGATGGGAATCTAGATTGGACTCCCGAAGCCATCGATTTCCCCGCCATTTACAGTCGTTGATCACGATAAAAAGACACAAACTCTGAAAACACGCAAAATAAAGCAGGAAAAGTTATTCGGGTGCGGCGTGACAGCACTTTCGCCAACCCTCCCACACGCTGTATTAGGAACAATTATTCACCACCGCCGCAAACGTGCTTTCCTCCGAAATCATAAAAAGGGAGAAACAAAACACAGCAATGGCGTGCTGTGTTTAGCTTCCCCATCACTTCTTATTTTCTTATTAACATTCCGTCTGATTATTCTGTATTTTTTCCCTTGGTTTTTAAATGCAATAAACTAATTTTAAAACTAAAACTAGCTCCGTCTGGTTATTAACTTCGTATTCCCGTACGGATATTGGTTTTACCAGCACAGGCCCTCTGCTCTTGCTTTATCTCCGCCTCCGCCTTCTTTTGCGCTGCAGGAACGGCCAGCTGTAACCGACCATTGAGGTGCTCGCGCAAGGCTGTGCCGTGCCGTGCCGTGCCGTGCCGTGCCGTGCCGTGCCGTGCCGTGCCGTGCCGTGCCGTGCCGTGCCGTGCCGTGCCGTGCCGTGCCGAGCTGTGCCTGTCTGCCTAGCAGCCACATACGCACGGTAATTCCCCAAGAACGTCACACGCATGCCTGTAATGTAATAGTCCTCGCAGAGTGAGTCTGGACCGTGTTACGGCGTAGCCAAGCGGCGCGGGGATGGCACGGCTTTGGCCACGTGAGCAAGGCGTATTTTTCCCTGCTTTGAGAAAGAGAGAGGGAGGAAGCGAGCCTCGGAGGGGGCGGGGGGGGGGGGCTTAGCTGCGTGAAAAGAGAGAGGAGGATAAGGAGACGAAGCCGGGGGGGGGGGGGGGGGAGCGTAGAGGTGGAAAAGACTCAAGGGGAAGGGAATTTGTAGCGCCGTGGGCGCGGAAAGGGCTTGGCTTACGCGCCCTTACCCCCTCCCGTTACCCCTCCGGGTGGGTAATAATAATTTTCGAGTGCGGTTACATAAAGGAGTTCGTGTCGTTCTCCCGGCCAAACTTTTTGCCCCGCACCGCGGTCACAGCAGGGTTTCCGACGGATGCCAGGAGGAGCCGTAGCGGACAGAAACGGCTGGCTGAGCCTCTTGTTTCTGTTTGCTATGTTCCAGGTGGTTACCACTTTCGCACAGGATCAATGGCTAACGACCCGCACCGCAGCAGGTACCGCCAGGGGGCGCCAGGGGGTTCGCTCGCCGCGTGAGGGTTAGATTAGACACCTCCAGGACGGTGGCGAGGAAGGGCGCCCTCTTATGAGATCTGAGGGGCGATGCCAGGCGATCCCAGGAAGCCCCTCCAGCCGGCGCCGGCTCCGCCTGGATGCCTCCTTTGGGTGGCCTCCAATTACCGCGCATTATAATGAGGGCCTTGGAGGGGAACGAAGGGGGAACCGAGGACGCTTTCATTCTAATTTCGCTCAGCAGGACTTTTTCTGAATTATTTATGCAGATCAGATGTCGTCATTAACAACTGTAAATATAAGAGTGGTGATTAAGGGGAATGCCTTCAGCTTTCATGTGTTTGTGCTTTTCTACGCCAAAACTCTGCGTCGATGTATTCATGTCCGGCACAGCTCGACTAAGTAGCCGACTGCTCGGTGGGGCTGGGTGGCATGTATCCGACTTTCAATTCTTCAGTGTAGGTCACGATAATAGAGGTTTCCAACGAGGCTCAGTAGCGGAAGCTGAAGAACAAAAACACTCCCAGCCCGGAAGCTCTGGACAGCAAGTATGATAGATTTTGATGCACAAGAGCGGCGCCAATTATGGCAGATACCTCCAAATTCACTCAAAACTCCACTCAAGTTTCTCGTACCTGCCCTCGAGAGTTTCCGGTCTGGAAGTGCTTTTCTTATTCTACTTCCGTTTCCAAGTCTCATTGGAAACCTCTATTATTTGCGCGTGCTGTGATGTGCTACACAGCGACGGTGTCTGCTCCAGCACGACCCTTGCACACTCGGCTCTTTCATCTGTTGATGTGTGTTTGTCACACGGCGCTCGCCCTCTGTGTAATTTGGACCGAACAACGTGTCTTGAATCCGAGTCCTCACAGCGCCATGCCAAACGCACGGACGATGTGGATCGAAACCCCGTGATTCTGAACGAATGACGAAATGACGTCAAAAGTCGATGTGGGGGAGCCAGCTGGGATAGGCCAGCGCAGGACGGTACACTTTCAGTGGTTCACTTTTTGACGTGCAGTAACCATTTTAAAACATAAATAATAAGCGACTTTTTCCCCTGGGGTTGCACGCTGTGTGTTGTATTCTACGAAATCCCTGTGCGTCGTGTGTCTGCAGTCCCCCGCATATTGTTCCCGAATTTCATCTTCTGGTCTAATCCAGCGGGAAACTCTTGACATTTATTTTTAACAACCCCGGTTACGGCTGCTATGCTGTCGGATGTATAAATCGGCCTGGCACCGGGCGGCAGGGGTGGCGTGGCCCGAAGGCGTTGGCCAGCGGCACCGTGCCGCCGCCCGCGCCTCGCTAGCGCCTCGCCGGCGCCTCCCGGGAGCATTTAAATAGCCGTCGTAAAAAATGCGCGGCCCCACGAGCGCCCTAAGAATGCCGGCAGCCGTTCGTGAATAATTCGGGAGGCCGCTAAGTGCGCGCGGGATCGCCGCCTGGAGTGCGTTGTCGCCGCCCACCGCAGTCATGCGCTCCAATTACCAAAGGAACGGAGGCGAGAAAACTCAAAATTGACCTTGACCTACTTTTCTTTCTCCCGGAAGTGCCGCGCGCGGTTGGGTGGCGCGGCGCGGGTAGAGGGTGTGTTTCGGGCGGTGCGCCGTCTTCGCCAGGTTCCACCGGCTTCACGACGACTCTCGATGGACACGTGTTTGATGAACGTGGCATGCCAACTCAATGAAGGGTTGTTAATGTGTGAAAGGGGTTCGTCTTTGAAGCCGGACAGCCCCGCCTCGCCGTGATCATGGAGATGATGTGATTACTCGGGGCTCTTTGTGGCGGAACCCACGATTCGCCGATGAGAGCCAAAAGTTTTGGCGACGAGCGAGAGACAGCGATGCGGCGCTCCACCGGGGCGCACGGGCCGCCGGTGCGGTGGTACACGAAAAAGATCTGGCAGCACAGATTATGCCGAATGTAGGCCAGTAGGGGAAGGGAGTGGGGGGGGGGGGGGCGCGGGTTTGGAGTATTGGGAGGTGAAAGGGAGAGTTGGGAGCAGGAAAAGGGGAGGGGGCGCACGGAGAGCGAGAGAGAAAGAGAGAGAGAGAGAGAGAGAGAGAGAGAGAGAGAGAGAGAGAGAGAGAGAGAGAGAGAGAGAGAGAGAGAGAGAGAGAGAGAGAGAGAGAGATTCGTATCTCCTAGGGGAGCTACCCCTGCGGATGTACGGGTCCGTCGCTACAAACAAAACCATACACCGAGGAAAACAAACATTTCAGAGTCAACCGGAAAATACCGAGTCCACTTCCGGGGTCGAAGAGAGCAACGGTTACCTCATAGAAAGGAAGGTGGGGCCGAGAAATCCATTGGCTGTGGCGGGAGCGGCAGTGCGGCGGGACTTGTGCTGTGTGCGACACCACAATTTCACAGCCGCTTGCTCCCGACAGGGTAACCTACATAGGCCTGCCGGATGCTGTTAGGTGGCGTACACACCACAGGCCGCACGGGCTACGGCCCGGCCACCTTCGGCGCCCCCGGCGCCTCTGGCCCTCCGCGTGGGGACCGCGGAGCGCCGCTCTCCTCGTTTCAAGGCCGATGGACACGAATTTCGACCCAATTCGCTTCTTGTTTGTCGGAGGCCGGCGGCAGTAGAGGCACTCGACACGGAGATGGCCGATGATAGTAGCAGTATAGTGCCCCACCGCCACCTGCCTGCTGTGCCATGACTGTGCCGTGCTGCCGTATCGCGATTGGACACACACACGCACACACACACACACGCGCACACACTTGTTCGGATTCACTTTGCGATTCGGAACGGCAGCCAGGGCTCGAGCCGGAAAGCCGCCATCTCAGAAATAGCGTCTAGCCACAAAGTGCACATTTCTTTTTTGAAGAAATAAAGAGCAATAATGGGAAATACTAATAAATATGCAATGAAAATTTGTGGAGTCTGCCGCGCTGGTTGCCAGAGCGACCACGGGGATGCCAAAAGCCAGCGATGACTATTTCATGGAATACGCCATCTCGCTGCCCCCCCCCACCCCTCCTCTCCCTCTCCGACACAGGAGGTGTGAGCTACCCCTCTCCTCCCCCCCTCTCTCTCATTTTGTGCCTGTGTTCCATGGTCACCTGGTGCCGGGGCAATCTTCTATCCACCTGTCCTCCATCTCCCATCCCCGCAGCGCTCGCTCCCTTGGCGACCGCAACGAAGAGAGCGAGAGAGAGAGAGAGAGAGAGAGAGAGAGAGAGAGAGAGAGAGAGAGAGAGAGAGAGAGAGAGAGAGAGAGAGAGAGAGAGAGAGAGAGAGAGAGAGAGAGCGAGAGCGAGAGAGAGAGGGGGGGGGATAGACTTCGTCATGGCGCGCGCTGCTGCCACGTTGAAATATTTCTCAGTACACAGTGCCAAGCCTCATCAGCGCGAAAGCGGCCCGGAGGCCTAAATAAGGGGGCGGAATTAGGTCTAGGGGGCTGGGGTTGGCGTGGGCTGGCGTGCGGAGGCTGCGTTTGCTCTGCGTTCGCTCTGCGGTCCAACCACCATCGCGGCTAAAAGGATCTAGTGCTCGCGGACGGAGTGAGAAAGACGTGATACCAGGGCGATGCTGGTCTGCAGCCTTGGCGCCGTTCACAGCACCGCTCGCACGCACACACACACACATACACACACACACACACACAGGCGCACGCGCACGCGCACACACAGATACACACACAGATACACACACACACACACACGCAGGCGCACGCACACACGCGCACGTCCCTCGCGGCTGCCCGTCTATAGTTTTTATCGCCCTCTCGGGCTTTTCTTCCCCCCGTGGTTTAATCACCCGGGTTGTGTGTTGGGGCGGGTCAGGCAGGATGAGGGGGGGGGGGGGGGGGGGAGAGGTCATTACGCAGGGGACTGCGTTCGAAACCCGTCCGCAGGGAATCATTTTTTTCCCCGTCGCGAGCGGCGCAGCAGGCAGTGTGTCGTTAGAGCTGAGCCTCGCAAACGCTGCGCACTCTCGCCTCGCACGCACCCACCGCCGGGGACCGCCGGGCTGTGTGGCCATGGCTGTGGCCGCCGGGGACCGCCCACCGCAGCCAGCACCACCTCGATAGCCAACGCAAGCTCCCCGCATACTGCCGGGCAAAGAAAACACGAAACCACACACAATCTGCTCATTAAATAAAACTCTATCGGTCAACAGACCGCGTCGCGTAAAAGCATTACACTTCTATCGCTCCTGTGTGTGTGTGTGTATGTGTGTTGGGGTCCTAAAACTTTGCCGTGCTGTGAGTGCATGGTTGTCCCAGTGGCGTAATTAGGGTTGATGAAAGGGGAGGGCGATGCTTTACGTGTTGCCTACCTTCAGGGGAAAAGCTTAACGGGTTGCCTACATTCGGGGGCAAAGGTCCCCTTCGGGGATCCAAAAGGAAGGGGGGGGGGGGGGGTCGATCGCCCCCATAGCCCCCTCCCCCCTTAAATACGCGCCTGGGTTGTCCTGTCAGCCTGGGGCGGGGAGCCAGCAGCAGCAGCAGCAGCAGCACAGCAGCAGCAGCAACAGCAGCAGCAGCAGCAGCCTCGCCAGCATACCCCGCCAGCCAGACTTATGCAGGATCCTAGCTCCCGTTATGAACCGCCTGCTTCGCCTCACGCCGACTTTGCATCGGCTGGGCTTAAAACCCTCGCGCTGCTCTCCCCCTCCCCCTCCCCACCACCACGACACCAGCTGTCGTTGGATGGCAGATTATTCAGGTCGGGGTTGACCTTGTCCGTCAGCCCCGCCAGTCGGACGGCCGCGCCGAGGCCGTGCTGAGGCCATGCCGACACAGCAGTTACGGGGTTTTTCTCCGACACAACTTTCGCGCCCGCGCGGCATTTCTGGTCTCGAAAAGGGTTTTTTTTTCCCCCCTAAAGGTCAACGGCGCCCTCGGCGCCACTGCTCACATCCAAAACGAACGCAATATTGAGAAAATTCTGCCCGAGTACAGAGAGAGAAAGAGATTTGATTTGATTTATTGATTTTTAAGGGTTCACAAAAACCGCTAAGAAGCACCACTGCCATGTGAACCCGCCCTCTTAATTATTTATAACAAGTTTATAAATCGTATATATACAAACAATTGTAAAAATTACTGAACATCTTTTAGAGATAACGTATAAACACATGAACAAGACTTATAGTTTATAGCATTAGCAAATAGTTGACATTATTTAGTTAATAATATTCTTTCGACAATACCTTTAATACAATTGACAGATTTACCTATGCTTAAAGAGCCATAACTCATTTCAGATTGTACTTGATTGTATATAAAATGACAGATGAAATTTCTCCGAGGGAGAAAGAGAGAGAGAGAGAGAGAGAGAGAGAGAGAGAGAGAGAGAGAGAGAGAGAGAGAGAGAGAGAGAGAGAGAGAGAGAGAGAGAGCACGTAAAAAAATGACCTGCCAGGGTGCCAAAATTCTAGCAAGGGTGCAATATATTTTAGGATAACAGACTCAGCTAGATTATTTGCTGTAGTGCTAAATTGGATTTGCAAAACCTATTTAGCAGGTCCAGGTCAAGGAATTAGCACCCGCGCTAAAAATTTGTCTTTCGTCAAAATTTGATTTTTACTCAAAAAATAAGGTGTCACCAGCTTACTCCGTTTCCCGCAGCTACCGAGTAGCCACAGTTCATTCCCAACTATAGTTCAAGCCGTCTAACAGCATCAATTGATACCGCGCTGGGAAAACTGGTGACGCTTCGACGGGAGTCGAACCAGGATCATTATCCAGCGGAGTCCAGCACGGAAGCCACTGAGCCACCGAGAGAACTACATGCGGGAGGGTCAGCGTCTCATACCATGCGAGGGCCCGGACTAGCTGCGCTTCGTCTTATTGGTGCAGATCGAGTCATTACCGGTGCTCCCGAGGTTTGCAGGGACGCTAATCTGACTTGCTATTGATTCGCTAGCACCAAAGCTCAATTAATTAGCTGAACAGGACCCACTCGTTTTGAACACAGCTAAACTCAAAATATGACTTTAGCTAATGCGAAGGCGACCTCGGCAAAATGGCGCAGCAAAACAGTTAACAATTTTGTCCCACAACTAACCCATGCCAGCAAAAAAAAAAAAAATAGCACCGGTCTGACTTTTTTTTTTGCGTGAGGGAGGGGGTCGGACTGATGGCGGCAGCTCAACTCAGCCGGGCAGCAGCCCGCCATAGTCAGCCACTGGGAATCACTCTGATGCATCCTCGGCCTGCTAATGGAAAGGGAAAACGCCAAGCCCTGTTGCCAGGACAAAAGGACTGCTCGGCTGAAATGGGCCACACCCCCTCCTCCTCCATTCCTTTGCCAATGTCACCCCACCTCCCCACCCCTCTCTCTCTCTCTCTCTCTCTCTCTCTCTCTCTCTCTCTCTCTCTCTCTCTCTCTCTCTCTCTGTATGTGTGCATGCCAAAAGGTGCTGAACCAGCCATATCTCTCCCCGCAACTTCATCAAGGTGGCAAAGTTGTCTACTTTTGGTGGCTGACCCGCCCACCGCCCCCACCCCGTCGTTCCGGGCTGCGGTGCCTCTTCCCTGTTAGGCTGGATTTTATTAAAAACGCTCTCATCGGCGCCCCGTGTCTATATATGTACGGGATGGCAGTGAGAAGGCGGGGGATCGGGGAGAGGGGATGGGAAGGGAGATCGGGGAAGGGGAAGAGGAGGAGGGGGGGGGGGGGGGGGTGGCGGCGACATCAGCACGGCGGCGTGCTCCTCGGTGCCCCTGTCCCCCGTGATTGATTCTGCCCGTCCTTCACAGGGGGCTGGGTGGCGGCCAGCGGGGAGGGGGGCTCGACGGGCAGAGTTAAGGACAGAGACACAGCCAGAGAGAGATAGATAGAGAGAGAGAGAGAGAGAGAGAGAGAGAGAGAGAGAGAGAGAGAGAGAGAGAGAGAGAGAGGGGGGGGGGGAGAGAGACAGAGAAAGAGAGAGAACGCGAGGGGTAGAGGACCGCCGTGACGTCACCTCGCCACCTGGTGCAGGGCATGTTTGGTGTTGTGGGTTGGCAGAGCCGGGCAGAGCCGTCGGCAGCGCACGCGCTGGGGGTGGGGGTAGAGGGGGTGGCGGCGGCTCCAGCGGGGGTCTCACCAATACCCTGCGCCTGTTCTGTTCCAGTGCCCCGCCGGCCCGCCTGCGAGCGTTCCCCGTGTTGCCGCCGTCGTGCCGCCAAGGCCTCCGACCGTACGCACGCTCGGGACTAGCGGAGACACCGTAGCGGCAGCAGCGGCAGCAGCGGCAGAAGCGGCAGCCAGCGCCCCCGCCGCACCGCCACCACCACCACCACCACCGCCACCTCCCACCACCGGCAGCAGTAGCAGCAGTCAAAGATGGCGGCCTTCGTAGCGAAACAGATGGTCGGCAATAAGCTGAACGCCGTTAAAGGTGAGTGCCTTCTCCTGTTTTGTCAAGGCGAGGCGTCCGACCCGACCGGACTCGGACCGAACTCGGACCGAAGACGATGGGGAGTTATCGGCCCACGTCTCGACCACCCGATCGCATTTCTGCCCCCCCCCCTCCCCCACTTTCCCTCCCGAACATCTACAGGACTTTCGCCAAAGTAAACAATACTCGAAATTCAAAAATTCGATGACTCTGAAAAACAGTAGTCATACATTGGACCAAACTTCTAACCAACTTCCAGTAAACGAAACCTTCATATGCACAACAGCTTCTAAAACAACGTCCACAGAATATTCGTGGAGTTTCCGGCCTCGGCCCTTGCGGGGTGGGGATGTTGTGCGGCCCTGCGGCCCCGACCGCACGACTAAGGTTTCACCTTGAACCCCGGGCAGGGCGGCGCAGCGGCGGCCGTACTGGTCCCGGACCGGGTCAAGTTGCCGGAACTAGGCTAAGGTTAAAACCTGTTTGAGGTGTGGGGACGCCACGCCACGCCACGCCACGCCACGCCACGCCATGCCACGCCACGCCACGCCACGCCACGCCACGCCACGTATTTTCCCTTCCTCGTCGTCGCAACCGCGCCGCGTGTCCTTTGTCGATTCGGGGGGAGAATAACTGCAGGGTGAGTGATGCTGGGCAGGGATCGGTCCGGGGCGTTGGGAGGGGGGAGAAAGGTAAGACGGCACTTGAGTGAGCATGGCAGCCTGGCCCCCGGGATGCTTTCGCGACAATCTATCTACATCCAGAGAGGAAGAAGGAGAAAAAGAAGAAGAATAGGAGTAGAGAAAAAAAGCCGCTTTCGGTGAATAAAAAGCGTAGTCGGGGTGCTCGGGCCCTTCGCTGGCAGGGCAATTCGTGTACCCGCGCGACGGCGTCCAGGAAATGACGGAAGAAAATGTGGCCGTGAAGTGCGCGTGCGCGTGCGCTGGGACGTGCGCGTCTCCAGTGCCGTAGGCCTGGAACGACACACGGGAGGGCGGGGCGGCTGCAGAGAGCGGCGCCCCAGTGGTACTCCTCCACCTCCACACGCTTGATCAAATTTTTAAATGTTTTTTTCTTGTTGTTGCTTCGGGACATAGTGATATATTTCCCTATGCCATGCTTGCGGGCGTTAACCTGGAGATGACTGCCAGTCAGCTCACCATCGGGTGTCGGGGGCGGGCCGGGGGCGGCCGCAGCCAGCGCCCTTTTCTTACAACCCACATTCTGGACACGTTTTGCTGCTCGCGCGCCCAGCCCTCCGTTAGCCCTGCCACCTCGGCGCAAACTCCACCGGCGCCCGCGAAGAAGGGCTCGGCTGGGCAGGGCTGGGTTCGGCTTGGCTGGGCTCAACGACTCAGCAGCTCCGGCTGGTCGGGGGTTCGGGTTTTGGGCACGAGGCTGCACTGCGCGCGGCGCCTAGCCTACAGCACTTACTTGGCAGCGAAATGCAAATGCTGGCGGTGCTGGCTGCGCGCTGCGCCATAGCGTGAGCCGAATCGCGATCCCGCCTCGCCCCTCGCCCCTTGCCCCCTCGGCCCCTCGCCCCCTCGCTCCCTCACACCCGCACAGCCCGCGCGCCGCACCAGGAAACTTCTCAGCCATGGCCGGCCGATGCATGCTCGGCGCACCCTCCACTTTGCCTTCCACCACCAACGCTTTTAATTGCAGACTGTAAAAGAAAAGCTCTAGATTTTGAATTTTCGCAAAAAAAAATCAAAAAAAAAACAATGCATAAACCAGGTGTATCATTGGCCCCGGGCAGTTTCGGTTTTAGGCAGTCCCGCAAAGCACTATCTCCGTCTCTTTCTGTCTCACGCGTCTGGCCGAGCCAGAAAGAGACGGAGATAGTGTGTTGCGGGACTGCCTAAAACCGAAACTGCCCGGGGCCAATGGTACACCTTACACCTGGTATATTAATGGACACAGAAAAAAGTGATAAATCGTTATGTTAGGCGTGAGGTGTGGTGTTGGCCTGGAGGGTGGAGACGGAGCTCCAAGGCAAGGGGGAGAAATATGGTTTTCCACCGCAGACCCGACCGACAACAGTGCCCACTTACGGGGCCGTGCGCCCGTGGCACTGCAATCTGTCACGCTAAGCGCGCGCGCGCACACGCAACGTCTCGTCCACTGTGCACCTCAGCATTACCACTGCCGACGGGGCCGGGGCCTGTAAGAGTGCGGTATTGACCGGTCCCTTCCCCATCGCCCTGCCTGGCTGCTGCCATGAACCGCAGAGGAGGCGACGCCACTCGACGCGCCATACCGTCGCCAACCCTCTCTCTCCCTTGTAGTCATCCCCCCCCCCCCCCGTCCTCCCCTCGCCTAGCCCCCGCCAGGCCCAGGGGCGCCATCCGGACGCGGTCGGTCGCCATGCTAGCCTGGGGCCGGCGGGGGCTGCGGGGGGCATGGTAGGCTTACATTAGGGTAGGGTGGGCCCCGGGGGCGGGCGTGTCGCTAGGGAGGGGTAAGTGTGGGCTAGGTTATAGGATGACCTATTGAGGAGCGATACATTCGACCTAATCTGTATTTTCGCCATGGACTGAGAAAATTCTATCCCGAAGCGAGAAAACTACGGCAGTCCCATATTGAGTGACACAAACTTGCTCAACCACACGGAGAACCAAAATTGTACTGCTCAGCCAGAGGAGCAATGGGTGTTCTCCCCTTAGTTTCCAGTGTGTCACGACGATGGTGCTTCCAGCGACAATTATTCCAGACACGTTTGCGAGTGTCGTCGAGGTGATTTCTCGCCGTTCCCCGCCGCGGGTAGACGCGAGGTGGGAGGGAGACGGATGGAAGTGTCCGGCCGCGGTGTACACGTTGTGACAGCCGGTAGGGGAAGGGAGGGCCCGGCCGGGGCGCTTCGGGCAGAGGAGGAGGCGAGAGGAAGAGGCAGAGGAGGAGGTGAGGGGAAGATGCAGAGGAAGAGGCGAGAGGAAGAGGCAGCGGAGAAGGCAAGAGGAAGAGGCACACGGGAAAAAAAGGTCAGTCGGATTAGCGAATTTTTCGCTGGTCCAGCGAATTCTGACCTCTGGAAAATTGTCTCAAGAATTTTTTGCTCACGGAGCGAATTTTTCGCTCACTCGGAGAAATTTTTTATCGAATTATTCGCTGAATCAGCGAAGAAATCCGGAGACTCATATGTAGCAAACAATTTTTTTCCGTGAGGAGGCGAGAAGAAAAGAGGCAGAGGAGCAGGCGAGAGGAATAAGCAGAGGAGGAGGCAAGGGGAAGAGCCAGAACAAGAGACAGAGCGAGGCAGAGGAAGAGGCAGAGGAGGATAGGCGTCAAAATTCCGGCGTGTGCGGCGGCGCGGTCCTCCGCAAGATATCGACTGCGTGTCGCACAGCGGCGAAGCCGGGCGAAGCCTGTGTTCTTATCCGCCTGCAGGCCCCAGGCCCCGCGGCCCCGATCCTCCGTCCGTGTGTGTGTGTGTGTTGTGTGTGTGTGTGTGTGTGTGTGTGAGCGTGGGGTTTAGGTGTGTGTGAGTGTGTGTGTGTGCTCCTCACGTTTCCCTGGTGACCGACATCGTGCCGGGTCAGTGACCCCGCGGTGAGTGGTACAAAGTGTGTCCATTACGTCTCCCAGGGCCCCTCTCCCCCCCCCATCCCCCCCTCCCCCTCAAGGCTGACGGAGCGGTCCGGGGGCCTCGGCCGGCCTCGGCTTTAATCCCCCTTCCTTCCACCTCCACCACCTCCTCCACCCCCTGCTCCTCCAGGCAGACGCTCTCGCTCCGAGAGTGAAAAGTTAAGCAAATCTCTGCGCTCGCTGTGTGCTCCGTGCTGGCCGGCAGTGCCTTGCTCCTCGGCAGCCGCCTGGTGTGCCGGTGCTAAGACAGCATAACAACACGAGCCCCGCCAACTTCATTTAGCCGTCTAGAGCAAGTGTCTGGTCCGGTGCAGACGGAGCTCTTGCCAGGCCCGGCCCGGGCCGTGTCATCACTGGGTCACGACCACGTCTGGACGGAGACTTGCGCAGGCATCGCATAACCCAGCCTGAGGAATCTAATCAGAGCTTTCGGAGCGCCGTTCTCTGCGCCGCCCCCTACGGCCCCTACGGCCGCTGCCAAACGCCCCCGCACCGCCGCGCCCCCGCACCGCCGCGCCCCCGCACCGCCCACGTACGTCCCGCACGGTCCCGCACTCACCTCGATTAGGTCATGCCGAGCCCAGGAGCCCCAGCCTCAGACCTCGGCAGCCGCTGCTGTTGTTCGGGGCCACTTAGCGGGCCCCTCCGGCCGTGGCCTGCCCTGTCAGAAAATACAAAAAAAAAAAAAAAAAAAAATGGGGAGGAAAAATTATTCCTGCGGTACACCAGAATACTTTCCTTGAAGTACACGACGCACCGGAGGAGACGTTGCATAAACAATAATCAGAACATCAAATGAATTTTGGCGCACGTGGAAGCCGCTCCGTGTACCTAAAATTAGCGCGGCTCGGCGCTATGTATTCGTTGGGAGGTGGTCAGAGGCCGGGCACGGCGGGGCCGGAAGGAGGAAAGATGCGCGTGCACTGCGTACGCTGCGAACCACTCCGGCTTATTTCTGCGGAGATCTGCTCGCGCCGCTCCCCATGCACACAGCCCGACTAGCCCCCCCCCCCCCCCCCCCCCCCCCTTGGCCACACCCCCGCTGGTGGCGGAAATGCATTTGCCCTTTCATGAGGGAGCAGGAACGTTCTGCGTGCGTCTCTCGTAACGTACGCGCGCGCTCGTGCTCGTGTGCGTGTGTGTGTGTGGAAGAGAGGAGGCAGCCGGGGTTGAATTGCGTGCGGAGTGTGTGTGTGTGTGTGTGTGTGTGTGTGAGGGGGGGGGGAGTGTATGTTGCTTGTAATCTTATCAGTGCCGACGTGAGGGCCGCTATTGCGTGCCTTGCACTTTCCTCTTTTCCCTCGGCACGCTTTGCCGCTCTGCCCGCGTGCCTATAACGCACGCCCGTTCTGATTTTATCATTTCTTTAAACTTATATTTCCGTGTCGTCGTCACGCCTAGTCTCGCGGTGCACAGCCCTGCGCTGGCGTGTCTCTGGCACGTATATGAAATGGAGCCATCACACCGCTCCTGACTTCACACCCCTCCTGTCCTCACACCCCTCCTGTCCTCACACCCCTCCTGTCCTCACACCCCTCCTGGCCTCACTCCCCTCCTGGCCTCACACCCCTCTTGGCCTCACACCCCTCCTGGCCTCACACCCCTCCTGGCCTCACACCCCTCTTGGCCTCACCCCCCTCCTGGCCTCACACCCCTCTTGGCCTCACACCCCTCCTGTCCTCACACCCCTCTTGGCCTCACACCCCTCTTGGCCTCACACCCCTCCTGTCCTCACACCTCTCCTGTCCTCACACCCCTCTTGGCCTCACACCCCTCTTGGCCTCACACCCCTCCTGTCCTCACACCCCTCTTGGCCTCACACCCCTCCTGGCCTCACACCCCTCTTGGCCTCACACCCCTCCTGTCCTCACACCCCTCCTGTCCTCACACCCCTCTTGGCCTCACACCCCTCCTGGCCTCACACCCCTCTTGGCCTCACACCCCTCCTGTCCTCACACCCCTCCTGTCCTCACACCCCTCTTGGCCTCACACCCCTCCTGTCCTCACACCCCTCTTGGCCTCACACCCCTCCTGGCCTCACACCCCTCTTGGCCTCACACCCCTCTTGGCCTCACCCCCCTCCCTGTCGCACCGCCTCAGGGCGACTCCGCGACTCACTCTCGTGAAGGGAAAAGTAGCAGCGTATTATACGAGGTCCAGGAGGTAGCGGGTGGCAGCATGCCAGGGGCTCCCCCGGGGCAGGGCAGCGCAGGCAGAGGGACGCCCTCCCGGAGCTGCACCGTGGCCGACGGTAGCCGACCGTAACTTGAACATTTTCATGAAACCCGTTACGTCGTCCCGAGTGCCGTAGGGAGAGGAGAGGGCTGAAGGCGGCTATGTGGAGGCCCGCGCTGTGCCGTGACCGGCTGCAGTCCTCGCCAAACTTAAAGTGCGATGCCGCATACGGAGGAACCCCAAGAGCGCAAAGCTTTCTACTTTTCCCGCGTAGAATCCGCCGCCGTCTCTCAAATTCGCGCTCTGGAATGCCCCCATCCATTACGTGTGCCCGCAGCCCGCGCATTACCCAGCGCGCCGCATAACTTTGTTGCCCGCCAACCCCATCCATCTTGGACAAACAACGCATCTAATTCACGTGTGGTCCGGCAGAGGGTGCCTGGCGCGGGGCGGGGCGGGGCGAGGGACGGGGCGGGGCGGCCGAAGCGCTTGGCTCGCCAGAAAGTTGCCCGGCCCGTGCGCTGTGTACCGGACCTGGCCTGGCGTTTGCCGGTTCTCTGGGTCCCCTCACCCCCACCCGCCACCCCCACCTCTCACCCCCCACTGGGAGGGAGAGGCGGCCGTCTCGCTCCGACACATCCAGAATCCCCCGTCGCGTCCCGTCTCTCTCGCGGCACGCCGGGGACTCCGGACCAGGAGAGGAGCACGTCAGAGGAGGTGGATGAGTTGGCCGTCCCGGGAGAAAGAGAGGAGAGAGACAGAGAGGAAGCGAGTGAGTGAGAGGGCACGACAGCAGAGCGGCGGTGGAGGCTCCGCGGGGGGTTGGGGCGGCGGCCATGCCCTGCCCTGTTCTGGCCGGTGGCGGCCGACGAGACACGAGAATGGCTACGGCATAGCAGCAGCAGCGGCAGCAGCAGTGGCGGCAGCAGCAGCGGCGGCAGCAGCAGCGGCGGCAGCAGCAGCGGCGGCAGCAGCAGCGGCGGCAGCAGCAGCGGCGGCAGCAGCAGCGGCGGCAGCAGCAGCGGCGGCAGCAGCAGCGGCGGCAGCAGCAGCGGCGGCAGCAGCAGCGGCGGCAGCAGCAGCGGCGGCAGCAGCAGCGGCGGCAGCAGCAGCGGCGGCAGCAGCAGCGGCGGCAGCAGCAGCGGCGGCAGCAGCAGCGCAGCGGCAGCAGCAGCGGCGGCAGCAGCAGCGGCAGCAGCAGCAGGGCGGCAGCAGCAGCGGCGGCAGCAGCAGCGGCGGCAGCAGCAGCGGCGGCAGCAGCAGCGGCGGCAGCAGCAGCATCAGCAGCAGCAGCGACAGCAGCAGCAGCGACAGCAGCACACTGTCCCGTGGCCGCGTCACACTTTGCGGCATTGTTTGTGCCCTTGAAAGTTGGTCGCGGGTCGACGGGCAGGGCGCACTGTGTGACCGCACCCAACACACACACACACACACACACACACGCGCGCACGCACGCACACACTTACACCCAGGCACCACCTGCTGGAACAAAACCCTTTCACTCCGTGACGCGTGAGCGCGCGAACTCTCCCCGAGTCCGTGACACCACACCGGGTGATCGCGCCCGCAGCCCTGTAAGGAAAGTGTGTTACACTGATGAGAGTAGACAGTAAACTATACTATCAGAAAGAGTCGTGGGGTTTGCTACTCCGCTGACAATTTTACTAGCATGGCAAGTGTACGCCCGCCGTATTAAGCCTACAAAGCCTACAAAGCCTACAAAGAAAAATATTAAAAAATGGTTGAATCCTTCTCTCCCAGTTGGCGTATTTCTTGCGACACAGCTATTGCAGCGAGTCAGCGTGATCATTTTTTTAAACGACTCCCGCCCCGCCCCCTTGTTCATATTCCAGTTGTTATTTGGTGACTCCGGTGCCTCCGGTGCCCTCCCTTCCGGCTGAGTGCTGCCCGGTCTCGCCGTCGCGCTGTCAACCGGGTTATTTCCGGATGGCATTTCCGCCGCGTGTGCAGCACGTGCAGGCGCAGCTCGCTCTCACTCTCGCTCTCTCTCTCTCTCTCTCTCTCTCTCTCTCTCTCTCTCTCTCTCTCTCTCTCTCTCTCTCTCTCTCTCTCTCTCTCTCTCTCTCTCTCTCTCTCTCTCTCCTCTCTCTCTCTCTCTCTCTCTCCCCTCTCTCTCACTCTCCTCTGAATGCCCCTTCCCCACTGACCCACTCGAGCTCCGTTCGCGCGCGCGCGCGCACTGCGGAGAGCCCCTGTCATCGAGAGGGTAGGCCACCCGCGCACGTGGTGTGTCGAGCGGGTCGGCTGGGGGCATACCTCCCAGGGGCTTGCCGCCGTCCGCAGCGCGTTGCTACTCCTGGGCCGTGAGGAAGTCGCTCTGCCGACCATTGTGGCTTTGAAAATGCCCCGAGTATCTTGAGCTCGAAACACATCTGCGATCCCTCGAAAAAGCAACTCATCAATTTTCGGATGAAATATCCAATTTTGATAGGAGTGTGCTATTTTTTTCCTGCATGCGCTTTTCGTCCAGCCTGATTTATTTATCTGCACTTGCCCTATTTTATTTTTGTTCCTGAGAATGGTAGTGATCGTGTGTCGGACGATGATTGATAAGGGAACGAGCCGGTAGTGCCAGTGAGTAGAGAAGCGGGGTTGAGGTATCAGAGGCTTTATCTCGCACTTTTGAAGACGGTGAGCGCGGCTCTTTCCGGCTCGTATCGCCACCGTTTCTCCGTCCGCCTCGGTCCGTCTCGGTCCGTCCCCGGCGGTATCTGGGTGCCAGCATCCCGGCGCTCCGTTGGAGACTCAGACCCACACCGCTGACTGGGGCTGGGGTCTGGGGCTTGGGGCCTGGGGCTTGGGGCCTGGGGCTGGGGCTGGGATTACCGGCCGCGCCGGACCAGAGAACACCACCACCCCACCCCTGCGGGCTCCAGGAAGAGGGAGGAGAGCGGGATTGGGGTTTGTAGACCAGCCGGGACAGCCGAGTTTCTGGGAGAGAGAGAGAGAGAGAGAGAGAGAGAGAGAGAGAGAGAGAGAGAGAGAGAGAGAGAGAGAGAGAGAGAGAGAGAGAGAGAGAGAGAGAGAGAGAGAGAGAGAAAGAGAGAGAGGGGGGGGCGGTTCACGAGAAGAAAGCGCGAGGCCGAAATAAGAGATGCCCGCGCCAAAAAAGAAGAAGTTTGCCCTCTCTTTCTCTAACGGCGATGGCCTCAACTCCCACAGCTCCGTGTGGTTCGCGGGGGGCCTCGCGGGGGGCGTCCAGGGGCAAGAAAGACTTTTGCACCTCGGCGAAACCGTAAAAAAGAGGGAGGGGCGCGCGGCGTTGGCGGAGAGAATGGCGAGGGAGATGGTAGTGATGGGGTGGCGAGAGGCTCGGACGCTGAAGAGATGCGTCCCCGTCACATACGTCTGCCGCCGGGACCGAGTCCGAGACCCGGCAGGGGTCGAGGGGTCGTCCCCGAAAAAGTTTATTGCGGGGCGCGTGTGTTATTGTGCACACTTTGGGCGGCCGTACTCTGTCTGTGTCGCTCCCGCTGTAGGGACCGGCAGCAGCCGCACCTCTTTGCTCACTCCCACGGCCCGGCCACCCTCATTTCCGAGCGGGGGGAGGCGTGTTGCACCATCAGACTGAGGCGCGAGGCGTCTGACGCCTCTGTCAAGCAGGCCGTCCTCGGGACCCGGGGGAGGAGGGTCTACGGTCCTATGGCACCGGCCGCCGCGCCGTCCTCTTGCGGTGACCGACGACGCCGCGGTCCGGGCAGACCGTCGACACGCTGCTCTCCGCCGGAATAACGCAATTCCAGACGAATCCTGACCCTCCCCGTCGGTCCCCGTCGGTCCCCGTCGGTCCCCTCCCCCTTCTGGCGAGCACTCATCGTTTACCGCTCCAGCACCGGGAGCACCCCGCCCCGCCCCTCCACGACCCCTCCAGCCGAGGGGTGGGGGGGGGGGGGCTACTGGTGCTGGCCTCTTCTCCAGCGCGCAGAGAGGGGCTCTGGCTGTCGACGCCTGTAAAAATGAGGGCCCCTTTCCTTTTCTGGTGGCCGGGCTGGCCGTACCCCCTCCTCCCCGCTCGTTCGCCCGCTGCAGAGGCTATCCATCCCCCCCCCCCCACCCGCAGCAGCAGTGGCACAGTCCCCCTCTGCCCTCCGGCCCTCCGGGTTGGCATTCACGACCGCTCCAGCACCTCGTTCCCACCTCGCCCCCGCGGGGAGCGGAGCAGCGGGGCAGCGCTGCGGCCGCCATGTCGGACACGGGCGGCGCTGTGCTGCAAGCTGAGCTGTGCTGCACGACGTCTCCCGTCCGCCGGCCGCCGGGCCGACGAGGACGGGGAACGGGACGGGCTCTGCGGTATGACAATGCCGCGAGGAGGGGCGTCGTCCGGGAGTCATCATTCACTCGCGGCACGGCCGGGGGGCGCAATGGTGCGTGCTGACGGGCGGACGACGGCGGCCCCGGCCCCCGGCCCCCACTCCCGACCGGACCGTCCCCCCCGCCGCCCCTCTCGATCGCCTCCTCCGCGAGTTGTGACCTTGGCGAGGGCGTGAGGGATGAATCATGTCGGGAGACGTCCGGCTGGCCGTAATGCATGGCGGTCCGAGCCCGTCCCGTGTGGCCCTGTGTGTGGATCCCGCGCGGGTCCTGCAGGATCCCCCGCGAGGATCCAGTCCATCTAGTCTCAGTTCTTGAATAACAAAACGGTTTTCACTCCGGGACTCCCGGACGCCGGTGACACACTACTTGTTTCCGGCACTCGCTGTCAGTCTGGCACAGGTGGGTCCGGAGAGCTGAGCCCCGATCTGGGTAAGATCCTGGGCAGGATCCCTTTCTGTTTGGTTCCTGTGTGGGCGGGGGGGGGGGGCTCACGGCGAGCACCGAGATCACTGTCACTGCGAGCGCTGTATGCCTGGGGAAAGTTGTTGTGCCGGCGGGAAATGCTCCTGACGGAAGCGGACGACGTGGGCTCCGAAGGCTGCTGGGCTGGGGGGCGCACGGGGGGCCCATGGCGGGGCCCGCGCACTAACGTCTCCGGGCCTCCAGGAGGACCGATATTTGACGAAAGAACAGTAGCGGATCTAGGAGCGGCTTCAGGGGGAGTCAATGTCCCGCTTTTTGCCTACTTACAGGCGGAAAAGTTACGCCGGTTGCCTACATTTCCGGCGCCCTTCTGAAGCCCAGGGGGGGGGGGGGGGACGCCCCCATCGCCCCCCCCCCCCCCCCCTGTATCCGCGCCTGAGACAGAAGAGTGGAACACTCAGAGCGTATCCAACGCTGCGGGGCGTGGGGCTCGAGGAGGTACTCTGCGCATCTTCTTGGCACCCCTGTCTCTCTCTCTCTCTCTCTCTCTCTCTCTCTCTCTCCCCCTTTTCCTCTGCAGCTTGCACTACTTCTTTCCCTCTTTCCTCTCTCATGCTTACTTATGTGGAGGAGAGGGGGATAGAGCACGATCGACGTGTTCGCTGGCCCCCTTCAAGTAATCACCCAACTGCAATTACCGACATCGGTTCCGTGAAAGTTGGCCCCTGCTGCTGCTGCTGCTGATGCTGCTGCTGCTGCTGCTGATGCTGCTGCTGCTGCTGCTGCTACTGCTGCTGCTACTGCTATCGCCTCGCCTCGCCTCGGCCTCTCTTCTCTCTCCAACCTGGCGTTCGGTTCGAGTTCGGTGGCTCCGATACGGGAAAAGTATCGACGCGGGTGACGGCTGCGAGATTAATCGCACTGCGTCCGAAAGCCGGAATAAGACGAGGTGCTGGTATTATTGTCCACCACACGGAGAAAAAATAAATAGTGTTCGCTAACGATTTGTTACTCGCATGCACCAATGAAAAGTTAGTTTATTGCTCCAAATAAGTGGTTCGTTGCGGGAGCAAACAACAGAAAAAAAAAACCTCGTGTAACCCCTTGCCCTATCCTAAAGAGCATTACTACACGGCGTAAACAGCATTACCCAACAACGTTTTTCTCCTTTTTTTTGAACCAGAGCGCCGCAAACGGCCGTCGGCTCGTAATGAAAGCGATCGATAATTTATCTTGCCGCGCTGCCCATTGATTGTGAGGAGAAAGGAAATGTGTGTTCCCATGGAGCACGCTCGGCTTGACGCCCGCGGCTCAGCTTAACGTCTGTGTGCTCACTCTTTTTTTCTTTTTTTTTCCTTCTCTGGCACTTTGTAGATTGCCATCACTTCTTTAAACAGATGCGACTCGAAGGTTGTGTCTTGGTCACTAACAAGTGAAAGCGGGGCTCCCAGCCGGCTGAACACTTGTGTGACGAGAGCACTCGCCACTTCCGAAGCTTCCTTCGTGCGCAACGGAAGTGCTTCCGGCCACGCACTGAATGCCTCGACCACCACTAGGACATAGCGATAGCCGTCGGGCTCTGATCGGTCCAGCGGGCCCAGGAAGTCGATGTGGTAGCGACCAAAGAGCATTCCCTCTCGGTACACGTGCATGGGCGCCTTCGTGCGACGTGTCGGTCCCTTCCCTCTGCCACACACTAGGCAGGCGGCAACAACACGACAAACGTCAAGGAACATCCCGGGCCAGTAAAAACGCTTTCTGAGCAAACTGCAGCACTTGGCGATGCCGAAGTGTGAACCTGAGCTTAGCCCAGCGTGGTACTGAGCCACGAGCTTGTCGACACGAGCCCTTGGCACTACGGTTTGTTTGATAACCAACCGAGGGTCCAGCGTCTTGTGCTCTAACCTTCGTTTGAGAACTCCTTTGTCCAGAAACAGAGACTTGAACTGCATCCAGAAGCTGCGTGTGACGGGCCCAAAACCAACAATCTCCTTGAGCTTAGGCCTCCGTCCAGCCTGGACTGCAGCAAAAATCGGTCCAATGTCAGGATCGTCTGCCTGATCAGAGGACACGGCCCTGTCGGTCCACTCCTCGCACACAATGTGAAACGCACGCACATCAAAATGGAGCTGTTCAGATGCAGGCTCTCCCGGCCCCGCCGGAAAAGACCAGTGGCCCTTCGGGAAACGCTCGATAGCCTCCCTGTCCACTGTGTCTTACCGGCCAGAGGAGGCCCCGAAGTGGAGCCGGTGGGCTCGCCGATTGGTAGTTTTCTGATTCCCCTCTAGTAGACGTCGGAGGAGGAAAGGGTGGGCAGGTGGAAAAGAAAACATCACCTCCGCCCTCTAATCTGCGCGATTCTGAAGGGTAATTTTCGGCCACCAGAATAGGAGCGTTGTTGAGGGAGAGGGGTTGGGGGATCTAAAAAGGCTTTAGGCTCCGCGGCGCGTTGGCTTTGCTGTATGAAAAGTCGTCCGTGACGGTTTCCTTTTTACCTTTATGTTTCCCTCGCGGCGGAGGGCCACTCTTAACCTCGCTTCCCGGACGCTTAACGCGCCAAAGGTAAAAACGCTCGTAAACAATACGTGGGTAAAAGAAGGCCCACCTACTACCCTTAAAACGTATCACCTGCCCTGTCTGCTCCCTCCCCCCTCTCCCACTCTATTGCTCTCCACATCTTCTTCCACTCTTTTACTCCCCCTCCCCCTCCCTCTACTCTCTATTTCTGTCTTTCTCTCCCTCATTCTCTCTCTTGCTCTCTCTTTCTCTAACATGAAACCCCGCCCGGCCACCCGTAAAAGCTCCCAAACTGGTAGAGGGATGGTGGATTCTACCCCCCCCCCCACCCCTTCCTACTACTTTGCCCCGCTCTCGCTTTTCCTAACTTTCGCTTCCCCGTCCTAATTTTTATTGAGTGCCAAAATCAGATTTTTGAGGGACGCGGCGGCTAGAGAGCAAGTAGAGCAGGGGAGGAGGAGGGGGGGGGGCAGGAGAGGGGAGAGGAGAAAAAGGGAAAGGGGGATGGAGGGGGGGGGGGCAGCAGAGGGCGCCTCTGCTTCCTTTGTAGTCTGGGCGCGTCGCGTTCTCTGCATTAAGCATCCTTGCTGGACCCGTGACCACTCGCACACGAGCGCGCGCACCCACCCACACACCCACCCACACACCCACCCACCCACACACACACACACACATGATGCAGAACTCCATTATTTCTCTCTGTCTCTCTCTCTCTCTCTCTCTCTCTCTCTCTCTCTCTCTCTCTCTCTCTCTCTCTCTCTCTCTCTCTCTCTCTCTCTCTCTCTCTCTCTCGGTGACAGACGACTGCTCTAAGCGCGCTACCGTGCGAATGCCCCCGTGCCGTTATCACTGTAAGTCGTTCGCCGCGCAGCTGCGGGGCCGGCGGCACACACAATGGGTGAGAGTGGGAGATATTCTACTCAGGGGGTAGCCCAACTCTTTCTTGTCTCGCGGCCACCACCGTCTGGACTGCAAAACCAACAAAATTTTGCGTCTTGCCACATCCTCTTCATTTGCGTTTCCTACTGCCGCCGGTGTTGTTGCTGGTTTTTGTTACTGCTGTCACCGCCCGCTCGTCGTTGTGGCCCCCCCCCCCCTCCTCTTCTGACACGTGTTCTCTATTATTTAACCATGGTGTGCGACCCCTACGCACTGCCATGCCGCCTAAATAAACGATCAGGTCCACGCGCCTCCCACAGAGAAAGTGTCTCGCGAATATGAGCCCCCCCTTCCCCCCCCCCCCCTTCACTAACACACGACCTAAACTATCAATAATTTCTACGCCGAGGAGTTCAGCGACCGGGGATCTCGTGTGTGAGAGTGCGTCAGCGCGCGTCAGCTGTGTCGGGCTGCATATTGTGCACATGCCAGTAGTGAGAGCAGAACAGAGCGGCAGTGAGAGAAAGCTGACGTGTTCTGAAGCGAGGTGTGTCGTGTCCTGTGCTCTCCCCTACGAGATATGATATGCCGTGAGGAAGTCAGCGCAGTAAGCGGACCCAACAATTTTGTTGCTGGCCCAACTAAATGTCAGTTCCCCCAACTAAATTCGTTGATTTTCCCGAAATCAACTCACAAATTACACACTCAAAAATGAATGCACGATTTAAGCATTATATACATAAAATGCGTGCCCCAAACATCATTTGCTTAGAAACTATTGATGTGCACATATGATTCTTAAATCAAGAAAAACCCACAAGAATACAAGATTCGCATCAAAATCGCTTTGAATCAAGCATTCAGTTTTGAGAGTGTGGTTGGACAAACTTATCATTTTTTCCCGTGTGCTACCTTTGGCCCACGTGTTTTGCACGGTGCGCCGGCAAAACCACCCGGACTACACGCCGCCATACCCCCCCCCCCCCCCCCACCGCGGCCCCGCGCTCCGCCCGACAGCACACGCGTACGGCTATATGGGCCCGACACGGCAAGCCTTTGGCTTAACCCCCTACCCTACTAACCCAGCCGTGTGTGTGTGCGTGCGTGTGTGCGTGCGTGCGTGCGTGTGTGTGTGTGTGTGTGTGTGTGTGTGTGAGAGAGAGAGAGAGAGAGAGCGCGAGGGCGCCGAGTGTGTGCTGCCCCCTTTCCTCCGCACCACATATTTTCCTCCGCCCCCCTTCCCCCCCTAATCCACTTTTGGTCTCACTTCTTCTCGCACTGCGTTTTCATTCTCCTTTCGAGTCTGCCTGCCTCTCTCGCCTATCCTCTCGCCGTCCCCATCTGTAGGCTTGAGGCATGCGGCGGCCCCTCGGTCAGCAGCCCAGCCCAGCCCAGCCCAGTGGGCGTCATGGTGCATGCCAGGAGAGGTGAATAGATTGGAAAAGGAGGAATGCACGGCCGCCATCTCTCCAACCCCGTTCGTCCCTTCCTCCCTATGCATGCACACCGCCGTCTTCCACCCCCGCATCCCTCCCTTCCTCCCTTTCTACGTCTCTCATCAACCCAATCTCTTTGATGTATTAACTACGCCGGCTGTGGAAAGCAATAGCCGCGCCGTCCCTGCTGCCTTCCAACTCATTTTCTCATACGGGTTGCATTTGATTTCCTTATCCTCTTCTCTTTTACAATAATGCGAAGGCGGGAAGGGGGCTCTTGCTTGAAACGGGCGCTGGCACACACGCACCTACATATATATATAATATATATACATATATACATATATACATATATACATATATATATATATATATATATAAATATATATATACGAATCAAGGTTGCTGGCGCCCGCTCTGCTGCGGCGGCAAGTCAGGACGCAGTTCGCTGCGGAGACATGCACGGGACTTGAGTCTCCTATGAG